>OY726520.1:54433856-55033856 GCA_963383655.1 Bathymodiolus septemdierum | reverse complement strand
CTTTCAACAATATATCGGTCAGTTTTATTGGTGGAGAAAACCATTGACCTGTCGCAAATCACTGACAAACTTTATCACATAATGTTGTATCGAGTACACCTAAGGGAGAATTTTTTATCGTAAGTGTAATTTTAGTCGTAAGATTAAAATTTGTCGTAAGATAATCTTTGTGAAAACTGTTCTTTTTTGTTGTGGTTTGGGTGAAAGTAAAATCAAGGGTAACCACGGTCAAAGCGACATCCAAAACTTAAAGCAAATTTCTTAAGGGACAAAGACGAAGCAAGGAAAACGGAGACAAAAACAACGAGTAACACTGAGAAACTGAAAAAAACACACAGAAAACTAAAAGTAAATGAGCAACTCGGACTCGACCAAAAACTAGGAGCATGGACCAGGTGCACCGGTAGGGTAAGCGTTCTATCCCTATATCCTATGTTGTATCCCTGACATATCCCATATCTTTTCCTTTCATTGAATGAATGTTAACATAGACCGGTATTACGTAACATGTCTTCATACCACTGCATACTTAAAGACATATGCCCTCTAAAATGTCGAAAAAAATGAATAAAAAATATCTGTTTACTTAGAATATGCCAATTTTGTATTCTGATCGTCTTTATTTTACGACAGTTGCAACGTATCGTCAATGAAACAAAATCTGCTTTTGAACGTATCATGCATAGGACGTTGATCGGATCATTTTGGTCACACGTGCCGTTGAATAAGAGTGAATTACACAAAAACAGTTGAAATTAGGATAATGTTTCATACATCAGAATGAAGGTAATAGATAAAGCTTTAATATTGATGTTGAATTATAACTTGGGAAGTACGACGTTTTGTAAAATATATGATGAAAGTTCATAACGTTAAATTTTGACATGCTTATTTGTAAAAATGTGGTTCAAAGTCCACCGAAATGTAAACAAACAATTTTAATCGGATCAATCGGCAGTTGATCAAAATGATACAAAACAATTTTGATCGGATCAATCGGCAGTTGATCAAAATGATACAATGCGGTTGTACGGTGTGTATATGTGTGATATATGATTCAGATGGAATAAACTGGTAGATATATGACTGGTTAACTTAACTACAGGCTAATAATTGTTAGAAGAATATAAAAACTGACATTTGTGAATGACATTTAAATCCAACAAGTAAATGTAAGCAACAAAATTCGGAATCAAACGCACCCAAGAAAACTGACTCCCAGAAATGTATTAACAATGATGATTCAAGCAGTACTGAAAATAAAAGTTCTAGAGGTAGAAGCTCGTCAAGAAAGCGACAACTGTCCAAATCATCAGACGAACTAATCCTGTCCCCAAGTAGCCGACACAGGTCTCTATCACAAACTCGTATTAAGCAAGCCCCAACTCAAGATGTCACATTCAAGACACAGGGACAATCTTTCAATATGGCACAGTTGATAGAAAATACTCTGATGAATAAAGGTATAATTCAAAATGCTATACCTGTTATCAAAGGGTAAATTATTTCTAACCTTCAAACACAACTTATTGCTGAACTGCAGGAAACAATCAAGGCGACAGTCACCTAGGTCGTCCAAGTAGCAGTTAAGCTTTTAAAAGAGATGATCAGAGAACAAGACCACAAATTAATCAAACTTTTTGACAAGTGCCACCAGCTTAATAATGAAAATAAAATGCCAACATTAAAAAACAGCTGGAGCAGAATGAGAACTGCTTAGAACTCCTACGATCAGAAAATAATTCTCTTAGAGATGAAAATGCCACCTATAAAAACGATATCAAATCATGTGAGGATAAAGTTGAAGATCTGGAGCAATATGGTAGGCGGACATCTCTACGTTTTCATAATGTTCTCATGACAAATGATGATCTTCAAAGAACTGACGATCTGGTTCTTAACATCATTAACAACAAACTGAACTTAGAGAACAAACTAACCACAAATGACATCAATAGATCCCACATCATAGGCCTAATTACTGAGGTCAAGGCACAGATTATATGCCGTTTTCGTAAATGGAAGGTCAAGAATAAGTGGTTCTGTACTAATTTCCATCAATAATCAGCTAATTTATAATAAAAATGATCCGGTGTACGGTATGCCTCATATGAACCTCTTGTTTTGTTATTTTTCAGTGAATCATTGATCTTGCTATGGGATGTCCGTCTTCAGATGACGATGAAACAGAAGAATCTGTTAAAACACAATCGTCCAATGCTACTGTTCCAGTAGAAACCCCCAGAACCACAGATCGTGTTGGACCTTCTGTTGTTTCCGTAGAATGTAATGGAAGGCCAGTCAATACTCAGGGAGAAACAACTGGACATCCTCCAATGAATTTAACACATCAGGAGAGAAGGTCATCTCTTCCTATTGGATTGTTAGAAAATGGACAGATAAATAGTTTATGTGAACAAATATTGCGGTATATGGGAGATGAACAATACTCATTAGCATGTGGCAGACATTTACGTGGCATGGGAGATCAGTTATGTTATAATTACTTTGTAAGGAATCTTTTCCGAAGGTCTGGAGAGTTTCAACGTCAGAATACAAACACATTGACTGAAAATCATTCCACACCAAATCTAAACAAACCCTAAGAGACTACCTTATAATTAATGACAGAATAATCATGTATATGTTCATTTGTACTGGTTGAAAACATTATTTATGCCTGTAACCCTTCCAAATATTTAATTTGATTGATACTTAGAATTAGCATGTATAGTGAAACCTGTTTAAACCAAACCCTGAATAAACCTTAATGCTGGATAAACAAAGCTTTAAATAATATCCTAATGTAGGAAATCTTGTTGATATAACCTGTATAAACTGAACACCTGTCTATTCTGAACACAAAAACTGGTCCTAAGTAGATTTGGTTTAGACATGTATCACTGTATTTTAATTTATTTGCATACATTTTTGATTGCATATACTTTTTTTTATCAGATAGACAAAGAAAAAAATGGACATTTTAAACCATTTAAGAAGTACATGTAGTAAACAAATATGGGTCAGAGCGTTATTATTATTGATCTTTTTTCCATGGAACTTTACACATGTGAGCAAGAATAGATGAGGAACATAATTAAAAAGAAAAAAATGTTTACTTTTCAAACATGAAAAAAATAATCAAACATTATCCAATGACTGACCGACTTATTGTCATACGAGGATATATGAATTTTTAGTGTTTGAATGTAGAAAAGGAAAATACTATTATACAAATTAGAAATCAGTTGCTTTGATAAGTTAAGAGACATTTTTCAACTTGGAAGTTTTGATAGGATATTCCATACTTGTTTTTACTTCCTGTTTGAATGTATTTATACTGTTTGTAATCGATCTTCTATGGGAGACATTTTGGCTTTTTTTGTGTGGGACAAAAATTATGTAGTTTCATAATAATGTTACAATAATTTGTAAATTTGTTTCTGCTACTAAATTCAGGTAAAACTCAAGTATTGATTCCTATAAGGGACCATAAAGGTTGCATTTAAATGTATGCTAATTGGACTTACATCTGCTTATGCAATAAATAGGTGCATATCACTGCTAAAGTGAGTTTATTTCCCCCTCATGGTGAGGTATATTCAATACAACTAATATGATAAAGTTTAGTTAATGACTTGTGGCAGGGTGGTTGTAAATTCCAGGTACTACTTCACCAATAAAACTGGCTGCCACAATATACATGTAACTGAAATATTGTTGAAGGTGGTGTTAAGCATCATACATAGAGACAGTCAGTTTGATCATACTGTAAGGGAACGACCATTTAACTTGAAGGGGGGGGGGGGGGGGGGGGTTATGGTTTTTTTTCTAAAAAAATATTCTGATTCCCAATGTTGCTGAAAAAAATATTCTGATTTTGGTGGAGGAAAAAAAAAATAATCTGATTCAGAGTTTTTGTCATATAACCTAATGTTAAATTCTGGAAAAAAATTTCGCGCTTTGCTCGACAAAAAAATTAATATTCTAACTCTTGTGTTGTCCGAAAATTTTGTTTTGAACGAAACAAAAAACCATAACCCTCTTCAAGTTAAATGGTCGGTCCCTAAGGCAGGTTTGAAAAAAAACTGTTTTGCAGTTTTTCAGTAACACAACAAAAAAATGGTGCTGATTGTTTTAGTTTAATAAGTATCACAAGGATAGGATAATAAATACTGTCAAACCTGTTATATTTAAGAGGTCACATTTGGGATACAGAAACAGTGGTCTTTTAAGACAGGTGACCTCTTAAAAGAGGTTCAATTCATAAGAAACTTTCTATGATGGGACAGGAAAAAGGTTACTTTTTAATACCGGTAACTGCTTAATTGAGGTGACCTCTCGACCTTTTAATACAGGTGACTGCTTAATTGAGGTGACCTCTTGGGCAGGTTTGACTATAACTTAATTGAGGTGACCTCTTGACCTTTTAATACAGGTGACTGCTTAATTCAGGTGACCTCTTGACATTTTAGTACAGGTGACTGCTTAATTGAGGTGACCTCTTGGGCAGGTTTGACAGTATATGCATTGAATACTTTAGTCTATAGGAAATAAAAAGACTAGATAATAGTACCTGTAGGGGTTATGTATGATATGATTAATAATGGTATATTTTAATGCATGTTACAAAGTACATGTATACATATACCTGTAGATAATCTAATTACAAGTTTATTAATAGAGGACTCATTATTATATAATATTTTTTTATTTACAATGTAGATATTAAACAGTTTTCTCTAGTGATAGTGATAGTGACATATCCAGTTTGTTTTGAAGGAGTTGTCTAGTATTACATTGCTGTAACCCATGTGATCACCCTTCGATATCTGATCTCCCATTCGATGATCAGTGTATTCTGAGAGTATTGAAGTTTTCTTCGTTGCTAACCCATGCGATCACTCTTCCATACTCGTCACCGTCTCATGATGAGTAGAGAGTTTATCCAAGTGTGATCAGCTATGGGTGACCGATGATGGACAATATTCCACGCAACTCTAGAAAATAAACAACTTAAATGTAATTTTATACACATAGAGGACCTTTTCTCCCATAGAAATAAGAATATAATTGAACAACAAATTTCATAGTCCTGTTATTTACAAATATGTGTTAAGAAATCATCTGAGCTATTGTTTTAAAATGTTTGGGGACAGAAACCAATATATATTTTTATTCAACTGCCTGGCAAATCTTATCTTGGTGTATGAGAAAACATATGTTCGTGTGCAATAGAAAAAATGGGAGGAGAAAGAGACAATTTATGTTGTGATAAACAAAGTTATGTGATATTGAAAAACTGTATACAATGCAGACATGTTGTTGTTGTTGTTTTTTTTATCTTGTTTTGTATTTCCAAAATGTAATTCTGCATTGTTGTTTTATATTTGCAGTGTGTGGAAACAAAAGGTTGTTTTTTTATCATTTCTTTTCGAAATATATTATGCTTTCCACTACCTCAACTAGTGAGTTAAGTTTATTCGCATATAAAACTTGCATAGAATGATGGGAGATAACTCAAATATTTCTTGAAATGTCAAAAACTTGTATATAATGGGAGATAACTCTAATATTTCTGAAAATGTCAAAATTTGTATAGAATATAGAATGGCAGGTAAATCAAATATTTCTTGAAATGTCAAAACTAATACATACAGCGAAAATAATATGTATTTTATATTTATAATTTTTTTTTCCACATATCAATGATATTTAACCCTTATTTATTATTAAAAATAAAACATTTTTTAGTGTTCTCATTTTGCAGTGATGAAGCCTAAGATGTGTTATGCTAATGGTTTTGTGCAGAAAAAAATGCAATTAAAATGGTTTTATCTGGAAAATTTCATTTACAGGAATGCAACAACAGACATATTCTGGAAATATGAATGTATGTTAAAAGTACTTTTTTTAATTTTTAATTTCTGGCTAATTGATTTTTTACCAGTTTTCTTCGTGAGATGTCAGAAAAAAAAATCCACAGCAATACATATACCCATGCATATAACTGCTACCATGGTAAAGAAAGAAAGTCTGTTGAAGATACTAGTTGTTTCTAGCCATTTCAAAATCTTGAAACCCCATCAGTAATGGTTAGCATACTTGTCTCAAGTGCGATAGATTGTGGGTTTGAGATCTGATCCGGTCAAACCAAAAACTATAAAATTGGTATTTGTTGCTTCCCGCTAAGCACGCGGCAATAAGGAGAAAGAGCAAAGACTGGTTGGCTCAGAATCAGGATAATGTGTCTGAGTAGGGCGACATGTCTATCCATGGACTGTTGTTTCAGTGAGCTAGCACTATAAAAATTAAGAGTGTTGGTCTAGTTCAAAGCGGACTTCATCATCTTATCATTGAAAATTAACATGTTCCCGGCATGATATAGCTGAAAAATTGCTGAGTTGGTGTTAAACAACAATCACTCACTCGCTCACTCACTCAAAGTCTTGAAGTCAACAATTCCACCAACATATACAAAGCAACAACCACTCCCCACCTCAGCAACCACTCCCCACCCCAAATCATCAAACACAAAGAAAATCATTGACATGTGGATGGTTCTTATTGAATGAATGTTTCTTCAGTTGATGGATGATAAATATAGTCATGAAAGTGTAAGGGTTCGAGTCCCGATCGGGTCAAATCAAAGACTATAAAATTTGTATCTGTGGTTTCTCCGCTAAACATGCAGCATTTAAGGAGTAAGAGAAAACACTGGTTAGCTCAGAATGAAGATAATGAGTCAAGAGTGGAGCGACATGTCTATCTGTGAACTGTTGTTTCAGTGAGATAATGAGTCCGAGTGGAGCGACATGTCTATCTGTGGACTGTTGTTTCAGTGAGATAATGAGTCCGAGTGGAACGACATGTCTATCTGTGGACTTGTTTCAGTGAGATAATGAGTCCGAGTGGAGCGACATGTCTATCTGTGAACTGTTGTTTCAGTGAGATAATGAGTCCGAGTGGAACGACATGTCTATCTGTGGACTTGTTTCAGTGAGATAATGAGTCTGAGTGGAGCGACATGTCTATCTGTGGACTGTTGTTTCAGTGAGATAATGAGTCCGAGTGGAACGACATGTCTATCTGTGGACTTGTTTCAGTGAGATAATGAGTCCGAGTGGAGCGACATGTCTATCTGTGGACTGTTGTTTCAGTGAGATAATGAGTCCGAGTGGAACGACATGTCTATCTGTGGACTTGTTTCAGTGAGATAATGAGTCCGAGTGGAGCGACATGTCTATCTGTGGACTGTTGTTTCAGTGAGATAATGAGTCCGAGTGGAGCGACATGTCTATCTGTGGACTGTTGTTTCAGTGGGATAATGAGTCCGAGTGGAGCGACATGTCTATCTGTGGACTGTTGTTTCAGTGAGATAATGAGTCCGAGTGGAGCGACATGTCTATCTGTGGACTGTTGTTTCAGTGAGATAATGAGTCCGAGTGGAGCGACATGTCTATCTGTGGACTGTTGTTTCAGTGATATAATGAGTCCGAGTGGAGCGACATGTCTATCTGTGGACTGTTGTTTCAGTGAGATAATGAGTCCGAGTGGAGCGACATGTCTATCTGTGGACTTGTTTCAGTGAGATAATGAGTCCGAGTGGAGCGACATGTCTATCTGTGGACTGTTGTTTCAGTGAGATAATGAGTCCGAGTGGAGCGACATGTCTATCTGTGGACTGTTGTTTCAGTGAGATAATGAGTCCGAGTGGAGCGACATGTCTATCTGTGGACTTGTTTCAGTGAGATAATGAGTCCGAGTGGAGCGACATGTCTATCTGTGGACTGTTGTTTCAGTGAGATAATGAGTCCGAGTGGAGCGACATGTCTATCTGTGGACTTGTTTCAGTGAGATAATGAGTCCGAGTGGAGCGACATGTCTATCTGTGGACTGTTGTTTCAGTGAGATAATGAGTCCGAGTGGAGCGACATGTCTATCTGTGGACTGTTGTTTCAGTTAGATAATGAGTCCGAGTGGAGCGACATGTCTATCTGTGGACTTGTTTCAGTGAGATAATGAGTCCGAGTGGAGCGACATGTCTATCTGTGGACTGTTGTTTCAGTGAGATAATGAGTCCGAGTGGAGCGACATGTCTATCTGTGGACTGATGTTTCAGTGAGATAATGAGTCCGAGTGGAGCGACATGTCTATCTGTGGACTTGTTTCAGTAAGATAATGAGTCCGAGTGGAGCGACATGTCTATCTGTGGACTTGTTTCAGTGAGATAATGAGTCCGAGTGGAGCGACATGTCTATCTGTGGACTGATGTTTCAGTGAGAATTCAATTAAGAGTGTTGGTATAGTACAAAGCAGACCTCATCATCATCTCATTGAAAATTAACTTGCTTTCTCATGATATAGCTGAAACATTGTTGAGTTGGCGTTAAACAACAATCACTCACTCACTCACTTAAAGTTCAAGGCTAATGGAAGTGAAAAAATAGCTTCTTTATTTTCATGTATTTAACAAATAATTACAGTTGTAAAGTTCTTTTTGAATTTTTTTTTATTGCTTCATTGAAATGTCCAATATTTTCCAATTGATTGGGAATATTTGCAAACAAATAGGACAGGAGAAACAATGAATCTAAGAACATCATATCAATGTTTTTAGAAATGATTTTTATAATGAATGCCATAAGAAATATTTCAGAGACATATTTATTAAATTTTCATACCTGTTTAATCTGTAAGTGTGAAGGGTGCATTTTCACCTTAAATTATCAAATAACCACTTTCATATATAATTCTATATCCTAAGAAAAGTCTGAAGTTGCCAAAAGGAGTAATCGTAATCCGTAATTCAAAGAAAGACAGAAAACACAATGGCAAAAAGAAAAAGGACAAAATGACAAACAACGATCTATAAAACTACAGATCGAGTAACACCAACCCACTAAAAACCGGGAGTGAACTCAGGTGTTCCTGAAGGGTCGCAGTTATTGATCCACTAGTAACACCCGCTGTGTTAATCTAGTTACAAATCCGGTGATAACTCATGTATGAGGAAAGGACCAGGAAGTGCTTACGACAAATGGAACATATTCATGGTCATGTGTGACACAGATATTCCATAACGGTCAACCAAGTCGTGGTGGCGATCGTAAAACTTTCGAAGTGACGACTTTAACTTAACCAATATAGGAACCATTGGTTCAGTAGCTTCCTTGTTAGCAGCAACCATCTATCAAGAAAATTCTGATAGGAACTACAAGCTCTGGAATATCGTATCAACTGAGTTTGTTTGTTTGCGTGATGGTGTTTAACGTCACTTTCAACAATATTTCAGCTATATCCTGGCGGTCAGTTTTATTGATGGAGGAAACCGGAGAACCCGGAGAAAAGCACCGACCTGTCGCAAGTCACTGACAAACTTTATCACATAATGTTATACACCTCGCTCTTATCGAGATTCGAACTCACAACATCAGTGGTGATAGGCACTGATTGCATAGGTAGTTGTAAATCCAACTACCATACGATCACGGCTACGACGGCCCAGTATCAGCTGATATATTTGATTTGAATAAAAGATGAAAAACATTCACACATTCGATTCCACTCAAAAAGACCACATACTATCACAAAAAACGAAAGGAAACAAACGTGAATAGTACAACAGCCAGGTAAATGAATGCTCAGCTCGTAGTTAACCGACTAATTACCTAGGAAGGTAGAATCTGTAGGTTAAAGACCATTACTATTTAAACAAAATAAAACAAAAACACTGATACTTCTAACAGATTTAATATCAATTATTCATGAACATATAAAGAAATGGGGACCGTCGTAGTCGTGGTCGTATGGTAGTTGGATTTACAACTATCTATGCTATCAGTGCCTATCACCACTGACGTTGTGAATTCAAATCTCGATCACGGCGAGATGTACAAGATTATGTGATCAAGTTTGTTAGTGACTTGCGACAGGTCGGTGGTTTTCTCCGGATTCTCCAGTTTCCACCACTTATAGCGAGCATCGCAAGATGCGAGTTAAACAGCGACATGTGTGTATGGAGATGAATCAATATATACGACCAATACCAAACGGAAGTGGATTCTAAGTTTCAGCATTGAATGCACAATCGGAGTGAATCACCGGAAATAGCCTATTAATTTGAATAAAAAATAACTATCCAGTTTAAAAATAACACAAAAAAGAATTAGAAAGGAACCCATACAGCTTCTTTACACGAAGCGATTAATTTATTTAAAAAATGAACAATCGTTAGACCTTCTTGTTTCGCCCCTAAAAAAAGTCGTCCCCGATATATCTCGGCCCCAAAAATCTCCTTTGCAATGGAATTAACTTGGTATGTCGAAATGGAGAACAAAGAAAAATAATCAAGAATAATGAAGAAAAGAACCCAAAACTACTATTTGTACATGTACATGTCTATGCCGTAGATGCGATGCTTGCCTGTAGGCTGTGCCTAATCCATATTAAAATTACCGCCACAGTATAGCTGAAATATTGTTGAATGTGGCGCTAAGCATCATCAAACAAACAAAACAAACAAACAATCTACAGAAATGAATGGTCTTCGTTGGAGACCAGAATAAATGGGTCATCAATTGTTGCAACCGCAGTATAACGTAAAATATGATTGAGAGTAGTCTAAAGTGATCCTAGCTATAATTCAAAGTTTTCTAATGACTCTTAAGAAGAGTTAAAAGACACCAAAAGTTTCATTTATTATTTGCTGTGCTGCACATTCTAACAACATATCATTTATCAATCTATTAATAAACAAATACTTTTGTTCAAATATGTCATCCTCTGAGAAAAACTCCTAAAATACCAATAATGAAGATGAAATGTTTTTTCTTTTACTATTTGTATGATTAAATTCTTTATGGAACGATTTATAATTTCATACAGCAATTTGATTAATGATATTAACATATATAGCATGCTTACTTTGATGAGGAAAATTAGCAAAGGATTCATATTAATATTTCAATAATAAAAATGCATTTCTCATTAAGATAAGTAAACATTAGAAAGATAATAATACTCCAAATATATATATAATTCATAATAACGAACGAAAGGTGACAATCAAATATTAATATGGTGTCCGTACAATTCCCTTTATGTCTGAAAATCTCGTTATATTTTGAAATGGTAATTAGTAAGTAATCTAAGTTTTCACTTAGAAACAAACTAATGTAAATGAACAGGGCTTTAATTTGTGTTCTACATTTCAATCAATCAGTAAGCAGTTCAACAACATATTTCATATTTATAAAAGCTTGAGCTTTGAACATTCATAGTTGAAAGCTGAGTTTGTTTCTTTGACGACACAAACTACGACAACTTATGTTCGAGTCAGTTGTGATTCCAGAGCAGGTGATATTGGGAGGACAGTACATCACACGGTCAAAACACAAATGATTAATTCGAGAGATGTACGGAGATAAATCCGAATTATTTATTTTATTATAAGAACGGGATAAACTGTTGCGGTATGAAATACAACATGTACATTAATATGAAAACTTACATATAGCTATTTTGATAGTAAATGTTCCGATATGAAATACATTAATATGAGAACTAACATAGTTATTTTGATAGTAACTGTAGGAACAACAAATCTATTAGGATCAGTACATGGCTACAACTACACAAACATTATCAAGAACTATTTGTTGATGTGTGGACCAGAGTACCTATGTGATGATTCCAAACTAGAACTTAAACATATCCCAAATATTTCAATTAGACACTTAAACTTATGTCCGGAATGTTCTTGTACTAAAACATGTATCGCCCAGGAAAACTGTTGTCCAGATATTTACTTTCAGTTTATGGACCAAACATGTGAAGATTCTATCATCTTCGATTCAACAGGATGGAACTTAACGGACAAATATCCAATAGTCAAGACTTGTCCAAAGGCGGCAGATAATTACACAACTAACCTCTGTTTGCGAAATTGGACATTAATAGAAAAGATTCGTCTTTCGCCGGTAACGTCTTTGCATTCAAACATTAATTTTATGAACAAATATTGCGCAGCGTGTAACGGTGAGGATGTCTTTTATCATTGGGAGTTGGATATTTCATGTAACATATTTTATGACTTTAATTACCTCTCATCATACCAGGAAGTATTGAACCAAGCCATGGTGAAAAATTGTACAATCCGCCATAAACCGAATTTCACACCAGATCGCAATTGTGCACTTGAAGCAAATGTTACCTACTATAGATGTAATATAACAGGACTTTGGAAAACATTTGATCCCGACATTCAATACGCTTGCGAATCAACATATATATTAACTCATCGTACAAAATACAAAAACATATTTTGCTTAATTTGTAACCCCATCCGCCGAACTGAGAGAGACATTATAATTACATGCAATGAAACAGGTCTCTGGGCACCAGATAATTCTGAACTTCAAGATGCGTGTCATTTTCATGGACAAACTGAAGGAATGTATCCTTTCAAAAATATATTCTGTCTTACGTGTAATAGGAACAACGACATATTGGATAGATTTCAAGATGCTAATGCAACTGTGTCCGAGTTTCCGAAAGGTTCACATAACTTTTACTTTGTCGATGTAAATCAATTAAAACTATCGTATTACGATATCCTTATCAAGCAACAACGGGTACATGTGAATACCGTATCAAATGTATCGCATCCTGTAAATTTAACTAACGCACTGTTGAAAGCATACGCCAGAAACCCATCAAATGTTGGATTGTGTAACGAATATTTACTCCCTCAAGATAAACTAGAAGTGATTAAGCCTTTATGGAGTAGTTGTGGATGTGACCCTACTACTACAGTTTATAACCTCTGTATGGATATATCGTTAAGCTATCCAAGAACTTGTACCAACCTTGTGATACATCGTGGGGTTATAGGCAAAATGGCTGTGGAATTATTTTACACTATAACTAATGGTTGCTATGACAGTGGCAACATTTCAGTGATTAGCCAACGATGCACAGGAGAACCTAAAGATTTATTTTCATTTATTTTTGTCACGGGTAGACCGTCAGCAGTCCAGTATAAAAACTTCGACTGTTTTGTATGTAACCAGTTCAAATACACAACAGGCAACGTTAGTGTTAAGGACATGATTTCTCCCAATGATTATACAATACTATTGACTATAAAGATTGTTTGCTATCAGTTGTATATTGACCCCACAAGATACATTTTTATATATGATTTCATAGAAACTGCAAAAATAAATGATTGCTGGATAAGCTATAAAAAAAATGAGGTATATTTACAAACATGCGATTATAAGAATGATGCCGATAATATTCGGCAGTGTAACATATCCGGAAATTGGCCCGTACTTGATCCGGACATTAATTTTTTATGTGAAAATGTAGACGAGGCAATGTTAGTACCCAAATACTACAAACGTTATGGAAGGTACAAAAACACATTTTGCTTTTTGTGCAATCCTGTACCATTTACTGAGAAGATAATCAAGTCGTGCAATGAAACTGGTTTATGGGACAAATATGACAAAAATGTAGAAAACGGCTGTCAAATGTTACCCGCTATATATAATTATCCGCCTTATAAAAATAAATTGTGTAAGATCTGCAACTCTGGAAAATGCAAAAGAGGCAGGTGTGCTGAAACGTTTGACGAGTACATAGAATACTCTAAATGTGAACTGGACGATTTTGAATGTCAATGTCTTGGACCAGGGTGTGTTAATCCTCTAGATATCCCAGGGGTAAAGATAAGAAACCTGTTCCGTCTAGAAGAGCATACAGATACCACATCTAAAATGCTATTTGATAAATGCCCTGAACATAATGTTGTTTATCAAACAGAGGTATTTATTGTATATGTTAGAGAGGTTAGAAAGAAATATGGCTTGTAAAAAATACACAACATATTGGTCGACTGGATCTTAATTGGGCTCTTAATGCAAAAAGTCTTGTATATTTAAATATTTCGAGGGGTTAATTAAAATGTTCAAGGTACAATGATATAAATTAAACTGTAAAAATATAGCAATTACAGCACAAAGAACACCGTTGTTGCCAATATATCTATTTACATATTAAATGAGATTTTATTGAGATATACTTAACAAGATAGGAAATAGGTGCAATTGACTATCAAAATGAAAATAACAAAAGTTGAGACACATTTTCGAATAAATCGGACTAAAACATGGATCTTCGTTCCAATATAGACCCATTGTCCAAAACTGGGCTCTTATCCTTGTATTCCATGTTAGTGGATGAATAAAAACCCAAAAAAAAAAAACGCTTAAAAAAAACCGAAGAAACAAAACAAACAAACAAACAAAAGCAGAGAAACTTTGTTTCATCGACTTGAATAATTCAAATTACTAGTAATTCGTTTAAGCTATCATTACTAATGTTTATATTTTCTTTATTTCACGGTGACTAGGACGTCATACATAATGTAATTGATGTTTTCTGAATATATCAGACACGTTATCTGTTTAAAAATTCACGTGAGATGTACAAACGACATGAATCTAGACTAAACTACCGCGAAAGTGCAGTAATTAGCAGGTGTATCATGTACTACATGATTTGTGCTGCATATTTTATAAAGCATCTCAATACCACTGCACAGGCACTCGAATTCCGGACCCCCCTTTTTCCTCATTTGGTCCCTCCCGCGATTATGGTATGGATCTTTGTCTGGAAGTATATCTTTGAGCCATTTATTCATATTTTACAACATTTCGTGTTACAACTCTCTCGTTCTACTAACTTTTGTTTCTAGGTCCAGCTGCCGTTTTACTTAATAAAACATAAAGGTAAGAAACAATCGTCAAAATACGAAGAGGGAATCCTCGCTTCGACTCGATATTTTACAATAACGTGCCAGTTTTAAAAAGGACCTTCGCTTGTCTTCGTCTCAAAAATGATTTCCCTTCATTCCTATCTTGTTTATACGTACGAACAACAAATATTTATTGACGAAATTCAAGTTTATTCTCGACGACACATCCAACTTTCCTCCACTCGTGCCCATTCAGGAGGTCAACCGAGCATATTTTGTTTCGCGCTATTTCATTGGTCTGAAAGATTTTCGGAACTTTTTTAGCTTGTTCTTCGCTACGCACAGCCAATCCATTTCGTATCGAGAGGCCTATTAAGCGGGAGTTTTAAATAAGAATAAAAGTGGAAAGTAAACCTTTTCAGCCAGTGTGTTATAAAGGCACCAGAAAAAAAAGGCGAACCTAGTGACATGGTAAGGATATTGTCTGAAATGGAAAAATGCACTTCAAACATAAATTTTGACGGATGACCATTGGATCACTGAAATGATCACAGAGAAAGGGACACGGACACTAGTTATCATAAAGCAAATATTTATTGACGAAATTCAAGTTTATTCTCGACGACACATCCAACTTTCCTCCACTCGTGCCCATTCAGGAGGTCAACCGAGCATATTTTGTTTCGCGCTATTTCATTGGTCTGAAAGATTTTCGGAACTTTTTTAGCTTGTTCTTCGCTACGCACGGCCAATCCATTTCGTATCGAGAGGCCTATTAAAGGGATATTGTCTACTAAAATCGTAATTTTTTCATACCCAAAATTATTGTCGTTTTCCGTACTGACCTTCATAAAATGAAGATTAACACCGAATTATGCTGCAAAAGATACGATTTGACAAAAAAACCCAAAACTATCGTTATCAGAATTATTGTCCTGGATGACAATATTCAAATCTATTCATATGGCCTTCTATGTTAACACGTCTTGAGCATGCGCACTGTTTAGAAATAATAAACAACATGTGGTTCTTGGGCAAAAGAGAAACTGTCAACGCGTGGAAGAAAGCGGACTTTGACGGATTCAGAGAGAAAGATGAATAGAAGTGAAGTATCTTCCAAATGGAACAAATGCAGGATATATGTAGGGGATCAGTTGGACCGTTGGAACGAACTCAAGGAAGTGCTACGCGTCCAAACTCGCGCTGAATTTGCAAATTATGTCGGTTAAAAGCTCAACAGAGCTTATGTTGTATGTTGTTTTAACCATGCCGACTCTAAATAAAGCTTATTTATTATTTATTTATTTATTTATTATAAATATTTTGTTTGATAGGTAAGCCGAACATGTTTTTTCCTTCTTTTCTCAATCGTTTTTCATATTTTTTCATATTTTATGAATTTATGATGATGCCTATGATCATTTTCGGTAGATATTATTCAATATATGTAATCTTGCACCTGGCAACAGCAAATTATTGTCAATGAATAGCATAAAACGGCCGTATTTGCGAGGTAAACAAACACGAATTTTAACATCCATGCTGCAGCATCCGGGCTACTGGCATGAAAATAGATAAAAATAGATTTGGCCTCGCTCAGATCAGTGAATAATTAATTAGCTTCCAGTAACGATGGTCAGCTTTTTTATATCGAAAAAAAACAACGTTTCGTAGCGTATTCGCCAATAATTCGGTGTTTAATCTTCATTTTATGAAGGTCAGTACGGAAAACGACAATAATTTTGGGTATGAAAAAATTACGATTGTGGTAGACAATATCCCTTTAAGCGGGAGTATTTTGGCAAAACTTTCAAAGAAGAAGCACGAGAAGTACACGTCAGAATAATCTAGGACTCTGTTGATGACCATTTTTTTTCTTCTTAATTTTGGAAAAGGAGTAGATGATGTTGTTAGGTATAGATTGGTTTGTTGTTGAAGATTCAAGAAGAAAAGCAGCAATAAATGTGCTGTTCCTTTGTTAAATGGTTGTTTCCTTGTATGTTGTTGGATTTTGTTTTATGTACAATATACATGATGTACATTTACCCATATTCATTCTTTTTTTCAGGTAAATAACATAATTAGAACTTTTCATGAGTATCGCAACAAAGTTTGATCTTTAATTCTTTCTGTAGCTGAAAGAAATATTACAAAAAATCTGGTTTGAAGAACACACACCTAAAAAAAAAGGGGGTGGTGGTAATTACTCACAAAAAAAACACGTCGTATTATTTTTGGGTCTAATGTACTAATTTTTTTAAGGGGGGGGGGGGACAAAATTTGTGTTGTATTTTTTTATTGGTTTATTGAAACATGAAGTACTAAAAATGCACACCCTCATGTCTTACTTATTTCAACTGTTTAAATCAAAACTGGGCATCAGAAATTGCACTAAGAGGGTTTTTTTTCTTGTTTTTTTGTTTGTTTTTTTGGGGGGAGGGATGTCATTAATTATTTGGGGGATGAGCCTAGGGACAAAAATGTTGACCCCCCATGTAAATTAAAGATTTTTTTTTTCTTTCCTATGTTTTTTGCAAAGGCCATTACAGTTGGAATTTTACACGTATCTCCCTAAACAGAAAAGAAATACAAAGAGTAGTTCTAATCCCTTTAATGCAAAAATTTCTTTTGAGGCATATTTACATATACCTGTTTCTAAGGACGAAGAGGGGCATTATGAAAGTTACAATTTACAAGGGGTTTACTTATGTACACTGTCTTTTTGTTGTTGCTGTGATAGGGGATGAGGAGCGTTAACTCATTTTTATTTTTTGACAAGCTTTATGATAACTAGTGTCCGTGTCCCTTTCTCTATGATCATTTCAGTGATCCAATGGTCATCCGTCAAAATTTATGTTTGAAGTGCATTTTTCCATTTCAGACAATATCCTTACCATGTCACTAGGTTCGCCTTTTTTTTCTGGTGCCTTTATAACACACTGGCTGAAAAGGTTTACTTTCCACTTTTATTCTTATTTAAAACTCCCGCTTAATAGGCCTCTCGATACGAAATGGATTGGCTGTGCGTAGCGAAGAACAAGCTAAAAAAGTTCCGAAAATCTTTCAGACCAATGAAATAGCGCGAAACAAAATATGCTCGGTTGACCTCCTGAATGGGCACGAGCGGAGGAAAGTTGGATGTGTCGTCGAGAATAAACTTGAATTTCGTCAATAAATATTTGTTGTTCGTACGTATAAACAAGATAGGAATGAAGGGAAATCATTTTTGAGACGAAGACAAGCGAAGGTCCTTTTTAAAACTGGCACGTTATTGTAAAATATCGAGTCGAAGCGAGGATTCCCTCTTCGTATTTTGACGATTGTTTCTTACCTTTATGTTTAATTAAGTAAAACGGCAGCTGGACCTAGAAACAAAAGTTAGTAGAACGAGAGAGTTGTAACACGAAATGTTGTAAAATATGAATAAATGGTTCAAAGATATACTTCCAGACAAAGATCCATACCATAATCGCGGGAGGGATCAAATGAGGAAAAAAAGGGGGGGGGTCCGGAATTCGAGTGCCTGTGTATCACTGTACCGAAGGGGCCGCCGTGTTCGTGATGGTATGGTAGTTGGTGTAAAGCTACCTATGTAATCAGTGCCTATCACCACTAATGATGTGAGTTCGAATCCCACTCATGACGAGATTTACTCGATACAAAATTATGTGATAAAGCTTGTCAGTTACTTGCGACAGGTCGGTGGTTTTCTCAGGGTACTCCGGTTTCCTCCATCAGTAAAACTGAACGTCACGATATAAGTTAAATATTATTGAAAGTGGCGTGAAGCACCATAACCCTAACCCACTGTACCGATTTGTATTAATGGCGCATAGTGACTATTTTTGTAATATAAAATATATTTATTTTTAGGGAATATGTCGAAATGTGACTTGCTTTCCTGGAAAGTATTTGAATGGAAAGAATTGTGTATCTTTGTTCACTGTTACACGGAACATCCGTTACAGAATGGAACTGATCATAAAGGGAACTTTGCCGCAATATCATGCATATTATGTTTTGTATTTTCTACAATTAACTACCAAGAGCATCCATCCCTGGCTAACGCAATTCCTCACTACAGCGTCGATTGGTGCAGTAGATTTACGCATGCTCAGAACATTATTATTTTCCAATCTTCCTTGCAGATGTTGTTCCAGCGAGATGACGAATACAACAATTTTAGTCCATTTATCAGTAGATCTTTTTATTTCATCATATATCAACAGATATAATTTGGAGAAGATATTAACAGAAATAGATGGATTGCCTTTTAATTTTAGCGACATAATTTTTGATGATACAACAAACGACTTCTCTATATACAGGGCCAATATAATAAAGCACAAGGTAAATGATAAAAGCTGGAACAGTGATAAATGCTGGTGGTCATACATATGGTCAGCAAATATGAACGACTTTGGGGATAAATATATAGCAACTTTTGTAAGCCGACAAATATTGTGCCAGCAGTATGAATTCGAACCAGATGAGTATGTGTATGATGCCATAAAGGACGAAATGCGGTTACTCCAATTCAATGTTAGATTGAAACCCGAAGAGTTTCTCCGAGGAAATGATGGCAAGGTGAAAATATGCGTAGATGATTTGTTAAAATACTTGTCAAAGACATCTCCCATTTCCAAGTCAACAACTGAGTTAGCATTAGAGATATTGACGACTGTTTGTTCATGTGTATCTATGCTTTGTCTCCTGTTAACCTTTGTTACATATTGTTGCTATGATAGTCTAAGAACACTACCTGGCAAAAACAACATGTGTCTCATACTATCTCTTTTCATTGCCCAGACATGTCTTCAATTTGGAACAATTTGGACCAATTATGTGACAGTGTGTAAAGTTGTGGGAGTCGTTCTTCATATTTCTTGGTTGGCAACATTTGGATGTATGAACGTTTGTTCTTTTCATATGTACAACACATTTAAGAAAGTTAAGGCGATAAAGGTAGACAGGTCAGAAACCAACAAACTATTGCTTCGGTATATTAGTTTTTCCTTTGGTGTACCAATATGCATAGTGATAGTCAACATGGCTGTCCATCTCGGCCAATCAAAAGGAAGAAATATTGGTTATGGGGTCGACGCGTGTTTTATTTCTAGGAGACTTTCTCAAGTGGTATCTTTTATTATTCCAGTAGTCCTGATTTGTATTGTTAACGTTTGCTTATTTACTATAACTGCCTGGAAGATTCACTCCCGACCAAAGATACAGAGTACACGGAATGACAGAAATGATTTCTTTGTCTATGTAAAGCTGTTTGCGTTAACAGGTATTACTTGGCTAGGGCAAATTATAGACTCGTTTTTTCCCTTGTCACTGTTTTCGTTTGTTGTAACACTATTGACTGGACTTCAAGGTCTTTTCATATTTCTTAGTTATATATGTAATAAACGAATCCTCAATATGATCTCAACCTCATTGCATTGTCAAAAATCAAATGCGACGAAATCATGCGATAATCAGCTGTCATCTTCAGATTCCACAAAGTCATCATCACTATCAAGAGAGAGTTCCTCTAATACATTTCTACCTGTGGATTCAAGCAAACTTTAAACATATCAAGATCAATTTCATTCTTTCCGGATCCTTTGATCAAATATATTGATAATATATATCAATTGTCATATTTGTTTTAAATTGATCATATGTTTTGTTTGTCTTCGTCCTGTGTCTTGTGTAACCAATGTTGCCAGTTTCTCTGGATTGTCCATTCTTGATTGCCACTTTCGGTTTTTTCTTGCCTTTATTCATTAAGTAATTTTTTTAATCAATAACAGTTGATAATCTGTATTATTTGTTGTTAATTGATTGCATTTCATTTATTCCATTATTTGTTTCAAATTAAGCTGCCATAACCGTATGCTACCACTTCCCCCTTTTTTCATTTACTCAATTACTTGTTTTAAATTCAGCTCTCAAAACAGTAGGGTTCCCCATTCCCATTTCACAGGTTCACTAGAATTGAAACAATATCATCTACGTTAAGTAGTTCCCTTTTTACTGAAATAAATCAAATAGACGTACGAATTACCATATTTTCGGAATTATCCCGGCGGCTCCATGTTTACTATGTTGTAGTCAGTCATATCTAGTCCATGATACTGTTGTAATATCGTTCGTGCATCAGCATAATTGATTGGCACATATGTGCTTTAGGATGTGGAAATATGTATGTCAATGAATCAAGTCACTCTATCTGACCGATGGAAATAAATCATAATTAACCGAGGAAGTCGTTAGAAATGACACATTATTTTCATTGGTCAGTAACGTTGCTTAAGCCCCAATGAAGGCTTAGTGTGTCACCATTAATCGGTAATCAGTGATACTGCAAAATAATAAAAGTAAGAAAGAAGAATTAGGTTGCGACGAGAAAAGTGTTACCATAGTAGCCCGGATTAGATAATACAATAAAAGAGGAAATGAAGGAGTAATCTTGAATGGACAATTCAGAGACAGACAGCATTGGGTACAAAACACGGGACGAAGACAAACAAAAACTAAAAGTACAGTGCAGAAAGGTAAAAAGATGAGTAATACAGACTGCACAATTGTCAGAGCCACCGGGATGACCATAGGCATATATTGAAACACAAATAACACATTTGGATGTTGCACCAATAGGCTTGGATAGGTTGTGTGGGACACACACTCCCAATGGTTTGTCAGAGCAGTGTCTAGTGTATATTATCATGTTTTATACATATGGTTACATGTTATAAATGTCGACATAATTTGTCTTTTTTTCGTTTTTTGATTTAAGTAAATAAACTACAGATATATATTTGTTTGTAATAATATAGTCTTGGTTTCTATGTAAACTTGTTGTAACATTCTTGTCATGTTGCAATGCATCTTTTGTTCTAAGAAACATCGGTGATGTAATGGTTAGCGTGCTCGCCTCGAGTATGGTAGATCGTGGGTACGAGCCCCGATCGGGTCAAACCAAAGACTATTAAATTGCTATTTGTTGCTTCTCCTCTAAGTACACAGCATTAAAGAGAAAGAGCAAAGACTGGTTGCATGGCTCGGAATTAGGATAATGTGTCCGAATGGTGCGACATGTGTATCGCAGACTGTTGTGTCAGTGAGATAGCACTATTAAAATCCAACTCAGCGTGTGGGTCTAATACAAAGCGGTCCTCATCATCATTTCATTGAAAATTAACTTGTTCTCTCCATGATATAGCCGAAGAATTGCTGAGGTGGCGTTAAGCAACATTCACTTACTCTAATTTTCTCTAAGGAACGAACTTAATACAATAGTTGTTAAGAAATGTGTGCAACTAAATATACTTTATTGAATTAAGCTAAATGTGTTGAAGCTATGCAATGTTGTTGGACATGTCGCTGTATATTTTGTGTCTCAAGTTTTTATGTAATCTTTTTGTATGTGGATTTATATATTGTTTATTGTACATAATAATAGTAAAATAAATATAGCAAAATTAAACATTGTGTTAATAGTTTTTTACTTAAGCAAATACACATACGAATATGAAGCCAGAATAGACTATGTGAAACCGCCATATCAACAGCTGTTCATAAATGAAAAACAATTGTATTCCTGCGTCAACTAATTTTATTCATAAAATACACATTTATCATATTTATGCAAAACGTCTTAGTCGTTGAATTTTGATCCAGTTTTGTTTTGCCTCTATTAAAAGATCAACGATTTTGTCATTTAAAAGTTCTCTGATTTCATCAAATTTATATCGAATGCTATTGATGTTTCTGTAGGCTGTAACAAAGTTTCTCTGCTGTTTTCTCTTCGACTTTTTCAGGTTCTCGAGGACAGACTTATCATGTTCGTCGTTTACACCGGAAGTGTCGCTTAGCGATGAGGCGAGATAATCGGTGTCGGGCGTGTTCGACTTTTGAAATTAATCATTAAAACATGAATTGCAAAAATTTTGAAAAGGAAGTTTTTCAAAGCAATCTGTCTGCATATGCTGACAATCTATCATATTCATTCATAGGTAGATCAATACATTTAAGATGGAACAACTACGCATAGTCTTCGCATAAAATTACATGTTGATGTTTTCTTACAACATTTTCCATATACATATTTCACGGTCCTATTATTCGTAAAATGTAAACATAATGTAGGGTGCAAATGCAAAAAGCATAACATATTTGTTTGCTTCCTGTTCCGCATGCGCCGCTCTGTGCCTACACAATACTTGTTTCAGTATTCTGACACAATACACAGCTGGTGGTTACCTAGACGGTGCATGTATATGCTAGCTAGAACGTGTCTATATAATCAAAACACTTTGCATTATTTTGAAACATACATTTAGGTCAACAGATAATGCCTTTTGATTATATACAGCATGAAATGGACATATTATTATTTTTTTACCAAACTAGAGAATAATTCAAATATCTAAAATATACAAATACTTTTTAATATATATTTTGTCCTACTAAAATACAAAACGGTGACATTTTTTGCAACTGTATGTTTTTGCATTAAGTGTATTTGTACTCAGAAGTAAACACTGGGATCATTAATGTAAGCTAAATAAATAGGAAAATGATCAACTTTATACATGACAGTAGTTTTTGGAAAAATGAACAAAAATCATACAACATATATCACAAAAGCTTTTGTTGGGGTTCTTCTAAAGTTATGGTATAGTTTACAAAATATACCAATGACTAATTTAAGTCATGAAATAGCACAAAAAAAAAACCGCACACACACTACTGTCAACTATAAAGAAATAGTACCCTACTACCTATATGCGCTATTCACAAAATACTTGTGGGCCAATCTAGGCAGGGGCTCTACAATCTAGGCAGAGGCTCCAATAAACAAAGTTAATGTTGAATGATTATCATGACGACCGTAAATTACTGCAGTACTGAGCTGATTAGTGAGAAAATGGAGACTACAAAATTTCAAACAGAAAGGCAGAACAAGATAACACACAGTCAGACAAAAATGTTATAAGGACCGGAAATTAAACCAGGCTTGTAACCTCCATGAAAGTTCAACGGGATATAAACCAAGAATTGATGAAATTGATTTTTTTCTTTTAAACCGACATTAGCTACGATTTTGACCAAACAAATTATATCTTTTGGAAATTGGTAAATAGCTTTAAAATGATTAAATAAAGGTAAATATTTCACATTGAACAGCTTATCGTACCACTTTTCGCCTTTTGAGAACGAAAATTACCATCGATTTATTATTTCCTTGCAAGCAAATAATTTGACCTCGCTTTCTCCGTATGCAACTGACCAAATTAGTGACAGGTGAAAACGAATAATTTTTATTTTGTCGCTTATTAACTGCAAACTTGCATGGTTCTTTGTCCGTAATTAACGCCGACTAAAAGCAGATTCACAGAAAATAAGAAATAAGTGCATTGTTGTACTGATTTAATGACGATTCAGCAAACTCCGTTAGCAATGCCGATCATTAATAAGATGGCGTCCATTTCTTGATCGATCTCAAAACACGAGCAGTTGCACCTTTTTTCCTCGATGCGCGTACATTTCATAACATTTATAAGTTACAGAAACACGTTTTATTAAGGCATCAATCATACAAGGCTTCCAACAATATCGTGTTTGTATGTAAATCATATTACTTCGAATGCCTAATCATGGAATTAGGCATAAATAGCAACACCTCTAGTAATACCACATACAAACCAACTTCGTTCGACAAAGATGAAATCCTAGCTAACCACAGATCATTCATAACCTCTTTAAACATTCCCTCTGGTAAAGAGTCTGAGGATTTACCCTATTTATATTGGATGCATAAGCTCCATAAGACACCATGCAAAGAAAGGTACATAGTGGGATCATCAACTTGTTTGACAAAAGAATTGTCTATTCACCTGACAACGATTCTGTCTGCAGTAAAAGAGGGACAACAGAAATATTGTGAAACTGTTTACTCGCGTTGTTGCATAGATCACATGTGGATTTTGAAAAACTCTAAAGATCTTTTGGATAACCTTAAATCAAGTTCTTTCTCTCAGGTATCCTCCATCAAAACTTTTGATTTGTCAACTCTATATACCACCCTACCGCATGACAAATTAAAAACCCGCTTAAAAGAAACAATTCATAAAGCTTTCAGTCATAGAAAGTATGGCTCAAAATATGTTGTGTTAGGCTACAATTCCACATATTTTTCAAACAAAATTCAAAAAGGTAAAACATGCTAATCCAAGGAACAAGTGATCAGTATGCTGGAGTTCCTCATCGATAACATATTTGTCTCTTTTGGAGGGACACTGTTTCAACAGGTCGTCGGCATACCAATGAGTACGAATTGTGCCCCTCTTCTAGCCGATTTATTTTAATACTCATATGAGTCTGAATTTCTTCAAAAGCTTGTAAAAGATAAGAAGATTCATGAGGTTAGAGCCTTTAATTTCACATACAGGTATATTGATGACGTTTTATCTATCAATAATTCTAGATTTGCAGAATTTCTTCCATTGATATATCCTCCAGAGCTGGAAGTTAAAGAGACCACAGATACAGGTTCGTCCGCATCATTTTTGGACCTATTCCTCGAATTTGACGACAGTGGTCAACTCAGTACTAAAATTTATGATAAACGGGACGACTTCAATTTTAAAATCATAAATTTTCCAAATATGTGCAGCAATATACCAGCTTCTCCTGTATATGGTGTTTACATCTCGCAATTGATTCGCTATGCCAGGACCAGTAGCAATTATTCTGATTTCCTGAAACGTCATCTTCATCTGAGGAACAGGCTACTGGACCAGGGCTATCAAAAGATTCGCCTTATTCGATCTCTTAAAAAGTTATATTCCGATACCAAGATCTTGTCGAAATATATTCCTTCTCTGCAGAGACGATAATAAACGATGCATTTTCATATAGTGAAAATGTATAGAAATAAGGAAGTCAACAAAAATGTCAAAACTATTTTTTTTTATCAATGTCTGACGTAAAAGTGTCTTTGACATTTACTTCACTGAATTTGGTACTGCTTTGACAACTATTTTACCTATTTTGTTCCTGTATTGTTATAAATACTGTTATAGTGACAACCGGAACCTTTGAAACGTAATGAAAGCGGGAGGTTTGGCGCTTTAAAATCTGATTCAACCCACCATTTCTTTAGAAATGCCTGTACCAAGTCAGGGTCATTATGGGTTTCACAGTTTTCCGGTTGTTGACTGATTTTATCTGTTTATATATTTATGAATTTTGGCTTTCCCTTTGTAAGATTGTTCGGAGTTCGGTAATTTTGTTATTACCCTTATTATTTGATAGTTTTTATGGGTAACACAAATTTACGATTTTGGCAGATATAATGCCCCTTTAAGCAAACAAACCTTTTCTGTAATATTTTGACATAATGAGGTTCGAAACTGACACGCTGTTGAAGTCATTGAAGACACAGATGATCAGTCTTTATTAGTTTTATAATTTTAGCAAAATAATAAACTCATGACAATTCAATAGACAAATCCCCTTGTTTGCAATTAATTGTACATCAAAGGATTGCGTTGATCTCTTCAAAAGTCAACGGTGTTAAAGTAATTATGTCTATTATGTCTAGAGACCCTGCAACTCCCAAACCTTTTAATCAATTTGTTTTATTTAGTACTTGCCATTAATGATTCATTTACAGCCTTATTTTAGAACATAGTAAAGTACTCTCGACAATATCATTTTGCCTTACTTAATCATTAAGACCATGGATTTTCCCCATTGTTCTGACTGTCTACAGCTGGAAAATACTGCCTTGGGCCATCTGACAACAATATACAGTAGATTAAATGGTGTTAACAATTGTTTTGAAATGCCCCAAACCATTATCAGCTGAATAAAAGATTAAATGTTGAATTAAATTTAAAACTGTCAAGAAATAATAACTTTTAAGACACCATACAAAGAAAGGTACATAGCGGGATCATCAACTTGTTCGACGAAAGAATTGTCTATTCACCTGACAAAGATTCTCTCTGCAGTAAAAGAGGGACAACAGAAATATTGTGAAACTGTTTACTCGCGTAGTGGCATAAATCACATGTGGATTTTGAAAAACTCTAAAGATCTTTTGGATAATCTGAAATCAAGATCTTTCTCTCAGGTATCCTCCATCAAAACTTTTGATTTTTCAACTCTATATACCACCCTACCGCATGACAAATTAAAAACCCGCTTAAAAGAAACAATTCATAAAGCTTTTAGTCATAGAAACTATGGCTCAAAATTTGTTGTGTTAGGCTACAATTCCACATATTTTTCAAACAAAATTCATAAAGGTAAAACATGCTACTCCGAGGAACAAGTGATCAGTATGCTGGAGTTCCTCATCGATAACATATTTGTCTCCTTTGGAGGGACACTGTTTCAGCAGGTCGTCGGCATACCAATGGGTACGAATTGTGCCCCTCTTCTAGCCGATTTATTTTTATACTCATATGAGTCGGAGTTTCTTCAAAAGCTTGTAAAAGATAAGAAGATTCATGAGGCTAGAGCCTTTAATTTCACATACAGGTATATTGATGACGTTTTATCTATCAATAATTCTAGATTTGCAGAATTTCTTCCATTGATATACCCTCCAGAGCTGGAAGTTAAAGAGACCACCGATACAGCTTCGTCCGCATCATTTTTGGACTTATACCTCGAATTTGACGACAGTGGTCAACTCAGTACTAAAATTTATGATAAGCGGGACGACTTCAATTTTAAAATCATAAATTTTCCAAACATGTGCAGCAATATACCAGATTCTCCTGCATATGGTGTTTACATCTCGCAATTGATTCGCTATGCAAGGGCCAGTAGCAATTATTCTGATTTCCTGAAACGTCATCTTCATCTGAAAAACAGGCTACTGGACCAGGGCTATAAAAAGATTCGCCTTATTCGATCTCTTAAAAAGTTTATATTCCGATACCAATATCTTGTCGAAATATATTCCGTCTCTGCAGAAAAAATTATAAGCGATGCATTTTCATATAGTGAAAATGTATAAAGATAAAGAAGTCAAAAATGTCAAGAATTTTTTTTGTCAATGTGTGACGTAAAAATATTTTTGACATTTACGTCACCGAATATGGTACTGCTTTGACTACTATTTTACCTATTTTGTTCCTGTATTTAAATACTGTTACAGTGACAGCCGGAACCTTTGAACCGTAATGAGAGCGGGAGGTTTGGCGCCTTAAAATCTGATTCAACCCACCATTTCTTTAGAAATGCCTGTACCAAGTCAGGGTCATTACGGTTTTCACAGTTTTCCGGTTGTTGACTGATTTTGTCTGTTTATATAATTATGAGTTTTGACTTTCCCTTTGTAAGATTGTTCGGAGTTCGGTAATTTTGTTATTACCTTTATTTTATTAATAGCATCTATATTTCCAAGCAATATCTCTTTCCATTCTTGAAAATCACCACTTTTTTAATTGCATTAGGCACTGTTAGTGTCATGGTACATGCACTATCTTCATTAGTTGCACAATTTTCCTTGTTATCATTGTCATTTTTGTTCACTGAGATTGCTGTATTATCAGCATCACATGCTGTGATAGTCGGTTTTGGTGGCTGTAGTGCGTAACTGACACTATCACGTAACGCTTCAAGTGGTCGTTTATACGTTTCCACTGCCCCAGACCTGTGCCCGCTCCTGGACTTCACACTTGAATCTGAAAATCCAGCATTGAACAGAGTAGTACAACAAGTTACTTTCCAGAGCGGTTTGTAATATTCCTGTTTTCCAGGGGAATGCCAGCAGCCGGAAACAAGTCCTTTATTCTGTTTGACAACGTGTTGATTCCAATTGATTGAACACTGAATCTGATACTTTTATCACTACCTTTATTCACTAAGGGTTTTCTGTAAAACCTGCCTTCCCTTGGAATATGTTGCAAATATTTATCAAAAACTTTTACAATACATCTTGGATTAGACGGATCACTTTTCTGGGTAATACGTTTCACATCTACGTTTCTATTGTTTAACCCACCTTGTACATTTTTACATAATCTTCCAGTGTAATGCAGTTCTTTATTTCCATTAGTATCTACTGAAATGCTGAACTGTGATGCATCGAGTTGTTTGTGCTCATCAAGAGCGCGGAAACTAAAAAAATTACAGTTGTAAAAAAACACAATATAACTTAATCCAGTAGATAAATCTATATTGAATACACCACTATCCCACAAAGCTTGTTCATCATTGGGTAATACGGGATCTGCTCGTTTCACTTACTTTCGCTCGTACTTATTCACGAAGACAGGGATTATCATGTTCTTACATATACATGGACTACCTTTCGGCAAGGTAATGATACAATGATACCTGTCTGTATCTCTGACTTAATTGACAACCCCCTTGGGATCGCCTTTAGATGCACTTCAACTTCCTGTGACCTCGGTGTTTAACAGGTAAGCACGTGTATTGGGGTCACTAAACACCTGCGGACGAAATGATAAACTTAAGTGCACGATTGGCAATTGTACTTGTATTTATCACTTTTAAAGAATTAATTCATTTGTATATAATGTAGAATTTCTTCAGTATCAAATATGTTAAGGATATTACTAATTCATAGGTTAGGATTATGGGTGTTTAACGCCACTTTCAACAATATTTCAGTTATATCGTGGCGATCAGTTTTATTGGTGGAGGAAACTGGAGTACACGAAAAAACCACCGACCAGTCGCACATCACTGACAAACTCTATCACATAATGTTGTATTGAATACACCTCGACATGAGCGGAATTCCAACTCACAACACCGCCATGATATTACTAATTCAAAAACTACACAAGGAAGAATTACATCAAGACCGTCGGACGTTATTCATATACGTAGTAGAAATTATACTATAACTAATGGACGAATTTCATTATCAAAATAATCACGAATGAACAAACAACGCATTAACTCACTAATGCAGACAGCACACGTGTGAATTACAACGTTATTTGGTCATGACTGACATATTTTTGATAATGAAAGTCGTCAATTAGTTATATTATTTATTATTAGATAAAAAGGAAAATTCGATTTCAATATAAAATGAACTTATTTGCAAATATATTACGCCTGTAGCGTAGGAATAGATTATATTGTGTATCGCTAAAAAAACCGGTAAATCCATGCGAAACGACCAAAGGATACAAAACAAAGGATACAAAACTGTAAAACATACAGAAATGAAGCAAACGTTTGACCTAAGTCTCTAAATCTTCACAGGTTATTTAAAAGATCAGTAAGTCAGATTTGTTTTGGAGAAAAACTCTTGGGTGGGGGCTATCGCCGAAATGAGTGAGTGAGTGATTGTTGTTTAACGCCAACTCAGCAATTTTTCAGCTAATATCGTGGCGAGAACAAGTTAATTTTCAATGAGATGTCCGCTTTGTACTATACCAACATGCTGAGTTGGATTTTTATAGTGCTAGCTCACTGAAACAACGGTCCGCGGATCGACTTGTCGCTCCACTCCTCGGACACATTATCCTGATTCCGAGCCAACCAGTCTTTGCTCTTTCTCCTTAATGCTACGTGCTTAGCGGAGAATCATCAAATACCAATTTCATTGTCTTTGGTTGGACCCGATCGGGGCACGAACCCAAGACATACCGCACTCGAGGCGAGCACGCTAACAATTACACCACCGATGCGGTTCGCCGAAATGTAAATCAAATTTGTTTAGACAATAACAAAAAAGTACATACGTTCTTTGGACAAAAATGACGAATACATATTCTCTTTTAGAAGTTTTCGTCGATTTAAATTAATAAAGTCTCATCGGGACTTTCCATTTATATATAGCAACATTCCAGTAGCACCTACACATGACGTATACGTCTATCAATTGATACAATATTCCCATGATTTTTATTTCCTATCATGATTGCCTTGATAAAGAGTTGCTGATAACAAAGAAGCTACCAAACCAAAGATTCCTAGTGGTTAAGTCGACGTCATCACCTCGAATGCCTTACGGTAATCATGATAATTCTGTTGACCATTACGTGTGTGTCACAGATAATCACAGATATGTTCCGTTTGGCGTAATCACAATCTGACCCTTTCGTCGTTCATGCCTTATCATCGTGGTGTTAGCAAAAGTAACACAACGGGCGCCACTAGAGGAACAAGAACGCGTTTGTAATATTTTGTTACATTATTTCATTTTGATTGTTTTGTACTAGGGCACTAGGAGTGTGATGCGCTTTAGTGGTAATTTTAAATAGTACGGCTTTATTCTTCATAGATGGAGTAACATTGCAATACTACAGAGAACACCAGTCAATAATGAACTAGGATGTAGATATAGAACAATACTACAGAGAACACCAGTCAATAATGAACTAGGATGTAGATATAGAACAATACTACAGAGAACACCAGTCAATAATGAACTAGAATGTAGATATAGAACAATACTACAGAGAACACCAGTCAATAATGAACTAGGATGTAGATATAGAACAATACTACAGAGAACACCAGTCAATAATGAACTAGGATGTAGATATAGAACAATACTACAGAGAACACCAGTCAATAATGAACTAGAATGTAGATATAGAACAATACTACAGAGAACACCAGTCAATAATGAACTAGGATGTAGATATAGAACAATACTACAGAGAACACCAGTCAATAATGAACTAGAATGTAGATATAGAACAATTTAGTGTAATATTTAGAAAACGGGAAAGGTGAACATAAGCAATTTAATAGAGTATTCTAAGTGTGTTTGATGACAAGTTTATCTCTAGTTTGACCTCAGGATAGTAAGAGGAAAACATTAACCAGTTTCTATGTAATGCCAGAAAACGTCATATCAGTTTTTAGATACAGTATATACATGATGCAGATTATTCCAGAAACACATCATAACTAATAAGATATCTACATTTTCATTATTATATGTTTGGCTTTATAGTTGGACAATAAGGTTTAGTCTGCCAAACATTGTTTGGTATTTACAATATGTATTTCCAATTGAATAATCAAACATTACAGAATAATTCAAATATAAAAAAGCGTTCCTAGTTTACTAAATTTTTATGTTTATACTAGTCGGGTATACAAGACAGCGGCAACATGACTTTATGAGGGTCTAATGGGAGGAATATATAGCAGACATATTTTTACATTTGGAACCGTGTTAATGCACTCCAAGACAGTGGCATCATGAATGTTTATATAATGAGACAAATATATGGTAGACATATTTTCACATTTCGGACTGTGTTCATGCACTATACGTTCTAAGATTAAACAGAAACTTAGATAATAGATTGACACACTACAGAAACTTAGATAATAGATTGACTCTCTACAATATAGGTAACTGTTCACAGAGATAAGAATTTGTACTATCTTTACCTGTACATAACAATGGAGAGGAAAGTCGTATTGTTTGGAATACTTTTTAAGGTTTGAACATTTAAATATATATATTTTTCAGATTCATAAGGATTATCATTTACATGGGTTCATTATAGAAATATCAAGCATAGGTACCCTTAGCAGATTTTAGCTGTCCTATTTAAGTCCTTTAGTTTTACTTGATCCCAAAGATTTTCAAACTACACTATATTTGGTATATCTTTCCTATCTCTTGACTATGAACGCCCCTAGTTTCATGTATTTGTGTGGAGTACAAAATGCTTAATTTATACTCTACATTGTAGTGAGTGTTGGTTTTCGGCCAAAGTAAGAGTTATTTTTTTTCAACAACATGTCTCTGTTTTTATAATAGTGAGTAATAATTTGGAAGAAAACAATGACATGCATAGGACAAAGACATTTACGCCTACTAGATCCCAGTTATAGCAATTTATTTCTCGGCAATTGTGATAGATATATAATAACAATAAACGAAAGATATTTATGATATAAAAGTTGAACATATGTAACAGGAATAAACACACACTGAATAGCAAGTAACAATTTAGAAACTGAACTTGTTGCTCATTGTACCTGAACTGTCATGTACAACTATATGGAATTTTGAAACCTACGACACAGTTCTCATGATACACATGTATTATGTATTATTATGTAGTTGACCACAACAGAACTATTCATGAATCAAAGATACAGTGTAACATAGAATATGAATGGATAATTATTCTAATGTTGTTAGATAAAGGAAATTGTTATGAAAAGAAAGCTTAACAGTGTAGGTCTACAATTCCAACAATATCAACATTGTATGTCTTAAAGTTTCATAAGGCCTTGAATCAGTGCAAATCGTTGTCCTTTTGTACCTTTTCTTTTGGCCATTGTGTTGTCTGTTCTTCTTCGATATACGGATTCTGATTACCCCTTTGGTATCTTCAAACTCTTCTTGATGCAAGACACTCCTTTGATAAAACAAATCAAATTTCTGCAGATAGTCACATGGCAGAACGCCAGAAATCACGTGGAAGCACACAGGAAGTCACGTGTCAGAACATTGAGGTAAAAGACAATAATTTGTGCACCACCGCGTGATTAATTGATCTTTCTATTGTTCTCCTGCGTCATCGTTTCAACTGCTGTTATATTTCTTGATATTCACAAACTAAAACAACACAAATGTAAACAAAATTTTAAATTTCATTGCAGCTGTGCTTACTTCTTTCCGTTTACGTAAATAGTGAGAATTCGGTGAATGGACGTCTGGAGTTCAAATATGACTTCCGTCGACACGTAAGTATTGATACAAAAAGTAATGTCATGTGGATAGTAGGTTTGAACGGCCAATGAATTTGTCGTTTCTATAATGAGTTAATTCCCTTTATACATAAAATTACAAAAATGTATGGACATTTATACGGCTGTTATGCTTTTCATTTGGTTCCAGTCTGATAGAGCAACACTTCTTAATGTTTGCTGATGTTAAATAATGATATTATCTTTTTGCATCAAAATTCAAATCATATTAACTGAAACACTAGATCAGCTTTATCTATGAGACTGACCAATCAAAAGCATCGAACCATGAACCATTGACTGGAATAAAATATTTCACACAAGGACGGTGATGAACATAATTGATTACTCCAGATTAAGAATAAATATATCAGAAACCAGTGTAGAATAAAATTAATTGATTTTTCTGTTTATTTACTTCGGATTATCTCAATCCGAAAAAAAGTAGTGAAAAACCGAAACCGATTCACACTCACAACATAATAAATCTAAATTGTTATCTTTACAAAATCCATTGTATGATTGTCAGTTCCCTGAGACGATTGTATATTTTCTGAGACTACGTGCAATTGTGGTGTTGTGTTAGATAGCTGTCAACTTGATAGAAAATACATGTGTATATACCATCACCACATCCTTAAACAAGTGTAATATCGGCCATTTGTTTCAAGAAGAGTTTGAAGACACCAAAGGGGCAATCAGAATCCGTATATCGAAGAAGAACAGACAACACAATGGCCAAAAGAAAGAGTACAAAAGGACAAACAACGATCTACAAAACATGCATATAAAACTAAAGATCGAGCAACGCGAACCCCACTAAAACAGGGGGTGAATGCATCACACCGGTTAGTGAAGCTATATATTTGATGTAGAGCATTTGGCTGATTGGGCTTAATTCTTCGTCATTATGCCAAGCGAATAGGTGCTACGGTGTACTGTTCTGGGATCGAAATCCGCTTACAACAAAATAGTTCACCTAAAGCCATTGACCCTGTTACGTTGAATTTTCAGACGTATATACAAAATATATTATACAACCCAGTATAATTTCAGAACCCAGTCGTGGTGTGTTAGTATTATTCTATTATTTTATTATTTCAGGATCGTTCGGTGGCCTTTATGTGTCTGAAAAAGAACCATGATTGTTACTTTTACAATATGACCGGACAGGAGCGCCAAGATGTACACGATCAAATGAAAATATTTACAATTGAGGTATCTGATTTACTTTCATTAAACGTTAGAAAAAACCGAACAAACGACCAAGAATGTAGAACCCAAAGACACATGCAACATTGTGGGAGAAGCAGAAACATCAACATCCTTTTCCTTACCACCATCATTCTGCTTTTTCTAAAATGAGTTTTTACCCATTTATATTGAAATCTTCACATATGTAGTCTGTCTAGTTTGGTCGGATATGGAGCTCTTGCCGATCAGCTTGTCCTGGTAAACGGTTCGACTTGCTCTTCGCCGTTGCACATGTCCATCTGTCTGTCAAAGCGCCAGATGACCAAACTAGACTGATAACGTATACTATTTTGATACTACTATCCAAACTTTATGACCAAAGAGACGACTTCAATTTTCCATTTATAATTTTTCCACACTTTGGTAGTAATATACGAACCGCCCCCGCGTATTGAGTTTATATTTCACAACTCGTACGCTGCGCTAGAGATGCCAGTTTGTATTAAAATTTGTTGCCGTATTCTGCATACTAAACAATTAAAACATTGATTTTAAAGAACAGCTTCATCTTATCTTCCAAATTTTTCTTTCGGAAGTTCATGAAAAGTATTCTGTCAGTTGCTTACAGACGGTTTTGTCGATTAAATTTGGTTCAAAGTTAACTATTTTTTAGCTATTATGCTATTCGATGACCTCATATACTATCTATTATTATACAGCTATAATTTTAATCCAATCAATAACACCCATTTAAGACATGTGACCGTACATTATTTTTCCCGTATTGTACAACCAGAAGCCGTATTTTTTTCCGTATTGGACGTCCCGATAAGTCCGTATTTTTTCGTTTTGTACATTGTACTCGTTGATTTTTGTCGTCTGGAGCTTGTATAAATGGTGGAACATTCAATGTTAACATTAATCTACAATCAAATTAACTTGTTCGATATTTAACAGTTTGAGGAAAAAAAGAAAATTTAGAATAATTGTTGATTTCGTTCAATACGGGTTTTCAATACAATACCGACTCGTACAATATCTTTCCATATTGTACATATCACTGTATAATGACCTATTGATGTTTGGATAATGGTTTGGAGCGCCGGTTCTCTTTCATAGAACTAATATAATACTAATAGGTTATTATACAGTGTTATATACAATATGGAAAGATATTGTACGAGTCTTTATTGTATTGAAAACTCGTATTGGCGGCTTCTCTTCCAATAGGACTCTAACTCAGGATCTTGGTCTACTTCTTTCTTTATCTACCTTCTAGCCTAATCTTCAACATCATCCATAATTATCTTGAAATTATGTTTCCAATTGATGTGTTGAGGTTCTCTGAATTAAGGACCATGAGAAACCTTTCGGAGACTCTCGTGTTGAATGATATTCAGATCACCATTGATTACATGTCCAGATGGGTTGTATTGAAAAGGAGAGTGGGAGCAGTCACAAGTTAGAGGGTTATTGAGGTACTCTTCTATGTTAATATCTTGCAATGCTTCTTTGTAGTTGAACATTTTATGGTCAATGCTGTTAGTGTAGCTATAGGAGACAATGGGAACAGATTGATTTTTGAAATATGGTGGAATTTCTTTTGCGACCTCTTTTCTATTAAGAATGTTGCTGATGTTAATAGCATCGATTCCTTTGTTAGCAAACGGAATATGGAGGAATTTTCTGTTGCTATCATGAAGAGGTTCAGATCGAACTGGTTTGAAAAGACGAAAAGACGCTACGTCACATATAATACTAGACAATCTGTACTTAGGAAAACAAGGATCTACTCCTCCTTTGTCAATTCCAAAATCCCTAAGATCTTTGAGGTAGTTTATAGATAGTGAAAATAAGAATGTACGAATGTGATGAATTCCAAGAGGTTTCTGTATATTAGAAAGTAAATCATTAAAAGTATCTTGTAACGGTCTTGGTTCAGAGGACTTTTTAACATTCGGATGTTGAATTCTTTTATGACCGGGGATCCGAATGTTAAAAAGTCCTCTGAACCAAGACCGTTGCAAGATACTTTTAATGATTTACTTTCTAACATAGTTTAGCTCTTGGACTAGTATTAAAAAGGCTCATCACGTTGTTTTTGCTGCATCCAGGACTTTTGATGTTATCATTGCAGCCGTAAGGCATTGCAGTACCTAACTCCTTAATCCAAAACAACTCTCTATCGATACGGTAAGGTGTACTAAGTTTTGGACTGTTTGTATGATGGTAAATCTTCTCGATGATTCGAACTTTCATCGTCAAACATCGGTCATGACCTGGCTGATTGAAATGATTATACAGAATCCTGTATTGAGGATCTTTTGCATCATATCGATGTTTGTTCATTCTACTTCGCAATGTTTGACGAGTTTCACCAACATACAAAAGTCCATAGAGTGTACATTCTATGCCGTAAATGACATTTTCAGTAGAACAGTCCAGAGGGTCACTGACAAATTTTATCGCATAATGTTGTAACGAGTACATCTCACACGATCTGGATTCGAACTCCCAACGTCAGTGGTGATAAACACTGATTGCATAGGTAGTTGTGTATCCAACTAGCACGAAGAATCGTTAATAAAAAAATTGGGTACATTTCTATAGTAAATTACATATTTCCACTTGGCTACATAGTATGTACATGGATCATTTATTGATCAGGTTAAGTAACTACGTGTATTTTGATTTTTACTGTTTGCAATGCATTTTACTTGTAGAGCAAAATATTGACAATGGTGAATACAGCAGGCGTTTTCATACGTGGACCAAAGACTCTTTACGATAACGATCTGATATATTTTAGAGGATTTTGTAGAAACTCCACCATGTGGCTTATGAAATAAAAGAATTCAATTCGGATTTAGTCTTTGACTATGTAAATAGCAAAAAATACTTTAAAAAAATGTGTAATGCTTGCTATATTCTTGGACTATTATGGTAGGGTATGCTTATAAATCGCACATCCAAGAGTTAATTGTAAAACAAAATTAAAACCAAATTAACTTATAGAACCGTATCGGTAGTGCAATGGTTAGCGTGCTAGCTTCTAGTGTGGTTGATCGTGCTTTCGATTCCCGGTTAGTTCAAAATTGCTATTTGTTGCTTCTCTTCTAAGTACGCAACTATAAGGACTAAGTTATAGATTTGTATGTTGTTTGTTTTCCAGCATAGGGGATATAGGACAATATCCAGAGCCCGTTTCAACTGGATGAATGTGGCGTATACCTCAGCGTTACTGTAGTGGTACCTTCATCATTACTAAATATAATTCTTAGCTGATAAAATACAACGGTTACACACAAAAAATCAAATCCATAGATCGACCCTTTCAATACTATACTGTCTCGTTTACTTTGTACTCACTATGCGAAAGAGAACATGATTACGGGAAATATACATGGGACAGGAATATCGTACCATTACAAAAAAGATGGTCTCACATTCGGATTATCTGATACTTCACATCGTAATTCTCATGCATTGTTTCACGTCTGATAATTCCAGATAATTGCTATCAGAGACTGCCGCCTTTCACAATGAGCTATATAAATACGAAAAATGTTTCAAACATCATTCAACATTTTTTGTAGAAATTATATTATGTGGAGTAAAAGGGAGGTTTGGCGCTTTAAAATCTGATTCAACCCACCATTTCTTTAGAAATGCCTGTACCAAGTCAGGGTCATTACGGTTTTCACAGTTTTCCGGTTGTTGACTGATTTTGTCTGTTTATATACTTAAGAGTTTTGACTTTCCCTTTGTAAGATTGTTCGGAGTTCGGTAATTTTGTTATTACCCTTATTTCCAAATAAAAAAGGAATGCTTTTTTTTATTACTGATCTGCGTATGCGATCTTGAACACCATTATATTACAAAACATAATTCATTGATTACATTATGTGTGCATTTCACTTAGACACCCCGATAGGATTGGTCAAAAGCTTGACACATGATCTCGGAATTGAAAATTCACTATATAATAAAGTGAACAACCATGCAGCCACAGGTACTTCCGGGAACTTGTTTCGAACATAAAAAAAAACAATACTTGAACACCATAGCCACATTGAAAATTTAGAATATAAAAACAAATACTAGTAATTTCAATGACATTTAATAACATAGAAATATATTACATGTATAAGTATTGAATGCAATTACAAAAAAAACCAAAAACGAATCGCTGCCTTACTTTATGTCAAATGTACTTCTTTCAACACTTTTATAAACCACTAAACTATAAAAACAAGATTGCAATCAATTCTTAAATAAATGAAAAAACAGCAAAATATTACAACAACTACCCTTTTTCACTTAGTGAATACTATGTAATCGGAACACAGAGATTACAATGGAATATATTACTCAAAATAAAAGCAGGTTATCTGCCTTGATAAAGGTACTATATTATTGATATTAGACGTAATATTTGAATACAACTGCATAGATAACAACAGTAGTAAACAAGATAAGACATTTATAAAACATACAGTTTGAAATTCTGTGCTAAATTAGTTTTAATGCAACACATTCATTTATTAAGAACTAACGTTGTGAATTCGAAATTCACTTATGGTGAGGTGTACTCGATACAACATTATGTGATAATGTTTGCCAGTGACTTGCGGCAGATCGGTAGTTTTCCCCGAGTAATCCGGTTTCTCCCACCAATAAAACTGACCACCACGATGTAACTGAAATATTGTTGAAAGATGCGTTAAACACCATAACCCCTAAACCCCCTAATTTTTAGAAGAAGAACAGTGAACAAGTTTATCTTATATATTAGTATACAAATTCAGATATGATTAAGTACATCGAATACAACCTTCGAACAATCCTGTCATAGCAATTCTGGTCAAATGTAAACAAATAATTATTTAAAATAAAGGAAGAAGAATTTACAAAAAAATATAACATACCACAATGACATAAAACCAGGGTTTTAATTTGGTCACAACAGACTAAGTTCTACAGTCGTTAATCTAATGGAATTGAGATGATTAAAAAAAATAAAATTGTTTCCAATCTTTCGACTTTGGGCGTCTCAAATTAATTTTATTCCAGAAATGCGTCGTGCATGCTTATTTAGACATCTACGTTTTCATTGATGACATATGATCTTCTTGTTGACATATGATCTTCTTGTTGACGTATGATCTTCTTGTTGACATATGATCTTCTTGTTGACGTATGATCTTCTTGTTGACGTGTGATCTTCTTGTTGATATATGATCTTCTTGTTGACATATGATCTTCTTGTTGACATATGATATTCTTGTTGACATATGATCTTCTTGTTGACATATGATCTTCTTGTTGCTATCATATTGTGATATGTAAAGAACAATGTATAATGTATCAATTTTAAAGAAAATAATTATATTGGGATGACAAAATACTATATTTTAATGAAGATAGCTTCTGTTGTTTAACATAATTACTCTAAAGTTAACATATTTCAAGAACTACTGTCGCCAGGAGGATTTGCAAATATCCAACAATCGCGGTACTGCTGATTGCTATTGTAAAGATAAGACAAAGAATATTATCAAAATGCACAACACAGTTGTCGAAAAATGTACCCTACTACAATGTATATGTTTTAAAGTGTACTAGACGATAGCAGTTATTCCACGTCAACAACGACACTCGGATTATCTCCCCTTAACTGCTTTTGTGGTTTTGGAAAAGACGAATTTTGAATGAGCTTGGAATAGCTAATTGTTAATCAAGTAATCAAGTCAAGTAATATTTATCTAAAGTCGATGAAAAAGAAAAAGTAAAAGTAAAACATAGGATCTTTTAAAATCGACATTACATCATATACAAACATACAACACATATGATATCACATGACATGGTATATGTGCTAACTTAAACATGTATGCAAAACATATCGAATAACAATACAATATTGACTGTCTTTCATATTTGACAATATTGTTTAATATGGAAACAGTTCCAAAATTCAATAGAAAAATCGTAAAAAGAAGTAAAATCGATACTCCTAACACACAAATACATGACCGCTGACGTTCCCGACTTTGCACAGTCACTTGAGTGAATTCAACCGTTTGAAAAAAAGTAATGTACAAACCCATATTTCTCATATATTGCATAAACATCTACCTTATAACAGAAGAACGATTATTGCACATACAATAATCTTCTATGAACGCAATAATAAACGAATGTAGTTGATCCATTCACATTTCCAATGCCTTACACAATGTGTTTATTCTTATATTTACTTTCTAGAATTGTCAGGAAAGTAACAGTGTCTTTAGCTATTCGATACTGTCTTTCACTTCGCGGAGTTTTATCCATATTTTTGAGATCACATTCTATATGTTCATCATTATTACAATTTAAGTTTTCCTGTAACATTTCCAATTGTAGAATTAAAATTTTACTTTCATTAGATTTGCTGATGTAAGTTTTCAAACATATTTCCAGTTTCCGAATTGACCTACAATCACTCGGCAAACATTTGGTCATCTGAAATAATGTTAGACATATTGTAATGAGATTTGAAGTAACATGTCAGGATGGTTGTAGAAAAGCATGACGCTACACTGAATAACTTAACACCGTGCTTAAATAACGCTAAAGCAGACTAGCCTTAAAGCGAGTAAATGTACTACATCCTGTGGTAAATTACCGTTGTTTGTAGCAGGGCGCATGTCTCATTTACGTTATTTGTGTTTGTTTGCGCATAGTAGTGTCCAACATATATTGTGTTGTGCTTTAGGTTTGTTTGTCTTCATCTTGTGTACCCTATGTTGCCAGTTTCTCTGGATTGTCATTTTTGATTGCCCCTTCAGTATTCTCTTATTTATTCTACGTTCTAGCTGTAAGATTGACACACATAAAGATTTTCTGTAATCCCTCTGTGGCTATGGTTTCTAAATTCTAATCTGTATCCATGACTACAATGCTTCTCGTTTTACCACTTTATCTGCTGTTGCCCTCAATACGAATATCGTCATTAGCAACTAGTTGTTATTATTCACAATCAAGAAATAGTCACATTATGCAAATTTATATACAATTAGGAATGCGTTATGAATTTGGCTATTGAGCTTAGGCACGGTTTATTGCTCCTAAAAACGCTTAACTTATTTGGCTTTCCAATCTTTCGGCTTTGAACGTACCTGATGAAGGTTATTTCAGAAACGCGCTGTGTGAGCTAAATTTGATATCTACGTTTTTATTATTATGTTTGTAATTGGTAGATGCATATAAGATTGCTATTGATTGATATTCTCAGACGTTTATTTGTCTGAAACAGTTGCGTACATCTGACTTACCTGACATATAGAGCAATCCATTGCGTACATCTGACTTACCTGACATATAGAGCAATCCATTGCGTACATCTGACTTACCTGACATATAGAGCAATCCATTGCGTACATCTGACTTACCTGACATATAGAGCAATCCATTGCGTACATCTGACTTACCTGACATATAGAGCAATCCATTGCGTACATCTGACTTACCTGACATATAGAGCAATCCATTGCGTACATCTGACTTACCTGACATATAGAGCAATCCATTGCGTACATCTGACTTACCTGACATATAGAGCAATCCATTGTGTACATCTGACTTACCTGACATATAGAGCAATCCATTGCGTACATCTGACTTACCTGACATATAGAGCAATCCATTGCGTACATCTGACTTACCTGACATATAGAGCAATCCATTGCGTACATCTGACTTACCTGACATATAGAGCAATCCATTGCGTACATCTGACTTACCTGACATATAGAGCAATCCATTGCGTACATCTGACTTACCTGACATATAGAGCAATCCATTGGTGTAATAGTTGGGAAGCCATCGAATGGTGCTTCATTTTTGACAACGTCTCTAAATCGTCCTCCTAAGTTTTTATACAACTGCAGAAAACAAATTGGAATTACGAAAATGATATCACTATATATTTGTGTTTGCTTGCGCATAGTGGTGTCAAACACATATTGTGTTTTTTTTTTCTTCGTCTTGCGTGATCTGTGTTGCCAGTTTTTCTTGATTGTCCATTTTTGATTGGCCCTTCGATATTCTCTGACATTTATTACTATTACGTCGTTATTTGGTGCATTCGTTAATTCTTGTAATCTTGTATGCATGCATGTATGATTAAAGGTGCAGGTTAATATAACACATAGTAATCACTCACACGTCTCCACATAGACAGCATATAAAACACCTGTAAAAATTGGAGAAGTGGTAATTATGGTCGCCTTTATGTTTCAGTTTGATGGCATAAGAACTCTTGATGTAGGAAGGCACATTTTGAACACGTTTGTACACAGGCCATGAACAATCCTTAGAGCCGCCAAATAGTACACTTGTTTATGAATGAGAAAACGATATTTGAAATAATAATAGATTACTGAATTATTTTAGCCATTTATAGTTACAACCTGGAATCGACTTTTGTAGATCAATGTTTGTCTTTTTGTCTGTTTCTTTTGGTCATTGTATTGTATTGTATGGCCGTCATCAATTTCTGATTACCCCTTTTGTATCTTCAAACTTTTCTAACATTCACGGTCAAGCTATAATAATTACATTTGTGCTCAGAGCCAAACTGCTATTCTTTGCTTCGCTCGTCCTTACTGTGATAGCAGCTCTCAAATCCATCATTCTTAATATCGAGTCAATTACAACAGTTGTATCTATTGGCGTATACATTAACAACAAAATAATGCCAATTAATTTCTGAAATATGAAAACAACATATAATAGACAACAGAAAAAATTGTATCCTGACAATAAATGTTATTTCCTGTTTTACTAGCTGTGGACTGTAATGGTGAGCGTGATCGCTGCGCTTCAAGTGTGTTAGATATAGTGGGTTCGAGCACCGGTTATAGTAAAACCAAAGATTATAAAATTAGTATTTGCAACTTCTCCACTAAGCAAACAACATAAGGAGTAAGAGCAAAGACTTAATGGCTATACATAAAGATAATGTATCCGGCATGAATTGTCTATTCGTGTACTGTTGTTTCAAGTAGATAGCAATATAAAAATTCAACTAAGCGTGTTGGTCTAATACAAAGTGGACATCATTATCATTTCATTGAAAGTAACTTGTTCTCGCATTGATATACTGAGAAAGTATTCGTTTGATGTTAAACAGCAATCACTCACTCACTACAGCTAAAGAATTAAAATATGTTTTGAGGTTTCTTTTCTAGCAAAGAAAAAGCGAAATTGTTGTTTTCTTAAAAGCAAAGATATACTAAAGTATGTGTTAAAACATGTGTGAAATCATATGTCATTTATGACATTGATATCAATAGGTTGCTGTCGTTATATCAATGTATGCGAGTCTTGGGGTTCAATCAGTAGGTCGTGTTGTTGTGGTTGGCTATATATCATGTATATTGTCGACTGTTACTTATACAATGAAAGATTAAGAGATGTTGATCAACAATTCCACCAAAACAAACAGAACGAACGATCACCTCTTATCTCAAATCTCAAATGTTTGAAAACATATGACGCTTGAAATACAGGCTCTGGCTTAGGACAGACACGCCAAATGTGGCGAGATAAATCCGGTAGTAAAGTGGACATCAACCCTTCTTGATAACTGGATCTCCAATTGCAACGGTAATACAGGTATAAACAAACGATAAAATAAACACGCGTACATATTCGCACCCACTCAAAGGACAAAAAATATCACAAAAATGAATGATAACATAATGATGTACAATACAGTTAATATCAGGCCTGGATTAACTCTTAGGCAAAATAAGCACGTGCATAGGACACCAAGGGGCAAGGGGACACCACACAAATCATGCCACAAGGCAATTTATATTAAAACAATAAATACAATTCATTTAAATGATTTAAAATGATATTTAGAGTGTAATTACATCAAAAAGGTTTGCTTGTGCCTAGGGCATACATTAGCTTTAATCCGGCCCTGGTTAATATATTTTTATTATGTTGTTTTCAAGTGCATATCAACTTGATTTGTTTTGATTTGAACACATTTCAACCCCACCTTTCTATAGTCAATACTTTCCTGGTATTTAGTTTTACGTTTCCGAGAGGATATCCTGTAATTGATTTGAGTTGATCATAGCATTGCGTGTATATAAATGTTGAACACTCAATTAACCATTCCGGAACACCCCCGACTTTGTGTGGGGTTCAAGTTGCTCAATAGGTTTCTGTGTATTATTTTGTGGGTCATTGTTTGTCTTTTCACATTTTATTTCATTGTTTCATTGGGCATGTTATTGTCTATCTGTCTTCAATGTAGGCTTTCTGGTTACGCATGTGGTATTCCCAAACTCTTCACAATATTGTGGCAGTTTACTAATATTGAAATGTCCTATCTACGAACAAAATATAGTAGATTGAAATGGTACCAACATGAAAAAAGTGACAGAAGGAATATAGATTAGATAATTATAAATTTGAAACAAAATACATGTCCTCATCTATATCACTGCAAGGAAAATATAGTCCCTCACCCACACGTTCCGGCGTCTAAGAAGACCTATATCCCTTGATTTTTTAACATTAATGCAATACACTTGCTATAGATATGTTTTTTCCCTATTGCTGACTCCCACCTTCACCACTGATATTTTGGAAGCATTCTCTAGCAATATATTGCTATTTTTTTAATTTCGTCAAAAATAATATTGTTTGCTAAAACATTTCATATATCTTCCACATCTTTTTATATACATTAATATCTTAAATATGACAAACAATATATAATGAAAAACATAAAATAGAAAACAGTTGGCTTAAGTGACCTTAATTAGCCGCCGATGTTGGCTATTCTCTTTAGGTACTTTGGTTTTATTTCCCCCTTAAGCTTTTTAATTATTTTAGTTGCCAATCTTTTGACATTTAGCGTACATGATGAAGGCCATTCTAAAAACGCATCATACTAAAACATTCAATATCTGCGTTTTTATTAAGATCGTAATGTTTCTGCCCTGTTTATCGACTTCTGTCGTTTTTTATGTATAACGAATGGAAGTTTTTAGCTTTTCTTTCACTAAAATTGCATTAATTTTTTCCGAAAGAAATTACTTTAAGTAAAGCTAATATTTGCTCCACTATCCGCTTTTAGATTCCTACGTTTACATCCCTCAAGGAAAACAGAGTAAAATGTTTCTTTCTCATCGTAAATCGTACGTTCTTGGTAGATTAAGTCCCTTTAGCGCCATTGTGTTAATATAAATTTCTCGGCTAGTTCTATTCAAATGTATTTTCAATATAGTATTGGACGTTGAAGAACCTTATCTCGTAATTACGGAAATTTTAAGTCAAGATATTTTTCCATTAAGCTTACCAAAATATCCTTTAAAAGAACTTTATCTCACACAAAGACCATTAATATTTGTTGATTTTATTTACTGACGAAAACGTAGATAACCCATTTAATGCTCACGACGCGTTTCTGGAATAACCTTCATCAGATACGCTCAAACAGTTTCACAGTTTTGGAAGCAAGGAAACCAAAGTCTAAAATTGACTAAGGTCATCTATGTCTGAGGAGGGAGAACCTTAGTTTTAACAGTCATTATCTAGTAACTGTAAATTTCCATAATAAATATATCTGATAACCCATGCAGTATTGAATCGTTGATTGATATCAAATCTAAGGGAAGTATCAATTTTGACTACTGCTAAGATTGGTTTCCAAAGCAGAATTTTTTTTGTATATAGTATAGTTGTTGTATGGTGCCCCTAAATGGTTGCATTTATGTATTTTTTAAATTCTCTTCTCAATTTAACAGTTTCAGACCTGTCTAAGGTCCATACGTGATACATACGACTGTAGAACCAAACAGACATCCTATATTTGCTTGCTGGACATTCACTTGATATTAAACATTTGCATTGGATGTTGAAGACCTCTATCTTGTAATTACGGAAATTTTAAATCAAGATATTTTTCCATTAAGCTTACCAAAATATCCTTTAAAAGAACTTTATCTCACACAAAGACCATTAATATTTGTTGATTTTATTTACTGACGAAAACGTAGATAACCCATTTAATGCTCACGACGCGTTTCTGGAATAACCTTCATCAGATACGCTCAAACAGTTTCACAGTTTTGGAAGCAAGGAAACCAAAGTCTAAAATTGACTAAGGTCATCTATGTCTGAGGAGGGAGAACCTTAGTTTTAACAGTCATTATCTAGTAACTGTAAATTTCCATAATAAATATATCTGATAACCCATGCAGTATTGAATCGTTGATTGATATCAAATCTAAGGGAAGTATCAATTTTGACTACTGCTAAGATTGGTTTCCAAAGCAGAATTTTTTTTGTATATAGTATAGTTGTTGTATGGTGCCCCTAAATGGTTGCATTTATGTATTTTTTAAATTCTCTTCTCAATTTAACAGTTTCAGACCTGTCTAAGGTCCATACGTGATACATACGACTGTAGAACCAAACAGACATCCTATATTTGCTTGCTGGACATTCACTTGATATTAAACATTTGCATTGGATGTTGAAGACCTCTATCTTGTAATTACGGAAATTTTAAATCAAGATATTTTTCCATTAAGCTTACCAAAATATCCTTTAAAAGAACTTTATCTCACACAAAGACCATTAATATTTGTTGATTTTATTTACTGACGAAAACGTAGATAGCACATTTAGTGCTCACGACGCGTTTCTGGAATAACCTTCATCAGATACGCTCAAACAGTTTCACAGTTTTGGAAGCAAGGAAACCAAAGTCTAAAATTGACTAAGGTCATCTATGTCTGAGGAGGGAGAACCTTAGTTTTAACAGTCATTATCTAGTAACTGTAAATTTTAATAATAAATATATCTGATAAACCATGCAGTATCGAATCGTTGATTGATATCAAATCTAAAGGAAGTATAAATTTTGACTACTGCTAAAATTGGTTTCCAAAGCAGAACAATGTTGTATATAGTATAGTTGTTGTATGGTGCCCCTAAATGGTTGCATTTATGTATTTTTTAAATTCTCTTCTCAATTTAACAATTCCACATCTGTTTAAGGTCCATACGTGATACATACGACTGTAGAACCAAACAGACATCCTATATTTGCTTGCTGGACATTCACTTGATATTAAACATTTATTAAAACCAAGCTCAGATACATTATTTGAGTTCGTATGTCTCAGTCGATAATAACTTTTATTTGTGAAAGTGAAATGGTGACTAAAAATCACTTGATAATTATCAGTGTAAATTTCGTCTAGAAACTAAGCGTTAACTATAGATCTGTTATATATTCAATGTAATGAAAACGTAGATATTTCCCCTAAGCTGACAGACTAAATTCCCCCTAAATTGACTGACTGAATCCCCCCTAAACTAAATGTCTGAATCACCCATAAACTTAATGACTGACTGACTGAATTCCTCCTAAACTGACTGACTGACTGACTGAATTCCCCCTACACATACTGACTGACTGAATTCCTCCTAAGCAGACTGACTGCATTTCCCCTAAACTGCCTGACTGAATCCCCCCTAAACTGACTGACTGACTGACTGAATTCCCCCTACACATACTGACTGACTGACTGAATTCCTCCTAAGCAGACTGACTGCATTTCCCCTAAGCTGACTGACTGAATTCCCCCTAAACTGACTGACTGAATTCCCCCTTGACTGACTGACCGAATTCGGTCCAGCACCGTTTCACCCTGATTAGGAATGAAGTACATCAAACGGATAAATATATATAGTATTTATTGAACATAAGCAATAGAAACAATATACTACAGAGTAGAAACCATCTCTACTTCTAGCAGTGTTTGAGAAAAAGAAGAACAAATAATGAAAGCACCCCATACTTTATTTTGTATTTCAAAAAATAAAAACGTAGATATCTTAATTTAGTGCGCACGACGCGTTTCTGGAATAGCCTTCATTAGGTACACTCAAAATCAACAGATTGGAAAACCAAATAATTTAATAATTTTGGGAGCAAGGAAACCAAATTCCAAAATCGGCTAAGGTCATCTATGTCTGAGGAGGTGAGAGCCTTAGTTTTAACAGTAATTATCTAGTAACTGTAAATTCAATAATAAATATATCTAGTAAAAAATGTAGCATCGAATCCCTGACTGATATCAAATATATTGGAAGTATCAATTGTAAGTACTACTAAGCTTGGTTTTCAAAGAAGAGGAAGTGTTGTATATAGCTGTTGTATGGTGCCCGTAATATATTTGTTTAATTCTCTTCTCAATTTAACAGTCTCACATCTTTCTAAAGTTTATGGGTAACACATACGACTGTAAAACAAAAAAGACATCATATTTTTGCTTGCTGAACATTCACTTGATGTTAAACAGTTAATAAAACTAAGACCAGATACATTATTTGATTTTGTATGTCTCAGTCGATAATAACTTTATTTGTGAAAGTGAAATGGTGATTCAAAATTACTTGAAAATTATCAGTGCACATTTCGTCTAGAAACCAGGGGTTAAATATAGATCTGTTATAAATTCAAAGTTAAAATCCCCATCTTTGTCCTATGACTTAATGAAATGTTTACTTGTTTACTATAATTTAATATTTAATTGGGTACCTTCTTTCAATTTTAAGTAAACTATTTTTTTACCATCTCTTAATAAATTCTTGCTTATCTCCAGTCACTAATATTATATCGACAAATCATCTTTAGATATCATACTAATATGTTAGCAATGAACGTGATAATAATAATAATAACAACAACAACCAACAAATCGGAATAAAGAGTGATATTGTAAGAGCTCCTGACTCAGGTTTGAGTGATACATGATCTGGGAAAGTTTTATTTTGGAAATCTCAGTTTCAATTATTTTTCACCTGCTTTCTTCTTTACCATTGATAATGATTCACTGGTATTATTTCTTGATATAGCCAATCGATTGATTTTTTCGTAATCGCGTAAAATCTATCCCCTAAACTGACTGACTGAATTCCCCTTAAAGTAGCTGACTGAATTCCCCTTAAACTGAATGACTGAATTCCCCCTAAACTGACTGACCGAATTCCCCCTTAACTGACTGACCGAATTTCCCCTTAGCTGACTGACTGAATTCTCCCTCAACTGACTGAATGAAGTCCCCTTAAACTGACTGACTGAATTTCTCCTAAACTGAATGACTGAATTCTCCCTTAACTGACTGACTGAATTCCCTCTAATCTGACTGACCGAATTCCCCTTAACTGACTGATCGAATTCCCTCTAAACTGACTGACTGAATTCCCTCTAAACTGACTGACTGAATTCCCCCTAAACTGATTGACTGAATTCCCCCTAAACGGACTGACTGAATTTATCCTAAACTGACTGATCGAATTATCTTTAAACTGACTGACTGAATTCATTTCAGGACAGTTTCATCCGGATTAGTAATGAAGAGCACCAAACGGACACACACACACATATATATAGTATTTATTGAACATAATCAATAAAACAATATACTACAGGGTAGTAATCTTTTAATACCATCTCCAGCAGCGTTTGAGATAAAAAAAAATAAAAAAATAATGAAAGCGCTCTTTACTTTATTTTGTACTTAAAAAATAAAAAACGTAGATATCTAATTTAGTGCACACGACGCATTTCTGGTATAACATTAATCATGTCCTCTCAAGCCCAAAAGATTGGAAGAAAGGACTTAAACATCTACATACACAATTCTCTCTATTTGTTTTCTCAATATGTACGAACTAATATCAAGACCACTATTTCCCAATTTTATTTTATGTAACTTGTATTCAAGTAGACTAAATATATTATGTAGTAACTTAATTTTGGTTGTTTTTTTAAATAGGGATTACTAGTTTTATCATAGGGACTGGTATACATGGGTAGTACTATTATTTGTGCGTCACATTTTGTCGTGGATTGCTATGGATGTCAACAAGTCTCAGGTTTGCATTTTAAGAACCATTTCATTGTGGATTGCTGCTGATGTCAACATGCATATCTAAGGCTTCAATCTATTTTAACAGGTCCTTAGTTGGCAGTATATAGATAGATACGATGCTACTTTAACACAGAACATTGCTTGTCTTTGTATTCCCATTCGTTTGACGATTATCGGGTCTGTCCGGCGACTTACGGTTTCAGATTACCCCATGTGGGATGTTTGTACTCTTCTTGTAGCTTTCATAGTCGTATTTGATGCCATTGTTTTGCATCTTCATCGCTTTATCTACCTTTGCCATTGAGATTCTTTGCATATATTTCCATCCCAAGTGGATGATCTATACAGTAGCTTCCTGTTTGATATCAAATCAAAGTGAAAACTTAAACGACTACGGTTAATTGTTATTTGTACACTGTCGTTAAAATTGATTATATCTTGACCTCATTTATTTTAATCAAGTACAATTCACATTTTGATTGCAGGTTTCCTGCTAATCTACTCCAACTCTTTTCCTCGAACTGTCACTTTAAGTATATTTTTCAACAGCTTTATGTGTTGGAATAAACTGTATCGACATACATCAAAATATTGGACAGTGTGACATACAAGTGGTCAGTTTTACTTATCTTTTTTATATGACCAATACAAGAGTGGTAAGCTGTAATAAAATAGTTTGAGATCTACGAAGAAGAAAAAACAGCAGCACCAAAAACAATTGATCAATATTCACATTACCATTTTGCTGTTTCTTATATTAAATATTATCCAAATAAATGTAGACAGTACCGGTTACCTTGTCGTGTCATGTAATGTTAAATTAACCCCAAAACAAATGTTATATTTATATGTAATATGAGGATTTCCCAAGGTAAGTGATGTTTTTCATCCGGAATATGTGCCATGACTGTCGCATGAATAACACAACTGATCATCAAGTTCTTTTATCCTATCAATTTATTGGAATACTATTGTTATTCATATATCTACGTTTTTAATATACTGGAAGTTGCTTTGAGTAATATGATAATACGTGTTACCTAACTTGGGACGAAGTCCAATCATTTTTTTTAAACAATATTAACTCAGATATATGGACCTATAATTTTTTGTCAAAGTAGACCGGGGGCGGATCCAGACATTCTCAAAAGAGGGGGCAAATAGGGGGCCCAAACCCAAATTGTCCGTCGTTTTTAAAGGTTTTTCGCCAAAACGGGGACCTGCCCCCTCCTGTAGACTGTGCACCCAGTCCGGTGTTGTATTATCCGGTACTCGACGTCTCAATTTCATAGAAAATATTATTTCGGACAGGTGGAGGAAGAAATGAAACTCTGTTTAATGATATTGTCAGTCCCATGGTATATGTTTAATGGGCTAGAACACACTGCGATTGTGGGTAATCTTTTAATATTCATAACCGGAAGTAGTTCCAGATTACTGCGCATCCGAATTTCTGCAACAGAATACCTGTATTGGTTTCCGGTGCGTCATTTCCGGTGCAAGGAATTTAATTCATTAGTGATATGGATCTGGAATCAAAATATTGCTATTTCTACCATAGTTGGGACTTCGTCCCATATTATGTTGATCCTGTGATTTTGGACATATAATGACCCTGTAATGATCCTTCTGAGTGTGACCTATCGCCCAAATGATGTATTAGTTAATACAAACTCATCAAAATAACAAAAACGTAGATATCTAATTTAGTGCGTGCGACGCGTTTCTGGAATAAAATGCATGAGGTATGATTGAACTTGAAGTCAAAACATTGGAACGCGATAATGATCTAAAAATCTTTGGGAGCAATTAAAACCATAGGGTCGATACGGGATAACCAATATCGGCTAAGGTCCTCTTGAGGAACGAGCAATAAAATAGAAACCATGGAACAAGCAATGCTAGAAATTAAGGTGTGAAAATTTAGTAGATAGGAAGGCGATTCCAACTCATTGCATAAGCATCCGTGAATGGGCCTAAAGTTCCTTTTCAAAAACAAAGCTCAGCCCTAGATCATATCAAATTGACCGGAAATTTATTTTTTGGGGAAGTTATTTGACTTAGTCATACCACTATGCATTTATTTAGCAATTATGCAGAATATTGGAAAACCCTTCATTATCATTAAAAATCTAAATCGTTCCATAAGTTATTGGTAACTGAAGCACAGGAAATAATCTAAGAATGACTAATCCGGATCTAAGCAATTAGCTAAAATATGTTACTGTTGAACTAAGAATGTACCAGATTAAACCGGAAGTTACTAGCTTTAGTAAATTCCATGATGAATAATATGGCGAAAAAATATCGTGTTTGTCAACTTTATTATAAGTTTTTAGCATTTTGATTTTGAAACAAAAATGTTATTACACATGGATACGAGACACAAATTCTTAAGTCATCGTTTGACAAATTCTAGTCTCTCGACATTACGAGTTGGTTGATACTTCCTGATCCATAAGTAATTAATGGAACAAGAGATGGGGGTCCTTGCATTGAACATGATATCAAGTTTTTGTGATTTGCTTAACCTTTAATAAATGTTCATGATGTTGCTTGTTTTTGCATCACTGTCGTCCCTTTACTGGAATATCGCTCCCGACATCGGTACTCCTCGTTTATTTTGAACAACACGTTTCTTACGAAATTACGTATTACTCTAAGCATATCTTATTGTTCAATAATTAACAATTGGATAGGATACAAGTTTCACAACTTAGATACATCTTCCTCAAGCGAATCAGAATTATGAGTTAGTTTAAATAAGTTCACGAGTAAGACACGTGGTATATGGGTGTGTAACAGAAATGAAAATGATTGACATTTGTTACGAACTTTAAACCGTGGTACAAGAATCAGACCTACATTTTATGCCATAGTATTAGCCCCACCCATTTGCATTTGGATTCAACAAAGTTTTAATGGCTGCTTAAATTAGTACGGTACAATATCAATGGTTTTCCAAAAAGATACTTACCAAATGCGTGCATATTTTGTGATCGTCTAAATACAAAGTGCTATGGTTAACGATAAATATGACTCATATATATCATCAGTGAAGCATATAATGAAACCAAAGGGTTTGGAAAAAAAAAGAAAACATACGGACATGTTGATTGAGACCACAATGTACAGTTCATACGACATAAAGGCCACACGAACCAGTAATCGATCATGCCTGACTTGCAACCATCTGAACGAATAATGTGTAGAAGAATAGTACTAGTAGTCAACCACTTACCAACTGGTTTGTTCAACACTGTGATATGATAGCCATAACACCAATTGGTGACAAAATCATAATGTAGTTTAATAAAAAAACAGAATAAGTAATAAATTTAAACTATAGTGGATTGTTGGAAGGACATACCATATAGCTAAAAGCAAAATTGCAACCGGGAATGCTTAAATGGAAAAACGGAAAATAACCTTGTGCAAAACATAAATTTTCTGTATACACGCTTGTAGTTTTGGAATAAAATCATAAAGTGTATTGCAAAATTACACAACGAGCTGGTTGTGAGATCTTGATGTCTTAATGCAGTGGATATTCTAAATAGGTCAATTATTATTCTGAAGAAACATTATTTAAAGCATAACCACTGTCAATTGCATAAGTTGAAATTAACTATTGGTAGCAATAACTGTCGCCATAGAATATTTCTATTGAACCATTTTGCATTATGAGTATTTCATCAAACGAGTGGAGCAGGAATTGCTTACCCTTCCGGAGCACCCAAGTTCACCCCCGGTTTTTGGTGGGGTTTATTTCACTCGATATCTGGTTTTATGTGTATGTTTTGTAGATCATTGTTTGTCTTTTTGTGCTTTTTCTTTTGGCCATTTTGTTGTCTGTTTTTGTTTTCGATTTACGGATTCTGATTACCCCTTCGGTATCTTCCAACTCTTCTTGTAAATTCGAATATTGCGCTGTAGTATTCGTAGTGAATATATAATTTCAGCATTACTATGCTTAGTATAAGCACCAAGATAACCCTTCGAACAAGAAGTGATACTATATATCTATTTACTTGTTTGCTGAAGTATATACAATTCCAAGAAAGATGATATCAAACGAGGTTAAGATATTGTTTTTATTATGTGACATATGTATTTCTTCTTCCTGTATTAGTTTCGGATAAGATTTCCTTGAATAAAAACGTAGATATAAAATTCAGTGCGCACGACGCGTTTCTGGAATAACCTTCATCGAGTACGCTCAAAGTCGAAAGGTTGGAAAGGCAGATAATTTAAAAAGTTTAAATACTGGGATTTTTCTTAAAATATACCTCAATAATTAAAAGTCAGAAAAAATTAATTAGAAAATCAGCATCTTTTTCAATCTAATTTCAATCATTTTCAAGATTGGGTTTATTTGCTAGGTGTTCAGAAAATCCGTTTTTGCAAAGCTGATATCAAGATAGTGTGTGATATTGGTTTCAGTATAAGATATTTTTAGTTTTAAAACTCCTTTCGGATTTATGACCTTTTAGTCAGCATTTGTCAATAGGCAAACTTCTAACCTTCCAAATGCTAAAAATAGTGGAAAGTTCAGCAGTCTGTGAAATGCTTATCTTCTTATGATGATGCAATACCATATCATGTAGCAGCAGTTTATGGTTCAAATGAAGTATTTGGGATATAATTTTATGCTCATTGTTCAGATGTATATCATACCATAACAACATCTGCAAAAGATGGCGAATAACAATACTTTCAACAATATTTCAGTTATATCGTGGCGGTCAGTTTTATTGGTGGAGGAAACCGGCGGAGCACTCGGAGAAAACCACCGACGTGTCGCAAATCACTGACTTTATCACATAATGTTGTATCGAGTACACCTCGCCAGAGTGAGATTTGATTTCTCAACTTCATTGGTAACTGGCACTGATTGCATAGGTAGTTGTAAATTCAACAACCATACGAGCACAACAACGACGACCCAACACATGAGTAAAATAAATCAAATTGTATTTTGTCAAAATAAAAATAAACACATTTCTTAAAACCTTTTTCTTTAATTTTAAATTGCGCATGCTACATGAAAGGCTTATCTTTTAGAGCTAATTTTGAAGATTTCTTCCCTTTTCATGCTGAATTTAATTTTCTGTGGTCTTTGGCAGAATTGGGATGTCCTAGGTAATATAATAATATACTTATAGGATCATAGCGAACAAAGAATACGTACTTTCTGCAATAGCCTTCATCATATACGCTCAGATGACTTTAAAAGTCTTTGTGAGTGAAAAAACGAAATAGAATAAGTTGGGCAGTCAAAATCGTCTAAAGCTATCTATATAAAGGTAATAACAAAATTACCGAACTCCGAACAATCTTACAAAGGGAAATTCAAAACTCATAATTATATAAACAGACAAAATCAGTCAACAACCGGAAAACTATATCTGAGGGAACAAAACCTTAGTTGTTATAATAATTACATTATGTAGAAATGGCTAATATAATAACAAGCTGGTGTCTTATAAGAGGTAGTGGCACCCGAGTCCACATACCTTCACCCTCCTCGTTTTTCGGTAGGGTCCGTGTTGCTCATCTTTTATAGTATTTTATTGTGTTGTTCTATACACGGTCTTTACATTCTGTGTGGCGTTTTGTGATGTCCGTTAGGATTATCTCATAAAAACGATGTTCGTCTTTACCCACAGTTGTTTGTAGAAGGGTTCATTTCCTATTTACGTTATTTGTGCTTGTTTGCGTATTGTGGTGCCTAGCATATATTGACTATATGAGTAACATGGGGTGTGTCTCTTATAAGAGGTACGATGGGTGCCTGGGTTCACCCTCGGTTTTTGGTGGAATCCGTGTTGCTCATCGTTTTGTTTTCTGTGTTGTGTTTTTATGTTTTGCTTGTTTTCGTCCTGTGCCTTGTGCATACCCCATGTTGCAAGTTTCTCTGGATTGACCATTCTTGATTTCCCCTTCGGTTTTATCTAACGCCTAAATATAACGAATACGTCTTAACATTATTTCAGAGCCGTAACACTGACAACTAGTGCTTATAATGTTATATTAGCCTTGATGGACGAATTAACTTTTATGTGATGATTTCAAAACATTACAGGAAACAGCAATAACAATATTAGCCAATGAAAGTGATCGCATTGCGAGCTCTCTCCATCATTTTACACACAACCATGATCACAAACATATAAAACATATTCCTGTTTGCTGTGTTCCAAATTTTAAAAACAAATATGAGAAAGGGTTAGTAATATATATATATACCAAGTGTTTTATATATAAGAAATACACATAGTAATAAATATATTGGCCCTATCATAACAGTAATTATCACACAATAAGGTAAAATTGATCCCAAATAGTTTTGTTCGGAATTAAAGTGTCTTTATTGAACATTAAAAACAATCTGTCTCAAGTTGGATGAAATTCAAAAGACAATGAACATCGCTTTTGTTCTTAAAGCCAGACACACCATGGAGTTCTTCTTGATTGACATAACCCACCCAACATACCCTTTAAATCTTTTTATTTGATTTTGGGCAATTTCGTAATACCGTTGAAATAAAACAAAACCTAATAGTTTCATTGTAAAAACATCACAATACGTTATTGTTAATTTATGCCTAAAATTGGTATAGTGTTCCTAAAAAGTACAGTTAATATGTAATCTACATTATAAGAACAGTTTGAAGATATCAAAGGGGTAATCAGAATCTGTAAATCAAAGAAGAACAGACAATAAAATAACAAAAGGAAAACGAACAAACAATGATCTACAAAATACCCCACAACTGTGGGTAAACTCATGTGCTCCGGAAGGTAAGCAGTTTGGGGGTGGGCTATTATTATTTATCAGCATTTTTAGCAATTTGTTATCTTAACATGGGATGAACAGGTATAAGGATCTGAGTGGTGAAACCTCTGAACTATAGTAAGTGTTTGGAAATCATAACACTTGGACGCTATACAAGGCTCCTATAGATCGGTAAATAACATCTGACTGGGATCAGCCAATCATCTAGGCCCTAAGTGTCGGGTTTAACAGTGATATGTATATGGGGAACTGGTGATGAATTGTCTTGGTCGCTTAAAATGTTACAGTACATTGAGTACAAAACAATTTATTTTAAATCAAAACATTTCTGAGAACAAAAACTAATTTCCACACAGGGAAGAAAACAAGGTTATTTTGATGCTATCTTGTGAGTAAGCTTTATAGCTATCATAAATACTTACTCATTAAATCAGACACAATAACTTCCGTTAGTGTGTAATATTATTGGAAAAATAGTAAATATGACATAAACATATCACTTAATGTAAAACAAACATGTAAGTTGTTTTATCTATTTTTGAAAATAAGTCGTGTAGAAAAAATGTTAAATTTCACTTTTTCGTATGCTTAAAAGTATGGTCTATATTGACAGAATATGTATTTCTCTTTTCTAGCTGTTGATTTATTTATTGTTTAACCCCACCTTTAGCACTATTTCAGCTATATCCTGTTGCGAACAAATCATACGAATTAACTTCAATAACTAGCAGACACTTAGATATAAGACAAGTATGTGCATAAAACAATTAAGTTATGTATACAAATAAAAGAAGGCCTACCAGGATAAATATCACACACACACACATATACACACACACACACGTATATATATATATATATATATATATATATATATATATATATATATATATATACAGGAAGAACGTTATCGAATCAAGTTATTTTTAGAATATTACATTTTGTGTTTGGCATGTGTCAATTATCAATTAATTAGACAAAAGGTTGACGTAGCAGAATGTATGACGAATATCAGCAATATCTACACATTGATCTTGTAGACTGTATGACGAATATCAGTAAAATCTACAAACTGATTTTGTAGAATGCATGACGAATATCAGTAAAATCTAAACATTGATTTTGAAGACTGTTTGGCGAATACCAGTAAAATATACACACTGATTTTGTAGACTGTACGACGAATATCAGCAAAATCTACACATTGATTTAGTAGACTGTATGACGCAAATCAGTAAAATCTACACATTGACTTTGTATACTGTATGACGAATATCAGCAAAATCTACACATTGATTTTGTAGACTGTTTGGTGAATATCAGTAAAATGTACACACTGATTTTGTAGACTGTATGACGAATATCAGCAAAATCTACACAGTGATTTTGAGACTGCATCAGTGTATGATGAATATCAGTAAAATCTACACATTGACTTTGTAGACTGTTTGGCGAATACCAGTAAAATATACACACTGATTTTGTAGACTGTATGACGAATATCAGCAAAATCTACACATTGATTTAGTAGACTGTATGACGCATATCAGTAAAATCTACACACTGATATTGTAGACTGCATGACGAATATCAGTAAAATATACACATTGATTTTGTAGACTGTTTGGTGAATATCAGTAAAATGTACACACTGATTTTGTAGACTGTATGACGAATATCAGCAAAATCTACACAGTGATTTTGAGACTGTATCAGTGTATGATGAATATCAGTAAAATCTACACATTGACTTTGTATACTGTATGACGAATATCAGCAAAATCTACACATTGATCTTGTAAACTGTATGACGAATATCAGTAAAACGTACACAGTGATTTTGTAGACTGCAGGACGAATATCAGTAAAATTTACATAGTGATTTTGTAGAGTGTATGAAGAATATCAGCTAAATCTGCACATTGATTTTGTAGACTGTATGACGAATATCAGTACAATCTACACAGTGATTTTGTAGACTGTATGACGAATATCAATAAAATCTACACGTTTAATTTGTAGACTGTATGCCGAATATCAGTGAAATTTACACACTGATTTTGTAGACTGTATGACGAATATCAATAAATTCTACACAGTGATGCTGTAGACTGTATGACAAATATCAGTAACATTTACACAGTGATTGTGTAGACTGTATGACGAAGATCAGTAAAATCTACGCACTGATATTGTAGACTGTATGACAAATATCAGTAAAATCTACACATTGATCTTGTAGATTCTATGACGAATATCAGTAAAATCTACCCACTGGTTTTGCATACTGTATGACGAATATCAGCAAAATATACACAATGATTTTGAGACTGTATTACGAATAACAGTAAAATATACACATTGATTTTGCATACTGTATGACGAATATCAGTAAAACCTACACAGTGAATTTGTAGACTGCAGGACGAATATCAGTAAAATTTACATAGTGATTTTGTAGAGTGTATGAAGAATATCAGCTAAATCTGCACATTGATTGTGTAGACTGTATGACGAATATCAGTAAAATCTACACATTGCTTTTGTAGACTGTATGACGAATATCAGTAAAATCTACACAGTGATTTTGCAGACTGTATGACGAATATCAATAAAATTTACACGTTTAATTTGTAGACTGTATGCCGAATATCAGTGAAATCTACACAATGATTTTGTAGACTGTATCAGTGTATGACGAATATCAGTAACATCTACACATTATTTTGTAGACTGTATGATGAACACCAATAACATTCGGTGTTCCTTTGTTCAGGTCCGTTGGCTTACTTACTCCCAAATAATATTAAATGATTTTGTTTTCTTCCAATATCTTGGCTATGAGTGTGCTTGATGGGTAGGTTATTATAGAAATATGTATTGTGCATAAACTTGATGTTAAACAGTTATTAAAACTAAGACCAGAAACATTATTTGATTTTGTATGTCTCAGTCGATAATAACTTTATTTGTGAAAGTGAAATGGTGATTAAAAATCACTTGAAAATTATCAGTGCACATTTCGTCTAGAAACCAAGCGCTAAAGATAGATCTGTTATAAATTCAAAGTTAAAATCCCCATCTTTGTCCTATGACTTAGTGAAATGTTTACTTGTTTACTATAATTTAATATTTAATTGGGTACATTCGTTCAATGTTTACCTAAGTAAACTATTTTTTACCACCTCTTAATAAATTCTTGCTTATCTCCAGTCACTGATATTATATCGACAAATCATCTTTAGATATCATACTAATAATAACAACAGCAACAACCAACAAGTCGGAATAAAGAGGAATATTTTAAGAACTTCTGACTCAGGTTTGAGTGATACATGGTTTGGGAAAGTTTCATTTTGGAAATCTCAGTTTCAATTATTTTTCACCTGCTTTCTTCTTTACCGTTAACAATGATTCCCTGGTATTATTTCTTGATATAGCCAATCGATATATTTTTCCGTAATCGCGTACAATCTATCGCCTAAACTGACTGACTGAATTCTCCTTGAAGTGACTGACTGAATTCCCCTTAAACTTAATGACTGAATTACTCCTAAAATGACTGACTGAATTCCCCCTTAACTGACTGACTGAATTCCCCCTCAACTGAATGACTGAATTCCCCCTAAATTGACTAACTGAATTCCCTTTAAAATGTCTGACTGAAACCCTCTAAACTGAATGACTGAATTCCCCCTTAACTGACTGACTGAATTCCCTCTAAACTGACTGACCGAATTCCCCTTAACTGACTGACCGAATTCCCCCTAAGCTGACTGACTAAATTCCACCTGAACTGACTGACTGATTTCCCCATAATATGACTGACTGAATTTACCCTAAACTGACTGACTGAATTCTCCCTAAACTGACTGACCGAATTCTCTTTAAACTGACTGACTGAATTCATTTCAGGACAGTTTCATCCGGATTAGTAATGAAGAACACCAAGCGGACACACACACACATGCTTATTTTCGTCCTGTGTCTTGTGCATACCCCATGTTGCAAGTTTCTCTGGATTGACCATTCTTGATTTCCCCTTCGGTTTTATCTAACGTTTAAATATAATGAATATGTCTTAACATTATTTCAGAGCCGTACAACTGACAACTAGGTCTTATAATGTTATATTAGCCTTGATGGACGAATTAACTTTTATGTGATGATTTCAAAACATTACAGGAAATAGGAATAACAATATTAGCCAATGAAAGTGATCGCATTGTGAGCTCTCTCCATCATTTTACACACAAGCATGATCACAAACATATAAAACATATTCCTGTTTGCTGTGTTCCAAATTTTAAAAACAAATATGAGAAAGGGTTAGCAATATATATATATATATATATATATAAACGTCTAAAATGGTTTATATATATATATATATATATATATATATATATATATATATATATATATACAAGTGTTTTATATATAAGAAATAAACATAGTAATAAATATCATAACAGTAATTATCACACAATAAGGTAAAATTTATCCCGAATAGTTTTGTTCGGAATTAAAGTGTCTTTATTGAACATTAAAAACAATCTGTCTCAAGTTGGATGAAATTCAAAAGACAATGAACATCGCTTTTGTTCTTAAAGCCAGACACACCATGGAGTTCTTCTTGATTGACATAACCCACCCAACATACCCTTTAAATCTTTTTATTTGATTTTGGGCAATTTCGTAATACCGTTGAAATAAAACAAAACCTAATAGTTTCATTGTAAAAACATCACAATACGTTATTGTTAATTTATGCCTAAAATTGGTATAGTGTTCCTAAAAAGTACAGTTAATATGTACTCTACATTATAAGAACAGTTTGAAGATATCAAAGGGGTAATCAGAATCTGTAAATCAAAGAAGAACAGACAATAAAATAACAAAAGGAAAACGAACAAACAATGATCTACAAAATACCCCACAACTGTGGGTAAACTCATGTGCTCCGGAAGGTAAGCAGTTTGGGGGTGGGCTATTATTATTTATCAGCATTTTTAGCAATTTGTTATCTTAACATGGGATGAACAGGTATAAGGATCTGAGTGGTGAAACCTCTGAACTATAGTAAGTGTTTGGAAATCATAACACTTGGACGCTATACAAGGCTCCTATAGATCGGTAAATAACATCTGACTGGGATCAGCCAATCATCTAGGCCCTAAGTGTCGGGTTTAACAGTGATATGTATATGGGGAACTGGTGATGAATTGTCTTGGTCGTTTAAAATGTTACAGTACATTGAGTACAAAACAATTTATTTTAAATCAAAACATTTTTGAGAACAAAAACTAATTTCCACACAGGGAAAAAAACAAGGTTATTTTGTTCCTATTTTGTGAGTAAGCTTTATTTACTCATTAAATCAGACACAATAACTTCCGTTAGTGCGTAATATTATTGGAAAAATAGTAAATATGACATAAACATATCACTTAATGTAAAACAAACATATGTAAGTGGTTTTATCTATTTTTGAAAATAAATCGTGTATGAAAAATGTTAAACTTCACTTTTTCGCATGCTTAAAAGTATGGTCTATATTGACAGAATATGTATTTCTCTTTTCTAGCTGTTGATTTATTTATTGTTTAACCCCACCTTTAGCACTATTTCAGCTATATCCTGTTGCGAACAAATCATACGAATTAACTTCAATAACTAGCAGACACTTAGATATAAGACAAGTATGTGCATAAAACAATTAAGTTATGTATACAAATAAAAGAAGGGCTACCAGGAAAAAAATCACACACACACATACGTATATATATATATATATATATACAGGAAGAACGTTATCGATTTAAGTTATTTTTTAGAATTTTCCATTGTGTTTGGCATGCGTCATTTATCAATTAATTAGATAAAAAGTTGACGTAGCAGAAACTATTACAAATATCAGCAAAATCTACACATTGATTTTGTAGACTGTATGACGAATATCAGTAAAATCTACACAGTGATTTTGTAGACTGTATGACGAATATCAGTAAAATTTACTCACTGATTCTGTAGACTGTATGACGAATATCAGCAAAATATACACATTGATCTTGCAGACTGTACGACGAATATCAGTGAAACCTACACAGTGATTGTGTAGACTGCATGACGAATATCAGTAAAATTTACACAGTGATTTTGTAGACTGTATGACGAATATCAGCGAAATATATACATTGATTTTGTAGACTTTATGACGAATATCAGTAAAATCTACACATTGCTTTTGTAAACTGTATGCCGAATATCAGTAAAATCTACACACTGATTTTGTAGACTGTATGACGAATATCAGTAAAATCTACACGTTGATTTTGCAGACTGTATGACGAATATCAGTAAAATCTACACGTTGATTTTGCAGACTGTATACCGAGTATCAGTAAAATGTACACATTGATTTTGTAGACTGTATCAGTGTATAACGAATATCAGTAAAATCTACACATTATTTTGTAGACTGTATGATGAACACCAGTAACATTCGGTGTTCCTTTGTTCAGGTCCGTTGGTTTACTTACTCCCAAATAATATTAAATGATTTTGTTTTTCAATATCTTGGCTATGAGTGGGTAGGTTATTATAGAAATGTGTAGTGTGCAGTGATTTAGATATCTACAGTTTTTATTCTATTAAAAGCAGAGATAATAATACAAAATATTTGAAAGGATATCTAATGTACATTAAAATGTACGTAGTTTTGGCGATGGCAGTTCTGGCTGATATTCCACTCCACCAAGAACATGACGGAATCTAATTTTCTTTATAAAAACTGTGATATATTGATAACATCCTTTTGACGTCATAGTGCAGTAATTCTAATAAAACTATCAAGAATAGTTTGAAGATATTAGTTGGATAACCAAAAGCCGTAACTTGAGAGACAGCAAATACAATGGCCAAAGGAAAAAAGGCCAAAAGGACAAACAATCTTCACAACACTACGGATTGAGCAACGTGAACTCAACTAAAAACCGAGGGTTAACGCACGTGCCCCGGAAGGGTTAGAAGTTCATTTTCATATAATTCATTCAACATACCGTACCGTATTATATTATATGTACCGGGTTTCTGTATGGCCATGCCATATTAAGGTTTGGTTTGGGTTGAATGGTGTTTAACGCCACTTTCAACACTATTTCAGTTATATCGTGGCGGAGTACCGGAGAAAACCACCGACCTGCCGCAAGTCACTGACACACTTTTTATCACATAATGTTGTATCGAGTACACCTCGCCATGAATGAGGTTTAGTGGTGATAGGCACTCATTGTATAGGTAGTTGTAAATGCAACTACCATACGATCACGACCACCACGACCCCTGCCATATTAAGAGTAAGATGTGAGACAGAGAATACTTTTATCACACCCACCCTCTTGTGTGTAATTATTTCATATATGGGGTTCTACATTGGATACATTTCATAGAAATAGTTTGTATTAAAAAAAATAATAATACGCATTATGTGTTTGAACATTAAGACTTCAACCTACGAAAAGGGTTAATCTCATTACTCCTATGATGCGATGTCAACTTTTTCGAAGGCACTAATCTCATATCAGCATTCCGGGCAGCTTTGTAAGGAGTGGAATTTCGTGTAGAATGATTTTATTTTTTGACTTTGAATAAACATAAGATCATTCCAGAAATACGTGACGCACACTAATATAGACATCTACGGGTTTCTTAAAAAGAAACATGTTTTTTTCGTTAATATTTCACGTGTTTCGTTTTGTCGGGAATGAGATTTTCCTTCCATCCAGTAGGTGGAATACTTTACTTTATTTAGCATTATTCGCCTTTACGCCCTGTTGTTTGTAGGCGAACTCATGTCTTATTTACGTTATCTGTGTTTGTTTGCGCATAGTGGTGTCCAACACATATTGTGTTGTGTTTTTGTTTTGTTTTTATTCGTCTTGTTTACCCCATGTTGCCAGTTTCTCTGGATTGTCCATTTTTGATTGCCCCTTCGGTATTCTCCAACGTTTATTAGCAAAATAATTTATTGGAAATTTGATGGCATCATGAATTGTGGTATGACATATCTTGCATACAAACAATAGTTTATGCAACACTGTGACACATCGAAGGGAATAATAGAAATTGCTTTATGCACCAGTAATATTTCTTTGCATACAGGCTGTAGTTTAATTCCTGTTCAAATATTGTTACTAACGATATGACGTCAGAGTAAGATGGATGTCATAAGTGAAAGCATTGAAGTACTTTATTTTCATATGAGACGAGGACATGACAATTGAAACTTACTTGAGATATTAAACAGAAATAAAAGTCAAGTGTGTCAAAAATAATGCCTGATGTTTTATTTTAATTTTGCATTTTGTTTTACATTTATTTTAATGTAGTCTGATATGAAAATATACATTGGGAAAGCAAGAACAAAAATAGACATAAAAACATATATGTAAATTTCTTCATGTAATTGTCTTTAAATAAACTAAAAAATATATTGTATCTATAAATTTTGGGGTATTTTATTTGTTTTTTAGTGGGAGAGTTTACATATTTCACGATGTCTAATAATAATACCCTGCGCGTTGGCGGAGTTTCAGTTGCAGGTTTAGATTAAGGCCAAATGTAAGCAAAATAAAAACAAATGTTATCTAGTGCAAACATAATACTACTGCTCCTTAAAGCTCCTTAGCCAATTGAGAAAGTAAAGTCGTTGACATTACAAGTTTTAAAATCAGTTTGCAAAGATGTAAATATAGATAGTAACGGATGGTGCTAGTGTGTAGATGTAGTGCAATCGGGGGGGGGGGGGCTTTGTTCAGTAAGCTAGACACTTCAATGTATGGGTCAAACGACGAGTTTCATGTTAAATCTAATATACGGGAGATAGACCAGTATTTGCTAAGCAATGGTATACAAATAAAATATGCATATGCGTGTTCCCATTTAGCACCAAAATTAGTAAATATTTAAGATTTGCGTATGTAAGTTACATTTCGATGACATTATGAAGAAATTATGATGATGTCTACTTTGTATAAACCTAACACGCTGGATTGGATTGTTATAGCTCACTCAAACAACATTATGTAGGGTAGACAGGCACTCCAACAGGATCCCGACTCTGCGCCAATTCATATTTGCAATCACTTCTGGATGATATTTACTATCACAGAGTTCTAATGAAGAACAAATTCTTAAAATCTACGAACTATGATACACATACAATACAAATACAAATACGTGGTCATCATCGTATGGTATTTTGATTTACACCTACCTGTGCATTCAGTGCATAGTACCACTAAAGTTGTGAGTTCGAATCCCGTTCATGGTGAAGTGTACTTCATACAGCATTATGTGATAAAGATTTGCTAGTGACTTGCGACAGATCGGTTGCTTTCTTCGGATACTCCGTTTCCTCCCATGAATAAAACTGACAACCACGATATAATTGAAATATTTTCGAATGTGGCGTTAAATATCATAACCATAATCTGGTACCATTATTCTATTATTAGTGCAAAGGGCACATACAAGTAAACATTGCAACGCTAATGTGAAAGAGAATATAATGGTTTGCAATGAAGATTGTTGTAACATCTGTTTGTTGGTATTGTATCTGACAAAGTTATGTCACTTTGATACCCCTTGCAGGTGGACTATTAGTCCTCGAGGGTCCACCAGGTATTTAGTGTTTCAGCACTGATATGGTTTATTAGATATATTTATTTTTGAAATTTACATTTTCTATATAATGTAATTATTATTAAAACTATGATTTTCCGTCCTCGGGCATAGGTGCAAATAGCCGATTTAGGATATCTTGGTTATACATTGTGATTTTTCTGTAATATTGTGACGCATCAAAGGGGATAATATAAATTGTTTTATGTACCAGTAATATTTCTTTACATACAAGCTGTATTTTCAATGGAGAACATTCACCCAAATTTACTCAACAGGTGTCGCTCGAGTACCAACGATGGTTAGCGGAGCGTTATATTATCGCTTAGACGTTTGTAACCTATGTAAACTATTATTTCAAACACAATTTCTATCTAATTATCCAACAATAATTATTTTTTATTTGTATAACAATATTCCTCAAGTTAACAACAAATGCATCATAAGTTGTAACCATCTTCTGACATGTTACTAAACGTCATTACGTTGCAATCATATCTGGGTCACGGGCACCTGTAACTAACTGTGAATGCGAATATATAATAAAATTGAATATATTCTTATTAATTTTTTCTTATGTTCTCCATGAACAAAAATCAATATTTTCAATAATTTTTTATTAGTAAATACGTATAGCATACGTACAATAACTGTTGAATGAGGAAAATATAGTACACGTGTACGTACGTTGTTAAACAAAGTTTGATATTTGTTCACATTCTTTGTATTTCCCTTTTTAAAAGATTTTCGTGTTGGTTTCCTAGTTTTGCTGTATCGTGATTTTCTGCTTTCATGGTAAATAATCGTTTATTAATGGTTAGAATCAAATATTTTCGATCAATTTCAAGTACTACATTAATTATTCTTGGCGACTTTTATGTATGTACTGTTCTGTTCCGGATTCCAACCACAGTGGCTTGTCTTTAAGATATATAACTTTATTAATAAAAAAATATGCACCCCTATATCATTTTTAAGATATATATATATTATAAAAAAATAACCAACTAAGCGTGTTGGGACCTCATCTTCATCTCATTGAAAATGAACTTGTTCTCGTCGTGATGTAGCTGAAAAATTGCCGTAAACAACAATTACTCACTGACCCCCAACATGATGTTAAAAACATATTCTGTCTCAAGCATAAATATCTATATTCATTAATTTACTATTTAAGTGGTTATTTTCGAAGGGGTGTTAATTTTGCGATTTTTAGTCAAACTGTTCGCGTGGGCTCTAATTTTGCGAAAATAAAAAAAAGCAAAATCAAAAACTTTACTATTTCAGCTTTATCTTAAGCCATTCAAATAAAGGCATCAAACATTCTGAAGATTTTGATAAAAAAAAATTCAAACTTGAATACCTGGGTCGTATTATAGATAGTGTTGATTTTTTTCATGAACAGTCATGTGTACTTTTTATTTTCATCAACAGTCATGTGTGGATTTTATTTTTCATCAACAGTCGCTTGACTATTATTAATTGGTAATAATACTAATGTGATTTCTATGTGATAAAGTTTGTCAGTGACTTGCGGCAGGTCGGCATTTTTCAGGGAACTCCGGTTTCCTCCACCAATAAAACGGGCCAAATAAAACAGACCGTCACGAAACAAGAAGTGTACTGTTTCATTTCAACGGTAATGCAAGCTATTTAAAAACGTCTACACTAAATACAAAATATATTTGGGCGGTGTTGATTAAATTACAAAATAGTGCTACATATGATGATAGAAGAAAATCATATGAATGGTTAAAGCACCAAGCATTAAAATGCAACTTATTTCTTTGAAGGTTTACTTTTTAAGGAATCAATCTTATCAGCGAATCAGAAGCCATTATTAAACTGTTGAACTTTCTTGCATAAGGTTCTTGAAATCCGGACACGCATTATACGAGTGATTGTTGTTGCTTAACGCCAATTTAGCAATTTTTCAGCTATATCATGGCGAGAACAAGTTAATTTTCAATGAGATGATGATGAAATCCACTTTGTACTAGACCAACACACTGAGTTGGATTTTTATAGTGCTAGCTCACTAAAATAACAGTCCGCGGATAGAGACATCCCACTCGGACACATTATCCTGATTCCGAGCCGACCAGTCTTCGCTCTTTTTCCTTAATGCTGCGTGCTTACTAGAGAAGCAACAAATATCAATTTGCATAGTCTTTGGTATGACCCGACCGGGGCTAGAACCCACGATCTACCACACTCGAGGCGAGCACTCGAACCATTACACCACCGATGCGGTTCGTATTATACGAAGCTGTATGGACACGGCCGAGACACACATTCATGTCATTAAGGGGACGACCATTTAACTATTAGGATGTTTTTTTCTGAAAAAAAATATATTAATTATGTGGTGAAATTTTAAAGAAACAAAATAAATTGACACGAAAGATGCAAAAATATCATTAATCCGGCCCTACAGTTCTCAACGAGAAATTTACGATAAAAATTTGAATGGAAATTACTGATTTTGTTTATGTCCAAAAAATAAAAATCTGTTTTTTGTTTCCTGTGAAAAAATATATCGCTGTGGGGGAAATGATAGTTTTCTGTGTAGTGTTTTGTAGATCAGTGATTGTCCTTTTTCTTTTGGCCATTGTATTGCCTGCCCTTGCGCTTGGGGATCTTAAAACTCTTGTTGCATTGTTTTTGAAGCAAAAGTGAGTACGCAAATTTACATGATTAGACCCTATACAGTGTGAACAAAATACGTGTACAATTTTCAATCGGGTTCAATTTAGTCTGAAAACTCGTGTGCAATTTTATGTCATTAGACAACAAATAAAGTAAAAAAAAAACTCGTATGCAATTGTATGTCATTAGACACCGAATGAAGTAAAAAAAAAAACACGTACATGCAATTTTACATTGCCATTGTAGGCATTGAGCCCTATAGGTTATATATGATTGTTACCGGTCACTGTGAAATAACTAGAAAAAAAGGTATTGGAAGTATCAAATTAAAATCTATTAAGTTCACTTCCGTCCTCTCTATAGGCCGTGCCTACCGTCATATTACGCAACGTTTTAGATCAAGGACACCACGTAGGTAATGATATTGCCATTTGATTACATTGGTTACAAGCGTTTATCGGAAAACAAACGTTTTCCTAACCACCGTTGGTACAGAGATGCCACCTGGGGGGAAAATGGGTGAATGTTCTCCATTGTTATTAACAATATGACGTCTGAGAAAGATGGGTGTCATAAGTGAAAACATTGAAATACTTTATTTTCGTATTAGACGAGGAAATGACATCGCCGTGAACAATTGAAACTTACAGGCGCGTAGCAACCCGTACGGAAAAACGCAGTTGCGTACACATCGAAAATTTTGACAAAAATGAAAACATGGCAAATCTAGGACATAAGGTACAATAAAACTAAATTAATAAACTAAATCAAATTCAAACAAAAACAAACATGTTAATAATTACTTAATGTACCTATATTGAATTCCGGAAACTACGCTTATCATTTACGGAATCGGCATAGAACGGTGTGTGTTATATAAATGCAATGCCGATCAATGGTCGTACACGTGTTTTAGGAATGGAGTTTGGGGTGGGGGATTTGTTGTTAAGGTATGATTTATTATTTTTTGCTTGAACAAACAAACTAATCGCATTTCTTTTTAAAGGAAAACCACAACGCACACCCAAAAACAAAGAGCACATGGGATCGTTAACGTTATTGGAAGCATATTGATATTAGTTTACTTTTAGTAAAGTTTTAAAATCTTCTGGTAACCTGGATACGTATCATATGGAACGAACCGGAATAAGAAAAAAAGTATTGGTTTAACGCGGATGGAATTTGCATTTTCCAGTCTGTACAGCTGATGCACATCGACATCGTTTCGAATTGATTGAGATTACAGTTTATCATGTTTATACATTATCATACCATTGACAGAGAGTATACATTATTTCTATTCGAGAAATGTTCCTTTGAAATAAAATTTGCGTAAAAATAGTGAAGACTAGCTAATATTTGTTTCAGGGTAATCTCGAATTCTACAAGGAGAGCAAAGGCTAAATGGTTTCTTGAACACACTTGGATGAACTATTCAAAAACTCAAGATAGTGTCTACTGTGCACCGTGTAGATTCTTTGGTCCATATGTTAATTGTATTTGATTCCAAATCAAGCTTAACCCACTACACATTTGACAAAATAAAATTTCTAAGTCAACTACATATTTGTATTATATTGCTCTACTTAATATTTTATTTCTCAAAATTTATGTTCAAAAGTTGACTTGTTGCTCATGAAAATTGGGTTTCCGTGGGATCATTTTTAGTGCCAGGAAATAGCAAGAATGCAGAATTTTGCACCATTTATCCCAGAGCATCTGGGGGCCTTAAGCGGCCCCCATACCCCCTGCCGTCATGCCACCTCTGCGAGGTGGGGGAGGGTCACTTCACCAGACTTTTCAACAGATTTGAGTACACATTTTGGGATAGCTACGCCCCTGACTTACTTAAGATTTTGAATAGGTTTAAAAGTCAAGTGTGTCAAAAATAGTACAGATGTTTGTTTGTTTTTATTTTAATTTTGCATGCTTTTTACATTTATTTTAATGTAGTCTGATATGAAAATATACACTGGGAAAGCAAGAATAAAAATAGACATCGAAATATATATAATTTTCTTCATTGCTTTGAAATAAACTAAAACTATATTGTATCTATACATTTTGAGGTATTTTATTAGTTTTTTAGTGGGAGAATTTACATATTTCACGATGTCTAATAATACTCTGCGCGTTGGTGGAGTGTCAGTTTTAGGTTCCTATTGAGGACAAATGTAAGTAAAATATAAACAAATGTTATCTAGTGCAAACATGATACTACTGCTCTTTATATCAATAACTCCTTAGCCATTTGAGAAAGTAAAGCCCTTGACTTTACAAGATCTAAAATCAGTTTGCAAAGATGACAAATTGATAGTAACGGACTGTGCTAGTGATGTACATCACTATCGTATTCATCTTCTAATATAAATGAAATTGAACAAAGATTAAATTCAGATATGATGAAAATTTACAATTGGTCAGCAAAATGGTTAGTGGATTTTAATCCCCAAAAAAACTTAATGTATGCTATTCTCAACAAATCAGGGAAATATTAAACCTCAAATACTTTTCAATAATGAGGATGTTGAATTTGTAGTAAATCATAAACATTTGGGTGTTACGTTTTCATCGAACTGTAAATGGCATTGTCACATTCAAAATATATTAAAAAGCACATCTGGTCAACTGTCTATGCTACGTAAATTCAAAATTAAACTTAACAAGGAAAATCTCGAAAAAATATATTTTACTTATATAACGCCATTATTAAAGTATGCGTGTGAACTGTGGGATGGTTGTACTATTTTGGATTTAAATAAAATTGAACAAATACAACACGAAGCTGCTAGAAATGTTACTGGGTTGCTAAAAATTTGCAAGCATAGAATCCCTTTATTTTGAAACTGGGTGGGAACCCCTCCATTCTCATAGACATAGTTGAAGATTAAACTTGTTCTACAAAATACGTAATAATGATAGTCCATTATATTTATATGATTGTTTACTGCCTTTTATACGAGAGGAAAATTAATTAAATTTGCGCAACCAAACCGAATTTAGAAATCCGTTCACTAGATTACAATTATTTGCAAACTTCTTTTTCCCTTCTACTATTAAATCATGGAATAAATTATGCCCACAATTAAGAAATGCACCTACTCTAAATAGATTCAAAGAAACAAATACAAATCTTGCAATAAAACCCCTCAAATTTTACATTGCTGGATGTAGAATATTAAATATAATTCTCACTAGACTGAGACATAGACCCAGTAGCTTGAATGCTGATCTTTATCGTGTGCATTTGGCTAATGATCCAGGCTGTATATGTGGGTGTGCATTTGAAGATGCAATTCATTTTATATTAGAATGTTGTCTTTACAACGAAGCAAGAGAAGAATTGAAATTAAGACTAGTTTTTCTTCATAAACTTAAAATTTTCAAATCTGTACAATTTTACATCAAACGAACAAAACGTTTTACCCATTTATGATCACAACACTCCCCTCCACCACCCCCTCCCAAATATATATTTGCTTAATTAATCAATCAATCAATCAATTTCATCTGAGATACAAGTATGGTAAAACATGTTTATATTATATAATTTCATGTTTTTGTTTTGTATTTTGTTTTTGTTGTCTCCTTTTTTCCATTTTTCAAAGAATTTATTTATAATGTTGTATATTGTATTTTACTATTGCTGACGCATGTAATATTGTAATTATTTATAATGTTGTATATTGTATTTTACTTTTGCTTACGCATGTAATATTGTAATTATTTATAATGTTGTATATTGTATTTTACTATTGCTGACGCATGTAATATTGTAATTATTTATAATGTTGTATATTGTATTTTACTATTGCTGACGCATGTAATATTGTAATTATTTATAATGTTGTATATTGTATTTTACTATTGCTGACGCATGTAATATTGTAATTATTTATAATGTTGTATATTGTATTTTACTATTGCTGACGCATGTAATATTGTAATTATTTATTATGTGTAGAGGACCCTTGTAAATTGTTATAATTTGTGTCCAATCCAATTGTTATAATATTTAGAAATAAAATATGTTTAATTTAATTTTATGTGCTAAGTGTGTAGATGTAGTGCGATGGGGGACAGGGGGACCTGTTGTTAGCTAGACAATTCAACGATTGGGCCAAACGACGAGTTTCATGTTAAATATAATATAAGGACGATAGAATTTTATTTGTTAAGCAATACTGTTAAAATAAGTATATGCGTGTTCCCATTTAACACCAAATGAGCAAATAATTCAGATTTGCATAAGCAAGTTACATATTGATGAAATAACGAGGAAATTATGATAATGTCTTCTTAGTACTAGCCCAACACGCTGGATTGGATTGTTATAATGCTAGGTCACTGAACCAACATTCCACAGGGTAGACATGCATTCCAACAGGACACACTATCTCGACGCCGAGCCAATCATACTTTGCTATCACTTCTGGATACTGTTGGGGTAGTTATTTATTATCCCAGAGTTCTAACGAAGCACAAGTTAAATATTTTTTTCTTAAGATCCACGGACTATTATACACATACAATACAAATACATTTTTGCTTTAATAGTACAAGAAAAACATAGTCTGGTATCATTATTATATTATTAGTGTGGTGGACACAAACAAGAGAAAACTGCAACGTCGATGTGAAGGTGAACACTATCGAAACAAATAGAATGGTTCTGATTCAACCCACCAGTTCTTTAGAAATGCCTGTACCAAGTCAGGGTCATTACGGTTTTCACAGTTTTCCGGTTGTTGACTGATTTTGTCTGTTTTTATACTTATGAGTTTTAACTTTCCCTTTGCAAGATTGTTCGGAGTTCGGTAATTTTGTTATTACCCTTATTTGCAATAATGGTTGTTGTAACATCTGTTTGTTGGTATTGTATCTGACAAAGTTATGTCACTTTGATACACCTGTTGGGATATCAATGTTGGTATGGATGTTTATTGGAAGGTTTATTACAGAAATTGTATTTTTGTCGCCGATCAGAAATATAACATGGCAACCATGGCCAGGCACTTTCATCATGTTCATATACACTAAGCAGCTTCACCACTGACATTTAAAACCAAAATGCAAATAAATGAATAAACGATCATGTAGGCCAAACTTACTGATTTGCCAGAGGCGAACATGCATATTTCAACATATATACTCATATCGGATCGCAAAGGTAAAATGAAAACAATACCATTGTGAAAATATCAAATATATCTTTAAATTTTCAAAATTTATACAAATACAAGTGTTATTAACGTCAATTATAAAAAAAATAGCATACAGTTTCTGTCTATGCAAATACAATAATATATTGGTATAATATAAGACACGCTTTTGATATTAATATACATCCTTGACATAGTAAAACAAATCATGATTAAATTCACAGAATCACTTCCTCTCTGCAGATATACACAGATGTGACACTTAGAATTCAAATTGTATTTTCTTTGTCAGCTTTCAAACATATGATTGAATCGTATATAGTTCACTTCAATGTACCAATGGGTGTGGATTTTATTAGGCATATCAAAATGTCATATTTCCCATGAAATTCTTCATTACCAACAGGTATTCTTTTTATAGTTGCATCATAATCTAACATCTTACGGGAACAAATATAAAGCATTATACAAAACAAAAGCAAAGCGGACAAACCATTTGATACTAACTGTTTAGATACTAAACATATTAATTATTTCCTAATATAGGATACAGTTGTTCATACATATTGAAGAACATAAATATCTGTTAAGATGGTCCAGTACCATTCCCAGTGATTAATTGAGATCGATTAAAAGCTTGACGTCTATTAGAATTGTTAATATTTTGCATGAAATTGCAATATAAAATAAACCTCTCATATCATTTATGTGACATTTTCATACCAAAATGCGATGGCATTCAAAATCCAACTAACATTTGATTGTTTACTGATTTATCCAATGCTATGCAATATACAGAAATAGCAAGTTAGTTTGAAATATTGAATTTTCTATATTAATCACCTTAAGGGCACATTCTCATACTGTAAGTAATCAACACAAATTTAAAAAAGCACAAATACATAAATTGCCAGATTATTTGGGTGACAAACGATTCAATATACTTCAAAAATATTACCGAGTTGTGATCTATGATCTATTTATTATTATTATGCTTTCTGTAAATTTCTTCTGTAATATAAGTTCATACGATATTTTGGCATATATCACAAAAAATTATATAGCGTTGATATATTATGCGAAAATAGTACATCTACTATGCCAGTTTCACGCGGGGAAGATTGGGTTTTCAGCTGTCTGTCAAGCTATTTATAGCTAGTCCACGTGCAAGGGGGCGGATCCGATCTGTCAATATATCATAGTCGTCTATTATTCATGTTACTGTTTTTTAAATACTTGTTATTGTTGTTAATTCAATTTCAAACTTCAAAAATCTTTATATTTGTAAAGCCTTAAATGAAACAAAGAATATTCTCACACCTTCAAGACTGATCTGATCCAATATCAGGACTTCCTTTATTGTAATAGTTCTCAATATATTTTGTCTACATACAACAGTCAGCATAATAATAATAATAATGTTGTGTTAGCAATGACTATGCCATATAGTGGTCAGGGTTGAAGACATAGTGCACTCCCCTTCGGGTCGTGCACTATGTCTTCAACCCTGACCACTATATTGGCATAATCATTGCTAGCACAACATTATTATATAAGTATATTGGACCAGGCTTTAAATAGACCCTTTCACGATAACTGCGGTCCTGCATTCATCTGGGACATTTGTGAGTGGTAATTAAATGAGTTTATGACGTCAAGATTTTCTGCGAAATCCTCATTTTTCCACTCACAAATGTCCCGCAATGAAAGGATCAATTATCGCCACATGTTCATCATGATCAGTAACCATTTATCCATTACATAAGCGCTGACAATTAAATTAATGAAAGGTATTGGCATGCAATGTATCTTGAAATTTGATACATAATACCTTAGCTGAAATATATTTCTAAGCTCACGGAATGTGCTCCTCCGTTTTCATTAGCATTTACATGCAGACTCGTATTGCATTGTTATTCCTCATACGACAAAGGAATATTCTACACTAATCTGCTTAACTGTATTTAAGTTTAAGTCTTATCAAAAATATTACGGCATCTTTGGCAGTTCTGTATTGATGTTCTTTAGTTCTCTGTCTGATAGTACCGGAAGTGACGTTTAATTCACTACAACCCATTCTTTCATGAATTGCAATGAGCTCGTCTGTTAATTCTTTTATATATACAGAATACATTGAGGAAATGTTGGATTTGATATATATTATTAACGTCTCAAGAGGACTACAATCGTTTCTAAAACAGTCGTATATCTACAATAAAACAAAATATACATAATTCAAGTGTATGACAAATTATCTTAGCAAGGTCATGCAAAAATCTTAATTCATCGCTTCTGACAATAATGCTCTGGTTTATTCATACATAATTTTAATATCTCAGGTGATTACATTTATGTTATAATCTTGTGAATATATGTTTCCGGCAATGTCATTCGGAATTACAAGTTACAGTCTGTGCCATTAATGAAACAATAGATGCATACCCCTTGGTTTGTAAACATCCATTTTATGTGATGGTTCATGTTTGCTATTGTGCTCGTACTGTTTGCATCACTTGAACATCTCATCACACTTGATAGCTCTGTGCTCGTGTCTTAAAATGTTATTTAGTGAGATATATTTAAATAGCAGTGTTATCAAAACATATTTTCCATACATATTGTTTTAATAACGTATTTTACAACAAACAAACTCAAATCATTAATACGACATTAAATTAGAAACGGATTGCATTACACTAAATTTGATATCTACGTTGTTATGTCTGACTTGGTATTATACTTTACTCGAGAATTTATACGCGCTATTTAACAAGTAATATTTTAATCATAGAGTTGTTAAACTCATTAGTAGCGTTCTGTTTGCTACAGGGTTGGAAACTGTGACCGTCATCAGTACCCAAGCTGTAAAATATATTTCAATTGAACAATGCATAAATGTATCTGTTGGGACTATGCTTCCTTAATTGTTTTATGATTTTGAAATGTCTAATGCATGTTAGACCAGTTTTGTGTTTGTCCCAATGCAGGACCTGGGTTTCTAACACCATATTTCGTGGTCTTTTTGCGCTAAGTGAGTTAAGATGATATGTAATAATTCGTTTTGTGGATATTGGTAGAATTGTTGACTATCACTGTTTAATATTCCTTTTCATATGACCAAGTAAAAAACATTCTGAAGGTATCCTATTATAAAGGTCGTTTAAAACTGCAAAAAATTTCAATATATGATGAATGGGAACTGAGAACACCATGGGTGTCACCAGTGGAGCAGGACACATGAGTTCACCACTGTTTTTGTTGAGTTTCTGTTGCTCAATTTGTATACGTAGTTTTCTGTGTAGTGATTTGTGGAATATTTTTGGTCTTTTTGTCCCATTTAATTTGGGTATATGCAATGTCTGTTCTTCTTCGATTTACGGTTTCACATTGTCCCTTAGGGATCTTCAAACTGTTTTAATGTGCTTTGTAATTTATGTTGTAGCATAGCAACACTGTTATATAGTATATTAAGTGTACATACCTCACACAGTTGACAATTATCGCTTGTTGGTATATTTGGAAACCCGTTCATTGGAGGTGCACAATCGAGACTGGTTCTGCCACGAAATATTATGGAACCCTTTAGATTAATACAAACTGAATATGCATATTTTGAACAAAGACTGAAAGACAATTTATTTATTATTTCCATACATATCACATATTTTCAATATATAAATCTTCACGACGGATTTCTTACAATAGCATGATAAGCAACCTTTAGGACGGACGACATATGATGACAGTTGGGGCCGTCGTGTCCGTGATCGTATGGTAGTTGGATTTACAACTGCTTATGCAATCAGTGCCTATCACCACTGATGCTGTGAGTTGGAATCTCGATCAGGGCGAGGTGTACGTCATTATATGATAAAGTTTGTCAGTAACTTGCGACAGGTCGGTGGTTTTCTCCGTATCCTCCTGCCTCCACCAATAAAACAGAATGCCACGATATAACTGAAATATTGTTGAAAGTGGCGTTAAACACCATAAAATAAACAAACAAACAAGACAGTTGGAAAATACTAGCAATATGAATTACCGAGATTCAAATTCATGATATCCATTATCAATGTTTGTCATGTGACTAAATTTTCAATCAAAACAACAAAATCAATGTGTATCTTCTTTTGTTCGGATATTTGTTGTTTTCTAAGGAAAAAAAATCAGTCATCATACAACTGAAAAGTATTTCATATGGATTTCTATATGGATAAATTAAAATTAGAATAACATGTTGGTGTTTGGGAATCACTATAAGCTAAAAATATGAATATTAAATTTACATACAACTGTATGTGTAAAAATGTTGACATTATTTTGTTTACATGTTTCTAAAACTCCTCTTATTTTTTCCCCTCAATATTACCACATTCTGACTATAGAAAATGATGTAACATCGATCACAGGCATGTTCCTAATACCCCCTCCCCATTTGTATTCATAGAACGATAAATAATAGCCATATTGTATAATAAAATGAGGCGGAGCCTTCGAGGTCGTGATCGTACGGTAAGTGTTATATATTTACAGAAGATCGTCAACTTGGATGAATGTAATGCAGCGATAATTAGAATAGTTTGAAATCTGTCATACAAGCAGATGGAGGTTTTACCGTTAATTTTGGATATTAATCCTAGATACAGTGTCCTTCGTGCCCGTGACCGTACGGTAGTTGGATTTATAACTACATGTGCAATCAGTGATTATCACCACTAACGCTATGAGTACGAATCGTGCTCAGGCGAGGTGTACTCAATACAACATTATGTGATAAAGTTTGTCGGTGGTTTCCTCCATCAATAAAGCTGACCACCACGATATAAGTGAAATATTGTTGAAAGTGGCGTTAAACACCATAGCTCTAACTCTAAACCTACAATGAAGCAACTAGTAACGCTTAATAGTATATGTATCTTATTCATCTATTTTCCTCACATATGTATATGATTGGTACGATCGGCGTTTCCGTGAATATTTCTTTTGGTATTTTTTATCAAATTTGACCGTTTACTTTCATTTCACAATTAATACCAGCTTCATACTACATTTCTACATCTTATACCATAGCATGCCACATGGATATGGTAACAAATACCTTATAATAAGAATAAATAAATAAATAAATAAATAAATAAATAAATAAATAAATAATAATAAAGATTAAAAAACCTAAAAAAAATCCAACAAAAACCATATGTTTACATATATCCAAATATAAAATGTATTGTACGTACCACAGCATTCTTTAGTTCATATGCTGCCGGTAGTGCTCGAATTGATATTCTCCGATATATTTCAATCAAGGTGTATTCTTTTAAATCTATATCTCGGCAAGGTGTAGGAATTGTTAAGGACTGAACTAGAATGCAATGCAGCATCAATAGGGTGGAAATACATTGCTGAAAAAAGAATAGGAATTTGTTACTGCCAAATTATTATTACGTGTGGGGCATGTATTTATCTAATACTTAGATATAATACGGAACGTCGCGGTGATAATCGTATGGAAGTTGGATTTACATCTACCTATGCTATCAGTGCCATACCACCACTAACGTTGTGAGTTCGAATTCGCTCAGGCGAGGTTGATTTGATAAAACATTATATGATAAAAGTTTGTCAGTGACTTGCGGCATGTCGGTGGTTTTTTCCTGGTACTCCGGTTTCTTCCACCAATAAAATAACCACCACGATATAGCTGAAATATTGTTGAAAGTGGCGTTAAGCGCCATAACCCTAGCCCTAACCTTTAAATACAATAGGGTATATGTCGTAATCACCTTTAAACGAAGCCAAAATTGATGAAAGAGTCAAATGATAGGCATCGTTTGCAGCTTATTATTCATGTGAAAGGAAGGTCTAAAGGTCAGTGTAATGACAACTACATATTATGGAGTTAAAGTTATGTTTCTGTTCTTTTTAAATATATATAAATGAAAACGTAGATATAAAATTGAGTGCACATCACGCGTTTCTTGAATTCCCTTCATCAGACACGGCTCAAAGCCGAAATATTGGAAAACCAAATAATTAAAAACAATACTGGCGGAGCAAGCATCCAAGAGGATAACCAAACTCAAAGTTCATATATGTCTAAAAGAGGAGAACCTCAGCTTTAATAATAATTACACTAGATAGCAATTTTAGTGAGTGAGTGGTTGTTGTTTAACGCCAATTCAGCATTTTTATCGGCTATATCATGGCGAGAACAAGTTAATTTTCAACGAGATGATGATGAGGTCCGCTTTGTGTTGGACCAACACGATGAGTTGGATTTTTATAGTGCTAGTTTACTGAAACAACAGTCCACGGGTAAGCATGCCGCTCCACTCGGACACATTATTCTGATTCCGAGCCAACCAGTCTTTACTTTTTCTCCTTAATGCTGCGTCCTTAGCGGACAAGCAACAAATACCAATTTTATTGTCTTTGGCTTCACTCAACGGGAACTTGAACCCACGATCTACCGCACTCGAGGCGAGCACGCAAACCATTACGCCACCGATGCGGTTATATAGCAATTTTAAACTTCAATTTTAGATATATGTAATAAACCATGCCAGTACCACTGGACGGATGACGTCATCGTGGACTAATAGCCCATGCCAGTACCACTGGACGGATGACGTCATCGTGGACTAATAAACCATGCCAGTACCACTGGACGGATGACGTCATCGTGGACTAATAAACCATGCCATTACCACTGGACGGATGACGTCATCGTGGACTAATAGCTCAACAGCAGTAGTATCGACCACGTGATAGTAATAAATAATTTAGAGCTCACGACAAGTTACTGGTATGACCTTCTGGACATCACCATATAAATTTATTATATTATTGATTTGCAATCATAAATATGCAAATGATCAACTTTTCGGAATTGGAGGAATTCAACAAAAAAAAAAAAAAAAAAAAAAAAAAAAACCTCTAGGTACTGTTCCAAAATTTAATCGAAAATCAGGCCACATTAATACCTCTAACACTCCGTTCATTTGTTCTGGCTTCACTTCTATGAAAATGGCGAGAATAAATAAACATTATAGAAAACCGAAGGGACAATCAAGGATGGACAATCCAGAGTCTCTCGCAACATTAGGCACATAAGACACAGGATGAAAACAAACAAAATATAAAACACGGAAGACTAAAATGATGACCCCACCCATGTGCTCGAGAAGGTTGGTACAGCAAGCAAAGTAAAGCAATAAATGAAAAACAAAATACAACAATCTCCGATCAGCAAGGACAGTAAAGCAATCAATGAAAAACAAAAATAAAACAATCTCCAAACAATTCTAGAATATAATTGAAAAATTGTTAAAACAAGCAATAAATAAAAAATACATTATTTAAATTTCATGTTGTATATCTTATCTTTATAATAAGTTATATAATAACCTATAGGCGACTATTCAATATGTATCAGCAATTTACAATTTTCAAAGGCAATCTAACACAACCATATTAAATGTTAATAAAAAATAAGAGAAAAAAAATATTCATCGTAAGTTATATAGTAATTCACAAAAAAGATAAAGCTGAAAAATTGCAAAAAGTCATTTTTAAATTAAAACAAATATTCTTACTTTTATAGAAATCATTGTGTTGCGATTGTTTCTTTGCATTTAAAATGTTTAAGGTCTCTACAATATAAAGGATAATACAATTGGAACTTTGTACATATAAATAGACTTCATTAATTTTGGGGTATTTTTTTTCTTTAGTAAATCCCAAAATATGTATCTTAGCAACAATAAAAATGAAACATCATGCTATTCTTAATTTGTATACAAATTATGAATTTAGCTAGATGCTATTTTTAGATACTTATTATCCTATCCATACATCCTTGTTATTGACATTAAATGAGGATGTTGATGATCCTGAATATCCGAAAAGTGACGAATAAACTGTTTGAACACAATGATAGGAGGCATGAAGTTAATAATGTTATATAAAGAAATTTCAAACAGTAATGGTCAACAATTCCAGCAATATCAACAAAACGGAAAAAAACCCTTCTCACTTCAAAGCATTGCAAATAATAAATACCACGACTTATTATATGGAAATTAAGATCCTGATTTAGATAGGCATAACAATGTGGCAGGGTAAAACACGGTGTAAGTGTTATGATTTTTTTAATATAAGAATGTTATGTTATACTTTCACGTGAATTATACACAACCAGAATAAATGTTGGCTATGTTTATGGATTGTCAATTCTTGATTGTCCCTTCGGTTTTCTCTAATGTCCATGCATATCAAAACTTAAAAGAAGAATATCATATTAAAACTAGTCAGTAGTAATACATATAAAGGTTTTGATACAACTCACTAACGGATACTCTTCATTCAGTATTTACCACAGGGGCCTTTAAAGTTAGTGAACCCATGTTTCAAATGAAGTAGTGAAATGCCCCTTTATTGCGTGTTATTGGTACCCAGTGCAGAAATAAATTACATCGATAAATGGTAAAGCTTGGTGTCATGGGTGGTCAAATGATGGTTAATATTGTTCGGTTCGTACCACAAACATAACACCACCAGCTTCAATTGTCATCTAGTCGTTAATATAACTAAATAATTGTTGAAAGTGACAGGATGAGCACTAACAACACAACAATATTGCTTCAACTAACTCTAAGGCTTATCATTTAGTAATTCATTCACTTAATATTTCTTGAAGATATCAAAGGTGTAATCAGAAGCGTTGGTGGAGTATCGGTTTTAGGTTCCTATTGAGGACAAATGTAAGTAAAATATAAACAAATGTTATCTAGTGCACATATGATACTACTGTTCTTTATATCAATAACTCCTTAGCCATTTGAGAAAGTAAAGCCCTTGACTTTACAAGATCTAAAATCAGTTTGCAAAGATGACAAAATTGATAGTAACGGACTGTGCTAATGATGTACATCACTATCATATTCATCTTTTAATATAAATGAAATTGAACAAAGATTAAATTCAGATATGATGAAAATTTACAATTGATCAACAACATGGTTAGTGGATTTTAATCCCCAAAAAACTAAATGTATGCTATTCTCAACAAATCAGGGAAATATTAAACCTCAAATACTTTTCAATAATGAGGATGTTGAAATTGTAGTAAATCATAAACATTTGGGTGTAACGATTTCATCAAACTGTAAATGGCATTGTCACATTCAAAATATCTTAAAAAACACACCTGGTCAACTGTCTATGCTACGCAAATTCAAAATTAAACTTAACAAGGAAAATCTCGAAAAAATATATTTTACTTATATAACGCCATTATTAAAGTATGCGTGTGAACTGTGGGATGGTTGTACTATTTTGGATTTAAATAAAATTGAACAAATACAACACGAAGCTGCTAGAATTGTTACTGGGTTGCCAAAATTTGCAAGCATATAATTCCAATTCCTGTTCAAATATTGTTAGTAACGATATGACGTCAGAACAAGATGGGTGTCATAAGTGAAAGCATTGAAGTACTTTGTTTTCGAAATAGACAAGGAAATGACCTCGCCGTGAACAATTGAAACTTACTTAAGGGTTTGAATAAAAAAAAAGGTCTTAATGTCAAGTGTGCTAAAAATATACACTGGGAAAGCAAGATTAAAAATAGACATCGAAATATATATAATTTTCTTCATTGCTTTGAAATAAGCTAAAACTACATTGTATCTATACATTTTGGGGTATTTTATTTGTTTTTTAGTAGGAGAGTTTACATATTTTACGATGTCTAATAATAATATCCTGCGCGTTGGCGGAGTTTCAGTTTTAGGTTCCTATTGAGGACAAATGTAAGTAAAATATAAACAAATGTTATCTAGTGCACATATGATACTACTGTTCTTTATATCAATAACTCCTTAGCCATTTGAGAAAGTGAAGCCCTTGACTTTACAAGATCTAAAATCAGCTGGCAAAGATGACAAAATTTATAGTAACGGACTGTGCTAATGTGTAGATGTAGTGCGATGGGGGACAGGGGGACCTGTTGTTAAGTTAGCTAAACAATTCAACGATTGGGCCAAACGACGCGTTTCATGTTAAATATAATATAAGGACGATAGAATTTTATTTATTAAGCAATACTGTTAAAATAAGTATATGCGTGTTCCCATTTAATACCAAATGAGCAAATAATGCAGATTTGCATAAGCAAGTTACATATTGATGAAATAATGAGGAAATTATGATGATGTCTTCTTAGTACTAGCCCAACACGCTGGATTGGATTGTTATAATGCTAGGTCACTGAAACAACATTCCACAGGGTAGACATGCATTCCAACAGGACACACTATCTCGACGCTGAGCCAATCATACTTTGCTATCACTTCTGGATACTGTTGGAGTAGTTATTTATTATCCCAGAGTTTTAACGAAGCACAAGTTAAATGCTTTTTTCTTAAGATCCACGAACTATTATACACATACAATACAAATACATTTTTGCTTTAATAGTACAAGAAAAACATAGTCTGGTATCATTATTCTATTATTAGTGTGGTGGACACATACAAGAGAAAATTGCAACGTCGATGTGAAGGTGAACACTATCGAAACAAATAGAATGGTTCTGATTCAACCCACCAGTTCTTTAAAAATGCCTGTACCAAGTCAGGGTCATTACGATTTTCACAGTTTTCCGGTTGTTGACTGATTTTGTCTGTTTTTTTACTTATGAGTTTTGACTTTCCCTTTGCAAGATTGTTCGGAGTTCGGTAATTTTGTTATTACCCTTATTTGCAATAATGGTTGTTGTAACATCTGTTTGTTGGTATTGTATCTGACAAAGTTATGTCACTTTGATACACCTGTTGGGATATCAATGTTGGTATGGAAGTTTATTAGAAGGTTTATTACAGAAATTGTATTTTTGTCGCCGATCAGAAATATAACATGGCTACCATGGCCATGCACTTTCATCATGTTCATATACACTAAGCAGCTTCACCACTGACATTTAAAACCAAAATGCAAATAAATGAAAAAACGGTCATGTAGCCCAAACTTACTGATTTGCAGCAGGTGAACATGCATATTTCAACATATATACTCATATCGGATCGCAAAGGTAAAATGAAAACAATACCACTGTGAAAATATCAAATATATCTTTAAATTTTCATAATTTATACAAATACAAGTGTTATTAACGTCAATTATAACAAACAAATAGCATACAGTTTCTGTCTATGCAAATACAATAATATATTGGTATAATATAAGACACGCTTTTGATATTAATATACATCCTTGACATAGTAAAACAAATCATGATTACATTCACAGAATCACTTCCTCTCTGCAGATATACACAGATGTGACACTTGGAATTCAAATTGTATTTTCTTTGTCAGCTTTCAAACATATGATTGAATCGTATATAGTCCACTTCAATGTACCAATGGGTGTGGAATTTATTAGGCATATCAAAATGTCATATTTCCCATGAAATTCTTCATTACCAACAGGTATTCTTTTTATAGTTGCATCATAATCTAACATCTTACGGGAACAAATATAAAGCATTATACAAAGCAAAAACAAAACGGACAAACCATTTGATACTAACTGTTTAGATACTAAACATATTAATTATTTCCTAATGTAGGATACAGTTCATACATATTGAAGAAACTAAATATCTGTTAAGATGGTCCACTACCATTCCCAGTGATTAATTGAGATCGATTAAAACCTTGACGTCTATTATAATTGTTAATGTTTTGCATGAAATTGCAATATAAAATAAACCTCTCATATCATTTATGTGACATTTTCATACCAAAATATGATGGCATTTAAAATCCACCTAACATTTGATTTTTTAATGATTTATCCAATGCTATGCAATATACAGAAATAGCAAGTTAGTTTGAAATATTGAATTTTCTATATTAATCACCTTAAGGGCACATTCTCATACTGTAAGTAATCAACACAAATTTAAAAAAGCACAAATACATAAATTGCCAGATTATTTGGGCGACAAACGATTCAATATACTTCAAAAATATTACCGAGTTATGATCTATGATCTATTTATTATTATTATGCTTTCTGTAAATTTCTTCTGTAATATAAGTTCATACGATATTTTGGCATATATCACAAAGAATTATATAGCGTTGATATATTATGCGAAAATAGTATATCTACTATGCCAGTTTCACGCGGGGAAGATTGGGTTTTCAGCTGTCTGTCAAGCTATTTATAGATCTGTCAATCTATCATGGTCGTCTATTATTCATGTTACTGTTTTCTTAATACTTGTTATTGTTGTTAATTCAATTTCAAACTTCAAAAATCTTTATATTTGTAAAGCCTTAGATGAAACAAAGAATATTCTCACACCTTCAAGACTGATCTGATCCAATATCATGACTTCCTTTATTGTAATAGTTCTCAATATATTTTGTCTACATACAACAGTCAGCATAATAATAATAATAATGTTGTGTTAGCAATGAATATGCCATATAGTGGTCAGGGTTGAAGACATAGTGCACTCCCCTTCGGGTCGTGCACTATGTCTTCAACCCTGACCACTATGTATATATGGCCGTGCACTATGTCTTCAACCCTGACCACTATATTGGCATAATCATTGCTAGCACAACATTATTATATAAATATATTGGACCAGGCTTTAAATAGACCCTTTCACGATAACTGCGGTCCTGCATTCATCTGGGACATTTGTGAGTGGTAATTAAATGAGTTTATGACGTCAAGATTTTCTGCGAAATCCTCATTTTTCCACTCACAAATGTCCCGCAATGAAAGGATCAATTATCGCCACATGTTCATCATGATCAGTAACCATTTATCCATAACATAAGCGCTGACAATTAAATTAATGAAAGGTATTGGCATGCAATGTATCTTGAAATTTGATACATAATACCTTAGCTGAAATATATTTCTAAGCTCACGGAATGTGCTCCTCCGTTTTCATTAGCATTTACATGCAGACTCGTATTGCATTGTTATTCCTCATACGACAAAGGAATATTCTACACTAATCTGCTTAACTGTATTTAAGCTTAAGTCTTATCAAAAATATTACGGCATCTTTGGCAGTTCTGTATTGATGTTCTTTAGTTCTCTGTCTGATAGTACCGGAAGTGACGTTTAATTCACTACAACCCATTCTTTCATGAATTGCAATGAGCTCGTCTGTTAATTCTTTTATATATACAGAATACATTGAGGAAATGTTGGATTTGATATATATTATTAACGTCTCAAGAGGACTACAATCGTTTCTAAAACAGTCGTATATCTACAATAAAACAAAATATGCATAGTTCAAGTGTATGACAAATTATCTTAGCAAGGTCATGCAAAAATCTTAATTCATCGCTTCTGACAATAATGCTCTGGTTTATTCATACATAATTTTAATATCTCAGGTGATTACATTTATGTTATAATCTTGTGAATATATGTTTCCGGCAATGTCATTCGGAATTACAAGTTACAGTCTGTGCCATTAATGAAACAATAGATGCATACCCCTTGGTTTGTAAACATCCATTTTATGTGATGGTTCATGTTTGCTATTGTGCTCGTACTATTTGTATCACTTGAACATCTCATCATACTTGATAGCTCTGTGCTCGTGTCTTAAAATGTTATTTAGTGAGATATATTTAAATAGCAGTGCTATCAAAGCATATTTTCCATACATATTGCTTTAATAACGTATTTTACAACAAACAAACTCAAATCATTAATACGACATTAAATTAGAAACGGATTGCATTACACTAAATTTGATATCTACGTTGTTATGTCTGACTTGGCATTATACTTTACTCGAGAATTTATACGCGCTATTTAACAAGTAATATTTTAATCATAGAGTTGCTAAACTCATTAGTAGCGTTCTGTTTGCCACAGGGTTGGAAACTGTGACCGTCATCAGTACCCAGGCTGTAAAATATATTTCAATTGAACAATGCATAAATGTATCTGTTGGGACTATGCTTCCTTAATTGTTTTATGATTTTGAAATGTCTAATGCATGTTAGACCAGTTTTGTGTTTGTCCCAATGCAGGACCTGGGTTTCTAACACCATATTTCGTGGTCTTTTTGCGCTAAGTGAGTTAAGATGATATGTAATTATTCGTTTTGTGGATATTGGTAGAATTGTTGACTATCACTGTTTAATATTCCTTTTCATATGACCAAGTAAAAAACATCCTGAAGGTATCCTATTATAAAGGTCGTTTAAAACTGGAAAAAATTTCAATATATGACGAAAGGGAACTGAGAACACCATGGGTGTCACCAGTGGAGCAGGACACCTGAGTTCACCACTGTTTTTGTTGAGTTTCTGTTGCTCAATTTGTACACGTAGTTTTCTGTGTAGTGTTTTGTGGAATATTTTTGGTCTGTTTGTCCTATTTTATTTTGGGTATATGCAATGTCTGTTCTTCTTCGATTTACGGTTTCACATTGTCCCTTAGGGATCTTCAAATTGTTTTAATGTGCTTTGTAATTTATGTTGTAGCATAGCAACACTGTTATATAGTATATTAAGAGTACATATCTCACACAGTTGACAATTATCGCTTGTTGGTATATTTGGAAACCCGTTCATTGGAGGTGCACAATCGAGACTGGTTCTGCCACGAAATATTATGGAACCCTTTAAATTAATACAAACTGAATATGCATATTTTGAACAAAGAAAGAAAGACAATTTATTTATTATTTCCATATATATCACATATTTTCAATATATAAATCTTCACGACGGATTTCTTACAATAGCATGATGAGCAACCTTTAGGACGGACGACATATAATGACAGTTGGGGCCGTCGTGGCCGTGATCGTATGGTAGTTGGATTTACAACTGCTTATGCAATCGGTGCCTATCACCACTGATGTTGTGAGTTCGAATCTCGATCAGGGCGAGGTGTATGTCATTATATGATAAAGTTTGTCAGTAACTTGCGACAGATCGGTGGTTTTCTCCGTATCCTCCTGCCTCCATCAATAAAACAGAATGCCACGATATAACTGAAATATTGTTGAAAGTGGCGTTAAACACCATAAAATAAACAAACAAACAAGACAGTTGGAAAATACTAGTAATATGAATTACCGAAATTCAAATTCATGATATCTATTATCAATTTTTGTCATGTGACTAAATTTTCAATCAAAACAACAAAATCAATGTGTATCTTCTTTTGTTCGGATATTTGTTGTTTTCTAAGGAAAAAAAATCAGTCATCATACAACTGAAAAGTATTTCATATGGATTTCTATATGGATAAATTAAAATTAGAATAACATGTTGGTGTTTGGGAATCACTATAAGCTAAAAATATGAATATTAAATTTACATACAACTGTATGTGTAAAAATGTTGACATTATTTTGTTTACATGTTTCTAAAACTCCTCTTATTTTTTCCCCTCAATATTACCACATTCTGACTATAGAAAATGATGTAACATCGATCACAGGCATGTTTCGAATACCCCCTCCCCCTTTGTATTCATAGAACGATAAATAATAGCCATATTGTATAATAAAATGAGGCGGAGCCTTCGAGGTCGTGATCGTACGGTAAGTGTTATATATTTACAGAAGATCGTCAACTTGAATGAATGTAATGCAGCGATAATTAGAATAGTTTGAAATCTGTCATACAAGCAGATGGAGGTTTTACCGTTAGTTTTGGATATTAATCCTAGATACAGTGTCCGTTGTGCCCGTGACCGTATGGTAGTTGGATTTATAACTACCTGTGCAATCAGTGATTATCACCACTAACGCTATGAGTACGAATCGTGCTCAGGCGAGGTGTACTCAATACAACATTATGTGATAAAGTTTGTCGGTGGTTTCCTCCATCAATAAATCTGACCACCACGATATAAGTGAAATATTGTTGAAAGTGGCGTTAAACACCATAGCTCTAACTCTAACTCTAAAATGAGGCAACTAGTAACGCTTAATAGTATATGTATCTTATTCATCTATTTTCCTCACATATGTATATGATTGGTACGATCGGCGTTTCCGTGAATATTTCTTTTGGTATTTTTTATCAAATTTGACCGTTTACTTTCATTTCACAATTAATACCAGCTTCATACTACATTTCTACATCTTATTCCATGGCATGCCACATTGATATGGTAACAAATACCTTATAATAAGAATAAATAAATAAATAAATAAATAAATAAATAAATAAATAAATAAATAAATAAATAAATAAATAAATAAATAAATAATAATAAAGATTAAAAAACCTAAATAAAAAACCCAACAAAAACCATATGTTTACATATGTCTAAATATAAAATGTGTTGTACGTACCACAGCATTCTTTAGTTCAAATGCTGCCGGTAGTGCTCGAATTGATATTCTCAGATATATTTCAATCAAGGTGTATTCTTTTAAAGCTATATCTCGGCAAGGTGTAGGAATTGTTAAGGACTGAACTAGAATGCAATGCAGCATCAATAGGGTGGAAATACATTGCTGAAAAAAGAATAGGAATTTGTTACTGCCAAATTATTATTACGTGTGGGGCATGTATTTATCTAATACTTAGATATAATACGGAACGTCGCGGTGATAATCGTATGGAAAATGGATTTACATTTACCTATGCTATCAGTGCCATACCACCACTAACGTTGTGAGTTCGAATTCGCTCAGGCGAGGTTGATTTGATACAACATTATATGATAAAAGTTTGTCAGTGACTTGCGGCATGTCGGTGGTTTTTTCCTGGTACTCCGGTTTCTTCCACCAATAAAATAACCACCACGATATAGCTGAAATATTGTTGAAAGTGGCGTTAAGCGCCATAACCCTAGCCCTAACCTTTAAATACAATAGGGTATATGTCGTAATCACCTTTAAACGAAGCCAACATTGATGAAAGAGTCAAATGATAGGCATCGTTTGCAGCTTATTATTCATGTGAAAGGAAGGTCTAAAGGTCAGTGTAATGACAACTACATATTATGGAGTTAAAGTTATGTTTCTGTTCTTTTTAAATATATATAAATGAAAATGTAGATATGAAATTGAGTGCACATCACGTGTTTCTTGAATTCCCTTCATCAGACACGGCTCAAAGCCGAAATATTGGAAAACCAAATAATTAAAAACAATACTGGCGGAGCAAGCATCCAAGAGGATAACCAAACTCAAAGTTCATCTATGTCTAAAAGAGGAGAACCTCAGCTTTAATAATAATTACACTAGATAGCAATTTTAGTGAGTGAGTGGTTGTTGTTTAACGCCAATTCAGGATTTTTATCAGATATATCATGGCTGTTATTGGTAGACAAATCTGTTAAATTTGTTATTGGTACACAAATCTGTTATTGGTGGACAAAGCTGTTATTGGTAGACAATTCTGTTATTGGTACACAAATCTGTTATTGGTGGACAAAGCTGTTATTGGTAGACAATTCTGTTATTGATCGACAAATCTGTTATTGGTGGACAAAGCTGTTATTGGTAGACAATTCTGTTATTGATCGACAAATCTATTATTGGTATACAAATCTATTATTGGTAGACAAATCTGTTATTGGTTGACAAATCTGTTATTGGTAGACAAATCTATTATTGGTAGACAAATCTGTTAATGATAGATAAATCTGTTAATTGTAGACAAATGTGTTATTGGTGGACAAATCTGTTATTGGTAGCCAACTCTGTTATTTGTAGACAAATCCGTTATTGGTAGACACATATATTATTGGTAGACAAATTTGTTATTGGGGGACAAAACTGTTAAATTTGTTATTGGTTGACAAACCTGTTACTGGTAGACAAATCTGTTAAATTTGTTATTGGTAGACAAATCTGTTATTGGTGGACAAAGCTGTTATTGGTAGACAAATCTCTAAAATTTGTTATTGGTAGACAAATCTGCTATTGGTGGACAAAGCTGTTATTGGTAGACAATTCTGTTATTGGTAGACAAATCTATTATTAGTAGACAAATCTATTATTGGCAGAGAAATCTGTTATTGGTGGATAAATGTGTTATTGGTAGACAAATCTGTTAATGGTGGACAAAGCTGTTATTGGTAGACAATTCTGTTATTGGTAGACAAATCTATTATTGGTAGACAATTCTGTTCATGATAGATAAATCTGTTAATGGTAGACAAATGTGTTATTGGTGGACAAATCTGTTATTGGTAGCCAAATTTGTTATTTTAGTCAAATCCGTTTTTGGTAGACAAATCTATTATTGGCAGACAAATCTGTTATTGGTGGATAAATGAGTTATTGGTAGACAAATCAATTATTAATAGACACGTTTGTTATTGTTAGACAGATCTATTATTGGTAGACAAATCTGTTAATGATAGACAAATATATTATTGGTTGACAAATCTGTTATTGGTAGACACATCTGTTATTGGTAGACACATCTGTTATTGGTAGACAAATCTATTATTGGTAGACAAATCTGTTAATGATAGACAAATCTGTTAATGGTAGACAAATCTGTTATTGGTGGACAAATCTGTTATTGGTTGACAAATTTGTTATTGGTAGAGAAATATGTTATTGGTAGACAAATCTATTATTGATAGACAAATCTGTTAATGGTAGACATATTTGTTATTGAGGGACACATCTATTATTGGTGGACAAAGCTGTTATTTGTAGACAAATCTGTTAAATTTGTTATTGGTACACAAATCTGTTATTGGTGGACAAAGCTGTTATTGGTAGACAATTCTGTTATTGGTAGACAAATCTATTATTGGTGGACAAAACTGTTATTGGTAGACAATTCTGTTATTGGTAGACAAATCTATTATTGGTATATAAATCTATTATTGGCAGAAAAATCTGTTATTGGTGGATAAATGTGTTATTGGTAGACAAATCTATTATTGGAAGACACATTTGTTATTGGTAGACAGATCTATTATTGGTAGACAAAGCTGTTAATGATAGACAAATCTTTTATTGGTAGGCAAATCTGTTATTGGTAGACACAACTGTTATTGGTAGACAAATCTATTATTGGTAGATAAGCTGTTATTGGTAGACAAATCTGTTATTGGTAGACAAAGCTGTTATTGGTAGACAATTCTGTTATTGGTAGACAAATCTATTATTGGTGGACAAAGCTGTTATTGGTAGACAATTATGTTAATGGTAGACAAATCTATTATTGGTAGACAATTCTGTTCATGATAGATAAATCTGTTAATGGTAGACAAATGTGTTATTGGTGGACAAATCTGTTATTGGTAGCCAAATCTGTTATTTGTAGACAAATTCGTTTTTGGTAGACAAATATATTATTGGTAGACAAATTTGTTAATGATAGAGAAATTTGTTAATAGTAGAAAAAGGTGTTATTGGCAGACAAATATATTATTGGTAGACAAATCTATTATTGGCAGACAAATCTGTTATTGGTGGATAAATGTGTTATTGGTAGACAAATCAATTATTGATAGACACGTTTGTTATTGTTAGACAGATCTATTATTGGTAGACAAATCTGTTAATGATAGACAAATATATTATTGGTAGACAAATCTGTTATTGGTAGACATATCTGTTATTGGTAGACACATCTGTTATTGGTAGACAAATCTATTATTGGTAGACAAATCTGTTAATGATAGACAAATCTGTTAATGGTAGACAAATCTGTTATTGGTGGACAAATCTGTTATTGATTGACAAATTTGTTATTGGTAGAGAAATCTGTTATTGGTAGACAAATCTATTATTGATAGACAAATCTGTTAATGGTAGATACATTTGTTATTGAGTGACACATCTATTATTGGTGGACAAAGCTGTTATTGGTAGACAAATCTGTTAAATTTGTTATTGGTACACAAATCTGTTATTGGTGGACAAAGCTGTTATTGGTAGACAATTCTGTTATTGGTAGACAAATCTATTATTGGTGGACAAAACTGTTATTGGTAGACAATTCTGTTATTGGTAGACAAATCTATTATTGGTATATAAATCTATTATTGGCAGAAAAATCTGTTATTGGTGGATAAATGTGTTATTGGTAGACAAATCTATTATTGGAAGACACATTTGTTATTGGTAGACAGATCTATTATTGGTAAACAAATCTGTTAATGGTAGACAAATCTATTATTGGTAGACAAATCTGTTATTGGTAGACAAATCTGTTATTGGTAGACACATCTGTTATTGGTAGACAAATCTGTTATTGGTAGATAAATCTGTTAATGATAGACAAATCTCTTATTGTAGACAAATGTGTTATTGGTGAACATATGTGTTATTGGTAGACAAATCTGTTATTGGTAGACACATCTGTTATTGTTAGACAAATCTATTATTGATAGACAAATCTGTTAATGGTAGACAAATGTGTAATTGGTAGACAAATCGGTTATTGGGAGACACATTTGTTATTAATGGACAAATCTATTATTGGTGGACAGAGCTGTTATTGGTAGCCAATTCTGTTATATGTAGACAAATCCGTTATTGGTAGACACATATATTATTGGTAGACAAATTTGTTAATGATAGAGAAATCTCTTAATAGTAGACAAAGGTGTTATTTTGCAGACACATATATTATTGGTAGACAAATATGTTATTGGGGGACAAATCTGTTAAATTTGTTATTGGTTGACAAACCTGTTACTGGTAGACAAATCTGTTAAATTTTTTATTGGTAGACAAATCTGTTATTGGTGGACAAAGCTGTTATTGGTAGACAAATCTGTTAAATTTGTTATTGGAAGACAAATCTGTTATTGGTGGACAGAGCTGTTATTGGTAGACAAATCTGTTAAATTTGTTATTGGTAGACAAATCTGTTATTGGTGGACAGAACTGTTATTGGTAGACAAATGTGTTACTGGTACACAAATCTATTATTGGTAGACAAATCTATTATTGGCAGAGAAATCTGATATTGGTGGAAAAATGTGTTATTGGTAGACAAACCTGTTATTGGTGGACAAAGCTGTTATTGGTAGACAATTCTGTTATTGGTAGACAAATCTATTATTGGTAGACAATTCTGTTCATGATAGATAAATCTGTTAATGGTAGACAAATGTGTTATTGGTGGACAAATCTGTTATTGGTAGCCAAATTTGTTATTTGTAGACAAATCCGTTTTTGGTAGACACATCTATTATTGGCAGACAAATCTGTTATTAGTGGATAAATGAGTTATTGGTAGACAAATCAATTATTGATAGACACTTTTGTTATTGTTAGACAGATCTATTATTGGTAGACAAATCTGTTAATGATAGACAAATATATTATTGGTAGACAAATCTGTTATTGGTAGACACATCTGTTATTGGTAGACACATCTGTTATTGGTAGACAAATCTATTATTGGTAGACAAATCTGTTAATGATAGACAAATCTGTTAATGGTAAACAAATCTGTTATTGGTGGACAAATCTGTTATTGGGTGACAAATTTGTTATTGGTAGAGAAATCTGTTATTGGTAGACAAATCTATTATTGATAGACAGATCTGTTAATGGTAGACACATTTGTTATTGAGGGACACATCTATTATTGGTGGACAAAGCTGTTATTTGTAGACAAATCTGTTAAATTTGTTATTGGTACACAAATCTGTTAATGGTGGACAAAGCTGTTATTGGTGGACAAAACTGTTATTGGTAGACAATTCTGTTATTGGTAGACAAATCTATTATTGGTATATAAATCTATTATTGGCAGAACAATCTGTTATTGGTGGATAAATGTGTTATTGGTAGACAAATCTATTATTGGAAGACACATTTGTTATTGGTAGACAGATCTATTATTGGTAGATAAATCTGTTAATGATAGACAAATCTCTTATTGTAGACAAATATGTTATTGGTAGACAAATCTGTTATTGTTAGACAAATCTATTATTGATAGACAAATCTGTTATTGGTAGACACATTTGTTATTAATGGACAAATCTATTATTGGTGGACAGAGCTGTTATTGGTAGCCAATTCTGTTATATGTAGACAAATCCGTTATTGGTAGACACATATATTATTGGTAGACAAATTTGTTGATGATAGAGAAATCTCTTAATAGTAGACAAAGGTGTTATTGGTAGACACATATATTATTGGTAGATAAATATGTTATTGGGGGACAAATCTGTTAAATTTGTTATTGGTGGATAAATGTGTTATTGATAGACAAATCTATTATTGGTAGACACATTTGTTATTGGTAGACAGATCTATTATTGGTAGACAAATCTGTTATTGGTGGAGAAAGCTGTTATTGGTAGACAAAGCTGTTATTGGTAGAAAATTATGTTAATGGTAGACAAATCTATTATTGGTAGAAAAATCTGTTATTGGTGGAGAAAGCTGTTATTGGTAGACAAATCTCTTAAATTTGTCATCAGTAGACAATTCTGTTATTGGTGGATAAAGCTGTTATTGGTAGACAATTCTGTTATTGGTAGACAAATCTATTATTGGTGGAAAAATCTATTATTTACAGAAAAATCTGTTATTGGTGGATAAATGTGTTATTGGTAGACACATCTATTATTGGAAGGCACATTTGTTATTGGTAGACAAATCTATTATTGGTAGACAAATCTGTTATTGGTAGACAAATATGTTATTGGTAGACACATCTGTTATTGGTAGATAAATCTGTTATTGTTAGACAAATCTGTTACTGATAGACAAATCTCTTATTGTAGACAAATGTGTTATTGGTGGACAGGTCTGTTATTGCTAGAAAAATCTGTTATTGGTAGACAAATCTGTTATTGGTAGACAAATCTATTATTGATAGACAAATCTGTTAATGGTAGAAAAATGTGTAATTGGTAGATAAATCGGTTATTGGTAGACACATTTTTTTATTAATGGACAAATCTATAATTGGTGGACAAAGCTGTTATTGGTAGTCAATTCTGTTATTTGTAGACACATATATTATTGGTAGACAAATTTGTTAATGATAGAGAAATCTCTTAATAGTAGACAAAGGTGTTATTGGCAGACACATATATTATTGGTAGACAAATATGTTATTGGGGGACAAATCTGTTAAATTTGTTATTGGTTGACAAACCTGTTACTGGTAGACAAATCTGTTAAATTTGTTATTGGTAGACAAATCTGTTATTGGTGGACAAAGCTGTTATTGGTAGACAAATCTCTTAAATTTGTCATTGGTAGACAATTCTGTTATTGGTAGAAAAATCTATTATTGGTAGACAAATCTATTATTGGCAGAGAAATCTGTTATTGGTGGATAAATGTGTTTTTGGTAGACAAATCTGTTATTGGTGGACAAAGCTGTTATTGGTAGACAAATCTATTATTGATGTACAAAGTTGTTATTGGTAGACAATTCTGTTATTGGTAGACAAATCTATTATTGGTAGACAAATCTGTTAAATTTGTTATTGGCAGACAATTCTGTTATTGGTGGACAAAGCTGTTATTGGTAGACAAATCTCTTAAATGTGTTATTGGTAGACAAATCTGTTATTGGTGGACAAAGTTGTTATTGGTAGACAAATCTATTATTGGCAGACAAATCTGTTATTGGTGGATAAATGTGTTATTGGTAGACAAATCTATTATTGGTAGACACATTTGTTTTTGGTAGACAGATTTATTATTGGTAGACAAATCTGTTAATGATAGACAAATCTATTATTTGTAGACAAATCTGTTATGGTAGACACATCTGTTATTGGTAACCACATATGTTATTGGTAGACAAATCTATTATTGGTAGACAAATCTGTTAATGATAGGCAAATCTGTTAATGGTAGACAAATCTGTTATTGGTGGACAAATCTGTTATTGGTAGACAAATCTGTTATTGGTAGACAAATCTGTTATTGGTAGACAAATCTATTATTGATAGACAAATCTGTTAATGGTAGACAAATGTGTAATTGGTAGAAAAATCTGTTATTGGTAGACACATTTGTTATTGGTGAACAAATCTATTATTGGTGGACAAAGCTGTTATTGGTAGCCAAATCTGTTATTGGTAGACAAATCTATTATTGGTAGACAAGTCTGTTATGGTAGACACATCTGTTATTGGTAAACACATATGTTATTGGTAGACAAATCTATTATTGGTAGACAAATCTGTTAATGATAGGCAAATCTGTTAATGTAGACAAATCTGTTATTGGTAGACAAATCTGTTATTGGTAGACAAATCTATTATTGATAGACAAATCTGTTAATGGTAGACAAATGTGTAATTGGTAGAAAAATCTGTTATTGGTAAACACATTTGTTATTGGTGAACAAATCTATTATTGGTAGACAAATCCGTTATTGGTAGAGACATATATTATTGGTAGACAAATTTGTTAATGATAGAGAAATCTGTTAATAGTAGACAAAGGTGTTATTGGCAGACAAATATATTATTGGGAGACAAATCTGTTAAATTTGTTATTGGTTGACAAACCTTTTACTGGTAGACAAATCTGTTAAATTTGTTATTGGTAGACAAATCTGTTATTGTTGGACAAAGCTGTTATTGTTAGAAAAATCTGTTATTGGTGGAGAAAGCTGTTATTGGTAGACAATTCTGTTATTGGTAGACAAATCTATTATTGGTAGACAAATCTATTATTGGCAGAGAAATCTGTTATTGGTGGATAAATGTGTTATTGGTAGACAAATCTGTTATTGGTGGACAAAGCTGTTATTGGTAGACAATTCTGTTATTGGTAGACAAATCTAATATTGGTGGACAAAGATGCTATTGGTAGATAATTCTGTTATTGGTAAACAAATCTATTATTGGTAGACAAATCTGTTATTGGTGGACAAAGCTGTTTTTGGTAGACAAATCTGTTAAATTTGTCATTGGTAGACAATTCTGTTATTCGTGGACAAAGCTGGTATTGGTAGCCAAATCTGTTATTGGTAGACAAATCTATTATTGGTAGACAAATCTGTTATGGTAGACACATCTGTTATTAGTAAACACATATGTTATTGGTAGACAAATCTATTATTGGTAGACAAATCTGTTAATGATAGGCAAATCTGTTCATGGTAGACAAATCTGTTATTGGTAGACAAATCTGTTATTGGTAGACAAATCTATTATTGATAGACAAATCTGTTAATGGTAGACAAATGTGTAATTGGTAGACAAATCGGTTATTGGGAGACACATTTGTTATTAATGGACAAATCTATTATTGGTGGACAGAGCTGTTATTGGTAGCCAATTCTGTTATATGTACACAAATCCGTTATTGGTAGACACATATATTATTGGTAGACAAATTTGTTAATGATAGAGAAATCTCTTAATAGTAGACAAAGGTGTTATTTTGCAGACACATATATTATTGGTAGACAAATATGTTATTGGGGGACAAATCTGTTAAATTTGTTATTGGTTGACAAACCTGTTACTGGTAGACAAATCTGTTAAATTTTTTATTGGTAGACAAATCTGTTATTGGTGGACAAAGCTGTTATTGGTAGACAAATCTGTTAAATTTGTTATTGGAAGACAAATCTGTTATTGGTGGACAGAGCTGTTATTGGTAGACAAATCTGTTAAATTTGTTATTGGTAGACAAATCTGTTATTGGTGGACAGAACTGTTATTGGTAGACAAATGTGTTACTGGTACACAAATCTATTATTGGTAGACAAATCTATTATTGGCAGAGAAATCTGATATTGGTGGAAAAATGTGTTATTGGTAGACAAACCTGTTATTGGTGGACAAAGCTGTTATTGGTAGACAATTCTGTTATTGGTAGACAAATCTATTATTGGTAGACAATTCTGTTCATGATAGATAAATCTGTTAATGGTAGACAAATGTGTTATTGGTGGACAAATCTGTTATTGGTAGCCAAATTTGTTATTTGTAGACAAATCCGTTTTTGGTAGACAAATCTATTATTGGCAGACAAATCTGTTATTAGTGGATAAATGAGTTATTGGTAGACAAATCAATTATTGATAGACACTTTTGTTATTGTTAGACAGATCTATTATTGGTAGACAAATCTGTTAATGATAGACAAATATATTATTGGTAGACAAATCTGTTATTGGTAGACACATCTGTTATTGGTAGACACATCTGTTATTGGTAGACAAATCTATTATTGGTAGACAAATCTGTTAATGATAGACAAATCTGTTAATGGTAAACAAATCTGTTATTGGTGGACAAATCTGTTATTGGTCGACAAATTTGTTATTGGTAGAGAAATCTGTTATTGGTAGACAAATCTATTATTGATAGACAGATCTGTTAATGGTAGACACATTTGTTATTGAGGGACACATCTATTATTGGTGGACAAAGCTGTTATTTGTAGACAAATCTGTTAAATTTGTTATTGGTACACAAATCTGTTAATGGTGGACAAAGCTGTTATTGGTGGACAAAACTGTTATTGGTAGACAATTCTGTTATTGGTAGACAAATCTATTATTGGTATATAAATCTATTATTGGCAGAACAATCTGTTATTGGTGGATAAATGTGTTATTGGTAGACAAATCTATTATTGGAAGACACATTTGTTATTGGTAGACAGATCTATTATTGGTAGATAAATCTGTTAATGATAGACAAATCTCTTATTGTAGACAAATATGTTATTGGTAGACAAATCTGTTATTGTTAGACAAATCTATTATTGATAGACAAATCTGTTATTGGTAGACACATTTGTTATTAATGGACAAATCTATTATTGGTGGACAGAGCTGTTATTGGTAGCCAATTCTGTTATATGTAGACAAATCCGTTATTGGTAGACACATATATTATTGGTAGACAAATTTGTTAATGATAGAGAAATCTCTTAATAGTAGACAAAGGTGTTATTGGTAGACACATATATTATTGGTAGATAAATATGTTATTGGGGGACAAATCTGTTAAATTTGTTATTGGTGGATAAATGTGTTATTGATAGACAAATCTATTATTGGTAGACACATTTGTTATTGGTAGACAGATCTATTATTGGTAGACAAATCTGTTATTGGTGGAGAAAGCTGTTATTGGTAGACAAAGCTGTTATTGGTAGAAAATTATGTTAATGGTAGACAAATCTATTATTGGTAGAAAAATCTGTTATTGGTGGAGAAAGCTGTTATTGGTAGACAAATCTCTTAAATTTGTCATCAGTAGACAATTCTGTTATTGGTGGATAAAGCTGTTATTGGTAGACAATTCTGTTATTGGTAGACAAATCTATTATTGGTGGAAAAATCTATTATTTACAGAAAAATCTGTTATTGGTGGATAAATGTGTTATTGGTAGACACATCTATTATTGGAAGGCACATTTGTTATTGGTAGACAAATCTATTATTGGTAGACAAATCTGTTATTTGTAGACAAATATGTTATTGGTAGACACATCTGTTATTGGTAGATAAATCTGTTATTGTTAGACAAATCTGTTACTGATAGACAAATCTCTTATTGTAGACAAATGTGTTATTGGTGGACAGGTCTGTTATTGCTAGAAAAATCTGTTATTGGTAGACAAATCTGTTATTGGTAGACAAATCTATTATTGATAGACAAATCTGTTAATGGTAGAAAAATGTGTAATTGGTAGATAAATCGGTTATTGGTAGACACATTTTTTTATTAATGGACAAATCTATAATTGGTGGACAAAGCTGTTATTGGTAGTCAATTCTGTTATTTGTAGACACATATATTATTGGTAGACAAATTTGTTAATGATAGAGAAATCTCTTAATAGTAGACAAAGGTGTTATTGGCAGACACATATATTATTGGTAGACAAATATGTTATTGGGGGACAAATCTGTTAAATTTGTTATTGGTTGACAAACCTGTTACTGGTAGACAAATCTGTTAAATTTGTTATTGGTAGACAAATCTGTTATTGGTGGACAAAGCTGTTATTGGTAGACAAATCTCTTAAATTTGTCATTGGTAGACAATTCTGTTATTGGTAGAAAAATCTATTATTGGTAGACAAATCTATTATTGGCAGAGAAATCTGTTATTGGTGGATAAATGTGTTTTTGGTAGACAAATCTGTTATTGGTGGACAAAGCTGTTATTGGTAGACAAATCTATTATTGATGTACAAAGTTGTTATTGGTAGACAATTCTGTTATTGGTAGACAAATCTATTATTGGTAGACAAATCTGTTAAATTTGTTATTGGCAGACAATTCTGTTATTGGTGGACAAAGCTGTTATTGGTAGACAAATCTCTTAAATGTGTTATTGGTAGACAAATCTGTTATTGGTGGACAAAGTTGTTATTGGTAGACAAATCTATTATTGGCAGACAAATCTGTTATTGGTGGATAAATGTGTTATTGGTAGACAAATCTATTATTGGTAGACACATTTGTTTTTGGTAGACAGATTTATTATTGGTAGACAAATCTGTTAATGATAGACAAATCTATTATTTGTAGACAAATCTGTTATGGTAGACACATCTGTTATTGGTAACCACATATGTTATTGGTAGACAAATCTATTATTGGTAGACAAATCTGTTAATGATAGGCAAATCTGTTAATGGTAGACAAATCTGTTATTGGTGGACAAATCTGTTATTGGTAGACAAATCTGTTATTGGTAGACAAATCTGTTATTGGTAGACAAATCTATTATTGATAGACAAATCTGTTAATGGTAGACAAATGTGTAATTGGTAGAAAAATCTGTTATTGGTAGACACATTTGTTATTGGTGAACAAATCTATTATTGGTGGACAAAGCTGTTATTGGTAGCCAAATCTGTTATTGGTAGACAAATCTATTATTGGTAGACAAGTCTGTTATGGTAGACACATCTGTTATTGGTAAACACATATGTTATTGGTAGACAAATCTATTATTGGTAGACAAATCTGTTAATGATAGGCAAATCTGTTAATGTAGACAAATCTGTTATTGGTAGACAAATCTGTTATTGGTAGACAAATCTATTATTGATAGACAAATCTGTTAATGGTAGACAAATGTGTAATTGGTAGAAAAATCTGTTATTGGTAAACACATTTGTTATTGGTGAACAAATCTATTATTGGTAGACAAATCCGTTATTGGTAGAGACATATATTATTGGTAGACAAATTTGTTAATGATAGAGAAATCTGTTAATAGTAGACAAAGGTGTTATTGGCAGACAAATATATTATTGGGAGACAAATCTGTTAAATTTGTTATTGGTTGACAAACCTTTTACTGGTAGACAAATCTGTTAAATTTGTTATTGGTAGACAAATCTGTTATTGTTGGACAAAGCTGTTATTGTTAGAAAAATCTGTTATTGGTGGAGAAAGCTGTTATTGGTAGACAATTCTGTTATTGGTAGACAAATCTATTATTGGTAGACAAATCTATTATTGGCAGAGAAATCTGTTATTGGTGGATAAATGTGTTATTGGTAGACAAATCTGTTATTGGTGGACAAAGCTGTTATTGGTAGACAATTCTGTTATTGGTAGACAAATCTAATATTGGTGGACAAAGATGCTATTGGTAGATAATTCTGTTATTGGTAAACAAATCTATTATTGGTAGACAAATCTGTTATTGGTGGACAAAGCTGTTTTTGGTAGACAAATCTGTTAAATTTGTCATTGGTAGACAATTCTGTTATTCGTGGACAAAGCTGGTATTGGTAGCCAAATCTGTTATTGGTAGACAAATCTATTATTGGTAGACAAATCTGTTATGGTAGACACATCTGTTATTAGTAAACACATATGTTATTGGTAGACAAATCTATTATTGGTAGACAAATCTGTTAATGATAGGCAAATCTGTTCATGGTAGACAAATCTGTTATTGGTAGACAAATCTGTTATTGGTAGACAAATCTATTATTGATAGACAAATCTGTTAATGGTAGACAAATGTGTAATTGGTAGACAAATCGGTTATTGGGAGACACATTTGTTATTAATGGACAAATCTATTATTGGTGGACAGAGCTGTTATTGGTAGCCAATTCTGTTATATGTACACAAATCCGTTATTGGTAGACACATATATTATTGGTAGACAAATTTGTTAATGATAGAGAAATCTCTTAATAGTAGACAAAGGTGTTATTTTGCAGACACATATATTATTGGTAGACAAATATGTTATTGGGGGACAAATCTGTTAAATTTGTTATTGGTTGACAAACCTGTTACTGGTAGACAAATCTGTTAAATTTTTTATTGGTAGACAAATCTGTTATTGGTGGACAAAGCTGTTATTGGTAGACAAATCTGTTAAATTTGTTATTGGAAGACAAATCTGTTCTTGGTGGACAGAGCTGTTATTGGTAGACAAATCTGTTAAATTTGTTATTGGTAGACAAATCTGTTATTGGTGGACAGAACTGTTATTGGTAGACAAATGTGTTACTGGTACACAAATCTATTATTGGTAGACAAATCTATTATTGGCAGAGAAATCTGATATTGGTGGAAAAATGTGTTATTGGTAGACAAACCTGTTATTGGTGGACAAAGCTGTTATTGGTAGACAATTCTGTTATTGGTAGACAAATCTATTATTGGTAGACAATTCTGTTCATGATAGATAAATCTGTTAATGGTAGACAAATGTGTTATTGGTGGACAAATCTGTTATTGGTAGCCAAATTTGTTATTTGTAGACAAATCCGTTTTTGGTAGACAAATCTATTATTGGCAGACAAATCTGTTATTAGTGGATAAATGAGTTATTGGTAGACAAATCAATTATTGATAGACACTTTTGTTATTGTTAGACAGATCTATTATTGGTAGACAAATCTGTTAATGATAGACAAATATATTATTGGTAGACAAATCTGTTATTGGTAGACACATCTGTTATTGGTAGACACATCTGTTATTGGTAGACAAATCTATTATTGGTAGACAAATCTGTTAATGATAGACAAATCTGTTAATGGTAAACAAATCTGTTATTGGTGGACAAATCTGTTATTGGTCGACAAATTTGTTATTGGTAGAGAAATCTGTTATTGGTAGACAAATCTATTATTGATAGACAGATCTGTTAATGGTAGACACATTTGTTATTGAGGGACACATCTATTATTGGTGGACAAAGCTGTTATTTGTAGACAAATCTGTTAAATTTGTTATTGGTACACAAATCTGTTAATGGTGGACAAAGCTGTTATTGGTGGACAAAACTGTTATTGGTAGACAATTCTGTTATTGGTAGACAAATCTATTATTGGTATATAAATCTATTATTGGCAGAACAATCTGTTATTGGTGGATAAATGTGTTATTGGTAGACAAATCTATTATTGGAAGACACATTTGTTATTGGTAGACAGATCTATTATTGGTAGATAAATCTGTTAATGATAGACAAATCTCTTATTGTAGACAAATATGTTATTGGTAGACAAATCTGTTATTGTTAGACAAATCTATTATTGATAGACAAATCTGTTATTGGTAGACACATTTGTTATTAATGGACAAATCTATTATTGGTGGACAGAGCTGTTATTGGTAGCCAATTCTGTTATATGTAGACAAATCCGTTATTGGTAGACACATATATTATTGGTAGACAAATTTGTTAATGATAGAGAAATCTCTTAATAGTAGACAAAGGTGTTATTGGTAGACACATATATTATTGGTAGATAAATATGTTATTGGGGGACAAATCTGTTAAATTTGTTATTGGTGGATAAATGTGTTATTGATAGACAAATCTATTATTGGTAGACACATTTGTTATTGGTAGACAGATCTATTATTGGTAGACAAATCTGTTATTGGTGGAGAAAGCTGTTATTGGTAGACAAAGCTGTTATTGGTAGAAAATTATGTTAATGGTAGACAAATCTATTATTGGTAGAAAAATCTGTTATTGGTGGAGAAAGCTGTTATTGGTAGACAAATCTCTTAAATTTGTCATCAGTAGACAATTCTGTTATTGGTGGATAAAGCTGTTATTGGTAGACAATTCTGTTATTGGTAGACAAATCTATTATTGGTGGAAAAATCTATTATTTACAGAAAAATCTGTTATTGGTGGATAAATGTGTTATTGGTAGACACATCTATTATTGGAAGGCACATTTGTTATTGGTAGACAAATCTATTATTGGTAGACAAATCTGTTATTGGTAGACAAATATGTTATTGGTAGACACATCTGTTATTGGTAGATAAATCTGTTATTGTTAGACAAATCTGTTACTGATAGACAAATCTCTTATTGTAGACAAATGTGTTATTGGTGGACAGGTCTGTTATTGCTAGAAAAATCTGTTATTGGTAGACAAATCTGTTATTGGTAGACAAATCTATTATTGATAGACAAATCTGTTAATGGTAGAAAAATGTGTAATTGGTAGATAAATCGGTTATTGGTAGACACATTTTTTATTAATGGACAAATCTATAATTGGTGGACAAAGCTGTTATTGGTAGTCAATTCTGTTATTTGTAGACACATATATTATTGGTAGACAAATTTGTTAATGATAGAGAAATCTCTTAATAGTAGACAAAGGTGTTATTGGCAGACACATATATTATTGGTAGACAAATATGTTATTGGGGGACAAATCTGTTAAATTTGTTATTGGTTGACAAACCTGTTACTGGTAGACAAATCTGTTAAATTTGTTATTGGTAGACAAATCTGTTATTGGTGGACAAAGCTGTTATTGGTAGACAAATCTCTTAAATTTGTCATTGGTAGACAATTCTGTTATTGGTAGAAAAATCTATTATTGGTAGACAAATCTATTATTGGCAGAGAAATCTGTTATTGGTGGATAAATGTGTTTTTGGTAGACAAATCTGTTATTGGTGGACAAAGCTGTTATTGGTAGACAAATCTATTATTGATGTACAAAGTTGTTATTGGTAGACAATTCTGTTATTGGTAGACAAATCTATTATTGGTAGACAAATCTGTTAAATTTGTTATTGGCAGACAATTCTGTTATTGGTGGACAAAGCTGTTATTGGTAGACAAATCTCTTAAATGTGTTATTGGTAGACAAATCTGTTATTGGTGGACAAAGTTGTTATTGGTAGACAAATCTATTATTGGCAGACAAATCTGTTATTGGTGGATAAATGTGTTATTGGTAGACAAATCTATTATTGGTAGACACATTTGTTTTTGGTAGACAGATTTATTATTGGTAGACAAATCTGTTAATGATAGACAAATCTATTATTTGTAGACAAATCTGTTATGGTAGACACATCTGTTATTGGTAACCACATATGTTATTGGTAGACAAATCTATTATTGGTAGACAAATCTGTTAATGATAGGCAAATCTGTTAATGGTAGACAAATCTGTTATTGGTGGACAAATCTGTTATTGGTAGACAAATCTGTTATTGGTAGACAAATCTGTTATTGGTAGACAAATCTATTATTGATAGACAAATCTGTTAATGGTAGACAAATGTGTAATTGGTAGAAAAATCTGTTATTGGTAGACACATTTGTTATTGGTGAACAAATCTATTATTGGTGGACAAAGCTGTTATTGGTAGCCAAATCTGTTATTGGTAGACAAATCTATTATTGGTAGACAAGTCTGTTATGGTAGACACATCTGTTATTGGTAAACACATATGTTATTGGTAGACAAATCTATTATTGGTAGACAAATCTGTTAATGATAGGCAAATCTGTTAATGTAGACAAATCTGTTATTGGTAGACAAATCTGTTATTGGTAGACAAATCTATTATTGATAGACAAATCTGTTAATGGTAGACAAATGTGTAATTGGTAGAAAAATCTGTTATTGGTAAACACATTTGTTATTGGTGAACAAATCTATTATTGGTAGACAAATCCGTTATTGGTAGAGACATATATTATTGGTAGACAAATTTGTTAATGATAGAGAAATCTGTTAATAGTAGACAAAGGTGTTATTGGCAGACAAATATATTATTGGGAGACAAATCTGTTAAATTTGTTATTGGTTGACAAACCTTTTACTGGTAGACAAATCTGTTAAATTTGTTATTGGTAGACAAATCTGTTATTGTTGGACAAAGCTGTTATTGTTAGAAAAATCTGTTATTGGTGGAGAAAGCTGTTATTGGTAGACAATTCTGTTATTGGTAGACAAATCTATTATTGGTAGACAAATCTATTATTGGCAGAGAAATCTGTTATTGGTGGATAAATGTGTTATTGGTAGACAAATCTGTTATTGGTGGACAAAGCTGTTATTGGTAGACAATTCTGTTATTGGTAGACAAATCTAATATTGGTGGACAAAGATGCTATTGGTAGATAATTCTGTTATTGGTAAACAAATCTATTATTGGTAGACAAATCTGTTATTGGTGGACAAAGCTGTTTTTGGTAGACAAATCTGTTAAATTTGTCATTGGTAGACAATTCTGTTATTCGTGGACAAAGCTGGTATTGGTAGCCAAATCTGTTATTGGTAGACAAATCTATTATTGGTAGACAAATCTGTTATGGTAGACACATCTGTTATTAGTAAACACATATGTTATTGGTAGACAAATCTATTATTGGTAGACAAATCTGTTAATGATAGGCAAATCTGTTCATGGTAGACAAATCTGTTATTGGTAGACAAATCTGTTATTGGTAGACAAATCTATTATTGATAGACAAATCTGTTAATGGTAGACAAATGTGTAATTGGTAGAAAAATCTGTTATTGGTAAACACATTTGTTATTGGTGAACAAATCTATTATTGGTAGACAAATCCGTTATTGGTAGAGACATATATTATTGGTAGACAAATTTGTTAATGATAGAGAAATCTGTTAATAGTAGACAAAGGTGTTATTGGCAGACAAATATATTATTGGGAGACAAATCTGTTAAATTTGTTATTGGTTGACAAACCTTTTACTGGTAGACAAATCTGTTAAATTTGTTATTGGTAGACAAATCTGTTATTGTTGGACAAAGCTGTTATTGTTAGAAAAATCTGTTATTGGTGGAGAAAGCTGTTATTGGTAGACAATTCTGTTATTGGTAGACAAATCTATTATTGGTAGACAAATCTATTATTGGCAGAGAAATCTGTTATTGGTGGATAAATGTGTTATTGGTAGACAAATCTGTTATTGGTGGACAAAGCTGTTATTGGTAGACAATTCTGTTATTGGTAGACAAATCTAATATTGGTGGACAAAGATGCTATTGGTAGATAATTCTGTTATTGGTAAACAAATCTATTATTGGTAGACAAATCTGTTATTGGTGGACAAAGCTGTTTTTGGTAGACAAATCTGTTAAATTTGTCATTGGTAGACAATTCTGTTATTCGTGGACAAAGCTGGTATTGGTAGCCAAATCTGTTATTGGTAGACAAATCTATTATTGGTGAACAAAGCTGTTATTGGTAGACACATCTCTTATTGGTAGACAAATCTGTTAAATTTGTTATTGGCAGACAATTCTGTTATTGGTGGACAACGCTGTTATTGGTAGACAAATCAGTTAAATTTGTTATTGGTAGACAAATCTGTTATTGGTGGACAAAGCTGTTATTGGTAGACAATTCTGTTATTGGTAGACAAATCTATTATTGGTGGACAAATCTATTATTGGCAGACAAATCTGTTATTGGTGGATAAATGCGTTATTGGTAGAAAAATCTATTATTGATAGACACATTTGTTATTGTTAGACAAATCTATTATTGGTAGAAAATCTGTTATTGGTGGACAAAGCTGTTATTGGTAGACAAATCTCTTAAATTTGTCATTGGTAGACAATTCTGTTATTGGTAGACAATTCTGTTATTGGTAGACAAATCTATTATTGTTAGACAAATCTATTATTGGCAGAAAAATCTGTTATTGGTGGATACATGTGTTATTTTTAGACAAATCTATTATTGGTAGACACATTTGTTATTGGTAGACAGATCTATTATTGGAAGACAAATCTGTTAATGATAGACAAATCTATTATTGGTAGACAAATCTGTTATTGGTAGACAAATCTATTATTGGTAGATAAATCTGTTAATGATAGAAAAATCACTTAATGGTAGACAAATGTGTTATTGGTGGACAAATCTGTTATTGGTAGAAAAATCTGTTATTGGTAAACAAATCTCTTATTGGTTGAAATTCTATTATTGATAGACAAATCTGTTAATGGTAGACAAATGTGTAATTGGTGAAAAAAATATGTTATTGGTAGACACATTTGTTATTGGTGGACAAATCTATTATTGGTTGACAAAGCTGTTATTGGTATGCAAATCTGTTATTTGTAGACAAATCCGTTATTGGTAGACAAATTTGTTAATGATAGAGAAATCTGTTAACAGTAGACAAAGGTATTATTGGCAGACACATATATTAGTGGTAGACAAATATGTTATTGATGGACAAATCTGTTAAATTTGTGATTGGTTGACAAACCTGTTACTGGTAGACAAATCTGTTAAATTTGTTATTGGTAGACACATCTGTTATTGGTAGACACATCTGTTATTGGTGGACAAAACTGTTATTGGTAGACAAATCTGTTAAATTTGTTATTGGTAGACAAATCTGTTATTGGTGGACAGAGCTGTTATTGGTAGACAAATCTGTTTTATTTGTTATTGGTAGACAAATCTGTTATTGGTGGACAAAGCTGTTATTGGTAGACAATTCTGTTATTGGTAGAAAAATCTATTATTGGTAGACAAATCTATTATTGGCAGAGAAATCTGTTATTGGTGGATAAATGTGTTTTTGGTAGACAAATCTGTTATTGGTGGACAAAGCTGTTATTGGTAGACAAATCTATTATTGATGTACAAAGTTGTTATTGGTAGACAATTCTGTTATTGGTAGACAAATCTATTATTGGTAGACAAATCTGTTAAATTTGTTATTGGCAGACAATTCTGTTATTGGTGGACAAAGCTGTTATTGGTAGACAAATCTCTTAAATGTGTTATTGGTAGACAAATCTGTTATTGGTGGACAAAGTTGTTATTGGTAGACAAATCTATTATTGGCAGAAAAATCTGTTATTGGTGGATAAATGTGTTATTGGTAGACAAATCTATTATTGGTAGACACATTTGTTTTTGGTAGACAGATTTATTATTGGTAGACAAATCTGTTAATGATAGACAAATCTATTATTTGTAGACAAATCTGTTATGGTAGACACATCTGTTATTGGTAACCACATATGTTATTGGTAGACAAATCTATTATTGGTAGACAAATCTGTTAATGATAGGCAAATCTGTTAATGGTAGACAAATCTGTTATTGGTGGACAAATCTGTTATTGGTAGACAAATCTGTTATTGGTAGACAAATCTGTTATTGGTAGACACATCTATTATTGATAGACAAATCTGTTAATGGTAGACAAATGTGTAATTGGTAGAAAAATCTGTTATTGGTAGACACATTTGTTATTGGTGAACAAATCTATTATTGGTGGACAAAGCTGTTATTGGTAGCCAAATCTGTTATTGGTAGACAAATCTATTATTGGTAGACAAATCTGTTATGGTAGACACATCTGTTATTGTTAAACACATATGTTATTGGTAGACAAATCTATTATTGGTAGACAAATCTGTTAATGATAGGCAAATCTGTTAATGTAGACAAATCTGTTATTGGTAGACAAATCTGTTATTGGTAGACAAATCTATTATTGATAGACAAATCTGTTAATGGTAGAAAAATGTGTAATTGGTAGAAAAATCTGTTATTGGTAAACACATTTGTTATTGGTGAACAAATCTATTATTGGTACACAAATCCGTTATTGGTAGAGACATATATTATTGGTAGACAAATTTGTTAATGATAGAGAAATCTGTTAATAGTAGACAAAGGTGTTATTGGCAGACAAATATATTATTGGGAGACAAATCTGTTAAATTTGTTATTGGTTGACAAACCTTTTACTGGTAGACAAATCTGTTAAATTTGTTATTGGTAGACAAATCTGTTATTGTTGGACAAAGCTGTTATTGTTAGAAAAATCTGTTATTGGTGGAGAAAGCTGTTATTGGTAGACAATTCTGTTATTGGTAGACAAATCTATTATTGGTAGACAAATCTATTATTGGCAGAGAAATCTGTTATTGGTGGATAAATGTGTTATTGGTAGACAAATCTGTTATTGGTGGACAAAGCTGTTATTGGTAGACAATTCTGTTATTGGTAGACAAATCTAATATTGGTGGACAAAGATGCTATTGGTAGATAATTCTGTTATTGGTAAACAAATCTATTATTGGTAGACAAATCTGTTATTGGTGGACAAAGCTGTTTTTGGTAGACAAATCTGTTAAATTTGTCATTGGTAGACAATTCTGTTATTCGTGGACAAAGCTGGTATTGGTAGCCAAATCTGTTATTGGTAGACAAATCTATTATTGGTAGACAAATCTGTTATGGTAGACACATCTGTTATTGGTAAACACATATGTTATTGGTAGACAAATCTATTATTGGTAGACAAATCTGTTAATGATAGGCAAATCTGTTAATGGTAGACAAATCTGTTATTGGTAGACAAATCTGTTATTGGTAGACAAATCTATTATTGATAGACAAATCTGTTAATGGTAGAAAAATGTGTAATTGGTAGAAAAATCTGTTATTGGTAAACACATTTGTTATTGGTGAACAAATCTATTATTGGTAGACAAATCCGTTATTGGTAGAGACATATATTATTGGTAGACAAATTTGTTAATGATAGAGAAATCTGTTAATAGTAGACAAAGGTGTTATTGGCAGACAAATATATTATTGGGAGACAAATCTGTTAAATTTGTTATTGGTTGACAAACCTTTTACTGGTAGACAAATCTGTTAAATTTGTTATTGGTAGACAAATCTGTTATTGTTGGACAAAGCTGTTATTGTTAGAAAAATCTGTTATTGGTGGAGAAAGCTGTTATTGGTAGACAATTCTGTTATTGGTAGACAAATCTATTATTGGTAGACAAATCTATTATTGGCAGAGGAATCTGTTATTGGTGGATAAATGTGTTATTGGTAGACAAATCTGTTATTGGTGGACAAAGCTGTTATTGGTAGACAATTCTGTTATTGGTAGACAAATCTAATATTGGTGGACAAAGATGCTATTGGTAGATAATTCTGTTATTGGTAAACAAATCTATTATTGGTAGACAAATCTGTTATTGGTGGACAAAGCTGTTTTTGGTAGACAAATCTGTTAAATTTGTCATTGGTAGACAATTCTGTTATTCGTGGACAAAGCTGGTATTGGTAGAAAAGTCTCTTAAATTTGTAATTGGTAGACAAATCTGTTATTGGTGGACAAAGCTGTTATTGGTAGACAATTCCGTTATTGGTAGACAAATCTATTATTGGCAGACAAATCTGTTATTGGTGGAGAAATGTGTTATTGGTAGACAAATCTATTATTGGTAGACTCATTTGTTATTGGTAGACAGATCTATTATTGGTAGACAAATCTGTTAATGATAGACAAATCTATTATTGGTAGACAAATATGTTATTGGTAGACAAATCTGATATTGTTAGACACATCTGATATTAGTAGACAAATCTATTATTGGTAGACAACTCTGTTAATGATAGACAAATCTGTTAATGGTAGACAAATCTGTTATTGGTAGACAAATCTGTTATTGGTAGACAAATCTGTTATTGGTAGACATATCTATTATTGATAGACAAATCTGTTAATGGTAGACAAATGTGTAATTGGTAGACAAAATTGTTATTGGTAGACACATTTGTTATTGAGGGACAAATCTAGTATTGGTGGACAAATCTGTTATTGGTAGACAAATCTGTTAAATTTGTTATTGGTAGGAAAATCTGTTATTGGTGGATAAATGTCTTTTTGGTAGACAAATCTGTTATTGGTAGACAAATCTATTATTGATTGACAAAGCTGTGATTGGTAGACAATTCTGTTATTGGTAGACACATCTGTTAATGGTAGACAAATCTGTTATTGGTGGAAAATTCTGGTATTGGTAGACAAATTTGTTATTGGTAGACAAATCTGTTATTGGTAGACACATATATTATTGATAGAAAAATCTGTTAATGGTAGACAAATGTGTAATTGGTAGAAAAAATTGTTATTGGGAGGCACATTTGTTATTGAGGGAAAAATCTAGTATTGGTGGACAAATCTGTTATTGGTAAACAAATCTGTTAAATTTTTTATTGGTAGGAAAATCTGTTATTGGTGGACAAAACTGTTATTGGTAGACAATTCTGTTATTGGTAGACAAATCTGTTATTGGGAGACAAATCTGTTAAGTTTGTTTTTGGTTGACAAACCTGTTACTGGTAGACAAATCTGTTAATTTTGTTATTGGTAGACAAATCTGTTATTGGTGGACAGAACTGTTATTGGAAGACAAATCTGTTAAATTTGTTATTTGTAGACAAATATGATATTGGTGGACAAAGCTGTTATTCGTAGACAATTCTGTTATTGGTCGACAAATATATTATTGGTAGACAAATCTATTATTGGCAGAGAAATCTGTTATTGGTGGATGAATGTGTTATTGGTAGACAAATATGTTATTGGTGGACAAAGCTGTTATTGGTGGACAATTCTATTATTGGTAGACAAATCTAATATTGGTGGACAAAGCTGTGATTGATAGACCATTCTGTTATTGGTAGACAAATCTATTATTGGTAGACAAATCTGTTATTGGTGGACATAGCTATTATTGGTAGACAAATCTGTTAAATTTGTTATTGGCAGACAATTCTGTTATTGATGGACAAAGCTGTTATTGGTAGACAAACCTCTTAAATTTGTTATTGGTAGACAAATCTGTTATTGGTGGACAAAGCTGTTATTGGTAGACAATTCTGTTATTGGTAGACAAATCTATTATTGGTAGACAAAGCTATTATTGGGAGACAAATCTGTTATTGGTGGATAAATGTGTTATTGGTAGACACATCTATTATTGGTAGGCACATTTGTTATTTGTAGAAAGATCTATTATTGGTAGACAAATCTGTTAATGATAGATAACTCTATTATTGGTAGAGAAATCTGTTATTGGTAGACACATCTGTTATTGGTGGACAAATCTATTATTGGTAGACAAATCTGTTAATGATAGACAAATCTGTTAATGCTAGACAAATCTGTTATTGGTAGACAAATGTGTAATTGGTAGAACAATCTGTTATTGGTAGACACATTTGTTATTGGTGGACAAATCTATTATTGGTGGAGCAAACTGTTATTGGTAGACAAGTCTGTTAGATATGTTATTGGTAGACAGATCTGTTATCGGTGGACAAGGATGTTATTGGTAGACTAGACAAACCTGTTAAATTTGTTATTGGTAGACACATCTGTTATTGGTGGTCAAAGTTGTTATTGGTAGACAAATCTGTTAAATTTGTTATTGGTAGACAAATCTGTTAATGATAAACAAATGTGTTAATGGTAAACAAATTTGTTATTGGTGGACAAAGCTGTTATTGGTAGACAAATCTGTTATTAGTGGGCAAAGCTGTTATTGGTAGACAAGTCTGTTAAATTTGTTATTGGTAGACAGATCTTTTATTGGTGGACAAGGCTGTTATTGGTAGACTAGACAAACCTGTTAAATTTGTTATTGGTAGACAAATATGTTATTGGTGGACAAAGTTGTTATTGGTAGACAAATCTGTTAAATTTGTTATTGGTAGACAATTCTGTTAAATTTGTTATATGTAGACAAATCTGTTAATGAAAAACAAATGTGTTAATGGTAAACAAATCTGTTATTGGTGGACAAAGCTGTAATTGGTAGACAGATCTGTTATTGGTGGACAAGGCTGTTATTGGTAGACTAGACAAACCTGTTAAATTTGTTATTGGTAGACAAATCTGTTATTGGTGGACAAAGTTGTTATTGTTAGACAATTCTGTTAAATTTGTTATTTGTAGACAAATCTGTTAACGATAAACAAATGTGTTAATGGTAAACAAATCTGTTATTGGTGGACAAAGCTGTTATTGGTAGACACATCTGTTATTGGTGGACAAGGCTGTTATTGGTAGACTAGACAAACCTGTTAAATTTGTTATTGGTAGACAAATCTGTTAATGATAAACAAATGTGTTAATGGTAAGCAAATCTGTTATTGGTGGACAAAGTTGTTATTGGTAGACACATCTGTTATTAGTGGGCAAAGTTGTTATTGGTAGACAAGTCTGTTAAATTTGTTATTGATAGACAGATCTGTTATTGGTGGACAAGGCTGTTATTGGTAGACTAGACAAACCTGTTAAATTTGTTATTGGTAGACAAATCTGTTATTGGTAGACAAAGTTGTTATTGGTAGACAGATCTGTTAGATTTGTTTTGGTAGACAATTCTGTTTAATTTGTTATTGGTAGACAAATCTGTTAATGATAAACAAATGTGTTAATGGTAAAAAAATCTGTTATTTGTAGACAAATCTGTTAGTGATCGACAAATCTGTTATTTGTAGACAAATCTTTTATTGGTCAACAAAGCTGTTATTGGTACAAAAACGTGTTTGTAAGTACAAATCTTTGCCTATGGTTTGTTCATGTATAGCTAACGAAAACATCATTTCAGAAAGGATTTGTAAATTTCTCCGACACATTTTCAATGTTGAAACGCTGTCAGTGTAATTTGCTGTGTCCTCTCAGACATTATTCTATTTAATTCATTGGTTTAGAGAACATCGTGAAATTAGTAGCATTAGTTACATGAGTCTTATTTAATGCTGAAAATGGTGTTAAGCACCAAAAATCAAATCAATCAATCAGAAGTCTTAATATTTGAAGAAAAGAAATAATGGTTATTGAGAAAAAAAATAATAATAAAAAGTATTGTAATATATTTTATTATTTTAGGAAAAATATTAACATTTCCCTCTAAATTTGTAAACAACAATATAAAAAGGCATTTCGGCACATCTTACAATATGCAGATACAATGTAGAGAAAACCGCGAGAGCTATCAAGAATGGATAACCCATAGACACAGATAAGATTGGGTACAAGCCACAGAACGAAGACAAACAAAATAATAGCAATTTAAATAACAACAAAGAAAGCAAAACAGATGAGTAACACGGACCCCACCAAAAAATCGGAGCTGAACCTAAATGTTCGCGAAGGGTAAAACGTTCCTGTTTGCTATAGGAAAGCTGTCGTGTTAATCATAGTCAGGGCCGACAAATGTTCTATTGGTGATAGAGGGAAGAAAAACAATCTACGCTAAAGAGAAAAGGTTCATTTCCATTTGAGAAATTGATATTTCGCAACGGTCAACCAGTTCATGATAACAACAGTGAAATGTTTGTGTCAATAACGTCTGCCTTGGAGTAACATATCCTTGTGTCAGTAGTTTTTGCATCAGCTGCTGAGCTCTGCAGAAAATCACTTATCACAAGTTTTACAATAACGTTGTGACGTGCAAACTCCACATTCTGGTGCTGCTGGAATATGGTTACTGGTGATTGGGAAGTTGACTATTGGAAAAGTGAAGTCATCACGTTTGTCATAGTGTTTTGTTTTAATCTTTCTGTATTGTCGATTGCGAGGTGAATATTCAAGATAAGATACAGACTATTGAGTGTCAATAATGTTATGTACTCATTTGGATAGATCAGATGGAGAAAACTACCAAATCGAGTATTGTTCAGTGACAGACAATCATGTGTATGGCGGAATCTGTAATTAAATGTGTAAACCAATTTTCTATCTTTATTCTTGAGAATACAAAATACAAAAAAATAATATATTCTTGTCATATGTTTCACTATATGAATAACAAACAAATATGCATGTGAATATTTGTTGCAAAAATATACCAAATATTGGTTACATATCAGTTCAGATACTGAACATGTTTAGTCTCCTAATGCAGGTTACAGCAAATGATGAAATGTTAATCGATCCGTAGTATATCGACGACGTACAATGGTTATATGCATTCAATATGAACTAATATAGTGTTTAGGTTTCCTCAGATGGTAACTACGAATACAACATTTTATGATTTGAATCACTGGGTCTAGCTGTATATCTGTGATATACAAATATATCCCCTATATCTGTTAACAAGTGTCCTCAGAAATTTAACTGTATCTTTGGCAATTCTGTAATTGTTCTCTTTGTGTCGCCATCTGTTGCCAACCAGACTTGATCTTACAGCAGAGCAACCCATCTGTTCATTGATAATTCTGATCACATCTGTTAAGCGTCTAATACTAGCTGAATATCGAGACGGCATGTTTGTACCAATAAAGTGCATTAAGGTCCTTAATGGTACACAATCGTTGGCAAAACACTCGTATACCTGTAAGTATAAAATAAAAATGTATTAAGCATTCATATATATGGTTGGGTATAAAAGAAAACTAGAAATATTGCGAAATACAATATATACTTTCAAGACGTACTAAGTCGTTCGGAATACCTAGTCTGTTCCTTTTTTTTTTTTTTTTTTTTTGTTGTTTATGAATTTCCTTTTTTTTTCGCTAGTTGTTTATATGTTGTTTTTGTGATACTTTGCTACATGTGTTCAATGAAAGCTCTTGTATGTGTCTCCAATTTCCGGATGAAAACGATGTTCCTGACAGGTTGACTTGGTGTAACAGACAAAGCCCAGTAATCCGTAGTATCTAGTATTATATGGTAGTTTTAGTAGAAGCTATGTTGGTTTGTTTTGCCTGTGTTTGCATTATTATATTTCTACTCGATTATAATTGCTGTCTTCAGCCACTAATTGCATATATAGATAGTTGTAAATCTAACTACCATACGATCACGACCGCAACAGTCCCTAATATTTATTTGCGCTCAAACAAACGATACTACTGTTATGTTATAATAACAAAAATATGACTAATAGAAAAAAAGCATATTGAGTTGAACATGTAAAAATATGGGTTTGCTTTTACATACATTACAAACAGGACAGGCACTGGATGATGGCATCACTGGGAATCCATCTACAGGTCGTTCATCATCTAAACTCTGTCTACCACGGAATATTCTTGTACCCTAAAGAAGAAATAATAAATAACAATTGCTCAATGAGAAATGAATTGTTGACATAAACAAGTTTGATTATACAAATCAATAATTTGGACTTACGGTTGACGCGAGTGTGGATACTAATTAATATTATAATATTAAAACATGTACATGTTCATGCTTATAACGGCTTTCAGTTTACTTGACCGATCTCCATTCAATAAAAACGAGTGCGCACGACGCGTTTCTGGAATAACCTTCATCAGGTTCGCTCAAAATCGAAAGATTGGAAAACCAATTTATTTAAGATTTGGGAGCAATAAAACCAATGGGCCTACAACATAGGCCTGAGGGAGTTTAACGTTAGTTTTATTAATGATTACATTATCAAGGAACTGTAATTAGGAATTTCAGTAATAAATAGATCTAATAAACCATGTCAGTGCCGAAACACTGACTTCTAATTGACCTTCAAAAACATATTTTTTTCATATTGTGTTGTTCTTCCTTCGTCTTGTGTACCCAATGTTGTCAGTTCTTCTGGATTGTCCATTTTTGATTGCCCCTTCGGTTTTCTCTAACGTTTATTTAACTTTCATAATCAGATATTTGTTAAATTATTTTCGTGTTGAGATTTATTGAAAATAAAAAGGGATATATGTTAATTGCTAATTTTTCATGGATACTCAGAAGTTATTGAATTTTTTTTCGTGTTGGGCATTATTGAAGATAAAAAAGGATATATTTTAATTGCAAATTGTTCATGAATACTCAGAAGTTATTTGTAATTTTTACTTGGGTCCAAAATAAAAATGAAAACGTGGATGTCAAATTCAGTGCGCACGACGCGTTTGTGGAATAACCTTCATCAAGTACACTCAATATTGATATATTTTAAACCCAAACAAGTACTAATATCAAAGGGCCTAAACAGGATAGCAGAAATCGGCAAAGTTCAATATGGCCACCTTATATTGAAGTGCCTTTATGAAGCCAAGAAAGCGAGCGGCCATGTACAATGTATATTGGTCTTAAGGTTATCGATGTCGCCTCTGTTTCTACGATTTCTCGATTGAATATGATAATTATAATACTATTATTTTATTTTCATCCCTGTTTCATAATTTACTATAATATTTTGTTTATAAGTGTTATTATTTTATTGATGCTTAGTTTTAAATATTTGTTGTGTATATTTGTCATCTTTATTGAAAATTTTCCAGTAATATTTAGAAAAATGAGTTAATAAAAGAAAAAAAAAGAACATACCACACTCTTTCGGAACAGTTCTACAATATATTCCGAAATATCATAGAAACAGGAGCGAAATCGATTCCTATAATATACTGACCGCTTAGCCCATTACTGGTTAGGTCCATAACAGTGGCGGAGTTAAATTAGTTTAATTGGGCAAAACCTTTCCTCTTAAAAAATTACAAATGGAAACTATGCCATTAAAAAATAACTTACCAAGATGTTCTTCAAACCAACAGCTGCTGGCAATGCCAAATAGGTAATCTTATGTACAACGGACAAACGTGCATTGTTTTTCACATCAGCATCTGGACATGTTGTAGGAAGTGAATGGGATTGCGTTAGCCATCCGGCAAAGATGAACATGAACTTAAGTAGTTTCTGGTAAAACATAATAGAATTATTGGTTATAGCTATACAATGTATTGTACGATGTAATCTATGTTCTTAGAGATCAACAAACTTTATTCCATTCTCTAGAGTATACAATAGTTGTTTGTTAAGTTTTCTTGATCACTTGTATATTACCATCTTTTTTTTCAAAGTTTTAGATGATGACTTGCATGATTAAAACATTGATTAAACTGATTTTTCGTCCATATTACAGCTATGTAAAACTTCCATGCCCACAAGCCAAGAGATAACCAATAATATGTTTGTGTCAAAGCTGCATGACCGATACAAACCTCGTTATTTTAGCGCAACTCAGTTTCTATATGTACTCTTTTGAAAAATTTACGGTTGTCGTGGGGTCTGTTTTATTCTGGAGTGTTTAAAATGTTACATAATTGAAAGCTAATTTACATTGGTTATTTAGAGAATATATCATTAGTAAAAACCAAAATAATATATCAATCTATTTTCAGTTAGATCACTTTACACAATTAACAGTTGAATTTGTCAGTAATAGTCATTAAGAACCAGTCTATAAGTTGGTTATCAAATGCCTAATAAAAACAAATACACATTTTTAATGTTAATGAAGTTCAAAAATAGAAATGTAGAGATCTAATTGATATGGACACGAAGCAATTTCTGGAATAACCTTCATCATTTACGCTAAAGATTCAAAAGATTGGAAATCCAAACATTTAGACAACTTTGGAAGAAGGAATATCAAAGAAACTAAACATAATAGCCAGGGTAAAGTCACCTATGCCTGAGAGGGAAGAACCTATCTTTCAATAATAATTACATAATTGAGGAACATTAACTTTAATAATTAATATATGTAATAAACCATATCATTGGCGAAATACGATCTTCATGGCGAAATATTGACCAATGGGAGGATGATATAATGTATATACGATCTTCATGGCGAAATACTGACCAATGGGAGGATGATATAATGTATATACGATCTTCATTGGCGAAATACTGACCAATGGGAGGATGATATAATGTATATACGATCTTCATGGCGAAATACTGACCAATGGGAGGATGATATAATGTATATACGATCTTCATGGTGAAATTCTGACCAATGGGAGGATGATATAATGTATATACGATCTTCATGGCGAAATACTGACCAATGGGAGGATGATATAATGTACATACGATCTTCTTGGCGAAATATTGACCAATGGGAGGATGATATAATGTATATACGATACCTCATGTTTGTAGTTCTCTGTGTTGTGTCTTTGTGTTTTGTTTCTATCTGTCCTGTTTCTTGTGTGCCCAACTTTGACAGTGTCTCTAGATCACTTTAAAAACTTATTCAAAACTAGAGAACAAAAGAAAATATAAGCTTACCATAATTGCTTGTGTATTAATTAATTAACTAGTAGTTTGTATTATAATCTATATGGAGAGGATATATATAGGCTTGTCCTGCTATCCAATCCTTTTCAGTACTTTTCTGAATTAAATACGCTTAAATTAAATTATAATCTATATACCTTAAAAGTGAAAATTTGTAGGTTTTAAATTCATAAATGTACGTCGGACGTGTAGGAAATCCCTAGTAATTACTGCTGAATCACCAAACTTATACTTAGTTAAAAAAAATTGGGATATTACCCCATGGAAAAGACGCAGTAGTGACTAGTGTGTTTGACTGGGTGATCTCCCATATACCACAGTTAGTATCTTATTCAGAGAAAACAAGTTAAGAGAGAAATGAGATTGGCATCAGATGTGACATTTATTATTTACACAGCTCATATATATGTGTGTGTATATGTGTGTGCATGTGTTCCTATGGTTTGTAACTGCATCACAGTGGTGTAATGGCTAGCGTGCTTGCCTGTAGTGTGGTAGATCGTGGGTCGGTTCAAACCAATGACTACAACATTGGTATTTATTGCTTATCCGCCAACAGCACAGGATTAAGGGGTACGAGCAAATTCTGGTTGGCTCGAAATAAGGCTAATGTGTCCAAGTTGCGACATGTCTACCAGCGGACTGTTTGTTTCAGTGAGTTAGCACTATTAACATCCAGGGACAGCGTGTTGTTCTAGTACAAAGCGGATATCATATCATCGAAATGTAACTGGTTCTTGTCATGGAATAGTATAAATATTGCTCACTCACGCAGTCGCTTTGAATACAGCAAACATACTGCTCGTTGGACTTATTGAACGATCTATATTTTATCAGGGCTGTCGTGGGCGTGATCGTATGGTAGTTGAATTTACAACTACCCATGCAATCAATGCATATCACCATCGATCAGGGTGAGGTGTTCAACCTTATATGATAAAGTTTGTCAGTGATTTACGACAGGTCGGTGGTTTTCTCCGGGTCCTCCCGTTTCCTCCACCAATAAAACTGACTTTCTCGATATAACTTGAATATTGTTGAAAGCGGCGTTAAAACCATCAAACAAAACAAACAAAATCAACATTTTATCTGCATTGACATTATTGTCATTCTTCTGTTTAATTAATATTTTATATTTATCCCCGTTGTATAAATTGCGATTCTCTATAAAGAATTACGATATATCAAACAAACAATTTAAAAGTGGTCGAAAGTGATATTAGCAAAATCAAATGGCTCCATGAAGACATCAAGGGTCACATTATTTAATTAAGTACAAAACAATCTTTGTGTCTTGGAAATTTTCATGATATAAATATATCACTGATTGTATTAATTAGAGTCAACAACATTGTTTATTCCGCTACATGATATGCTTTTAAGTGTGTGCTTCCCTTTAGAACTTTCTGTTTATATTATGTCAACAACAACAAATAAAATATAATTTATTAGATATTTATTTCTGAAATTTACAGTTTTTAAATAATGTAATTATTAATAAAAGTAATGTTCCTATGGCAATTAAGCCTAATGGTGTGACCCTCAGTCTCCTTATAAGGCAAAGCCACATGACGTCATACCACATTCCCCGAAAATGACGCTATTTCTCCTACCAACCAAAGACATTATAGGGTGTATTGACCACGATATGTTCCACTTGTCGTAAAGACTTCCCAGTTCTTTCCTCATTCATGACTTATCACCGGGTTTGTAACTAGATAAACACGACGGGTGCCACTTTTGGAGGAGGAACTGCTTACCCTTCCGAAGCACATGCGTTCACCCACGGTTTTTAGTAGGGTTTGTGGTAGCACACACTAGATGACCGAAAAAGGTATCTAATGCCACTTTCAATAATAAATCAGTTTTATCTTGATGAAGAAAAAAGTAAGTGTAATACTATGGGTCGTGATGGTTTGATTTAAATCTACCTTTGCAAGCAGTGTATACATTGCATCACCATTAAAGTTGTGAGTTCGATTCCCGACCATGGCAAGGTGTACCCGATACAATCTTATATGACAATGTTTGTCAGTGACTGATGTCGGTGGTTTTCCACAAGTATTGCAATAAAACTCAACATCAATATAAAACTGATTTATTATTGATAGTGGCATTAGATAACTTTATCGTTAATGTGGACATTTTTAAATTTGATTACAATTTAAATCAGATCATCACGACCCATAGCATTACACTTATTTCTTTCTCCATTCAGATATAAAGATGTTCATGGTTCAATTGTAAGACACAGCTAATCTATAAATGGTCGAGTTAAATCCAATGCCTCGATTTAGATTACACGTGTCACATGTATTAAGAAGCATGGTATGGTGGAAATAATTATGATCTAAATATAGCACTGATTAGTGTGCCCATTCTCACACAGGAAATGTTATCTAGTGAGTGCTTCCTTTTCGAACTTTTCTTTTTTTTATTATAGTGTCGCTTACGTTCGTACAACTTAATTAAAATGGAGAAGTGAATACTGATTTAGTGTCTGATCCTTTTTGTCATTTTTGTTTTAGAAAAAAATATTAAATTAAGATTAAGATTACATTTCCATAATAACGAGAAATATATCAATGATTAAATTTGAACCATGTAGAGAAAATAACAACACAGCAAATATTATTATATATATTAATATACATAAAGAGACAATGCAAAGAAAAATTAATTAGAGTGCCTCAAGTTATTGCACAAATGGTTCTGGTATTGTAATTGGAACCTTGGAACTTTTGACTTCAGTTTTTCTATAAAGGTAGACGTCATAATGGGTGGCATGGATGGTCACACGCAATATAACATCCGGTTGTTCTTTGTTCGATATCTTAGTGTTCAGAACGATTTTTTCAACAAAAAAACACGAAATTCGGTTGGTTGTTTTCCAGTTTTGTTATTGCTTTATAGCATTGCCCCTTTTGTATCTGTACGTCATTATTTATTATTCATATCTTACTATGTGATGTTCACCACGATTTTCGCGTTTAAACGACGTTCATTTTACCATTATGATCGACGGTTTAATGGAAAGAGAGGAATACTTCCCACATGACGGTACGGCATTGATGGTGTTTTATCTGTTTGGATTGTAACATTGGCACTGTTCCTCTCTATCGATATTTTAAATTTAATTTTCAAAATTGTTTGTCGAGATAAATAGCAGTTCTATTTTATGATAGAAATTAAATTAATTATATAAAAACGTTGTCGACTGGGATTACTCTGATATTAAACATCCCTTAACGGGTGACTATATTTTCACGGATTCATAGCGGCACCATAAATATATGAGATGTAGATATATAATTTAGTGCACACGACGCGTGTCTCTACGCAAATCCTCAAGTAAATAATGGTAAGCAAAATAATTAGAATTTCATAAGGAGCGGCAAAACAGCAGCAATAATATAATATGTGTGTCCTCTGGTGTACATTACAAGCGTAGCAGGCAACAACATTCCGCATGTTGTTGAATATAATGCTACAACTATTGAATGCAGGGCCGTCTTGGCCGTGATCGCATGGTAGTTGGATTTACAACTAAAGTTATGAATTCGAGTTCCGCTCATGGCGGGGTGTACTCGATACAACGTTTTGTGATGAAGTTTGTCAGAGACTTGCGGTAGATTGGTGGTTCCCTCCACTAATAACTTTACAATATAACATAAATGTTGTTGAAAGTGGTGTTCATCATGATGGGTTTCAAGATTGTCTCTATGGAAGGTCGAACATTGGTGTTCACTATGAGGGATTTCAAGATGAACTCTACGGTAGGGTGAACAGATGTGTTCATTATAATAATAGATTGCAAGATGGCCTCTACAGTAGGGTGAACAGTGGTGTTCATTATGGTGGTTTCAAGATGGCCTCTACAATATGGTGAATAGTGTTGGTCGTTATGATGGGTTTCAATGTGGCATCTACGGTAGGATGAACAGTGGTGGTCGCTAATGGGTTTCAAGATGGCCTCTACGGTAGGGTGAACATATGTGTTCATTATAATGGGTTGGAAGATGGCCTCTACAGTAGGGTGAACAGTGGTGGTCGTTATGATTGGTTTCAAGATGGCCTCTATGGCATGGTGAACAGTGGTGGTCGCTATGACGGGTTTCAAGATGGCCTCTGTGGTAGGGGGAACAGATGTACCCATCGTCACCGATCTAATTTAAACAAACAGTGGTGATGAACGATATAAACTTGACTATTTAAAACAATCAATTCATTCTAAAAAAATGTCAACTGAAATTTTGGAAGCATATTACAATAAAAAAAACCATCCATACCTATACAAGCACTATCGTGCATACAAACTAGACTATGACCCATGCCGGTGGAAATCCAGGTTCTGGCTTAGAACTGGGACAAAACATGTGGCGGCATCAACCCGGTTAATTGGACCTCTTGATAATTGGATCGCTAACGGCAGTACAGAAACAAACAAATACAATTATTTATAGATTCGCTCCTACTCAATAAAATCACACTAATACACAAATGAATGGTTTGGTTTATGGTGCTTAAAACCACTTTTAGCAATATTTTAGTATATCTTGGTGATGAATGAACGAACATATAAACATGAACATGGACAGTACAATAGCAGGATCATTAGTGCTTTTATCGTAACGCAAGAACGGCTCTAATGTTCCAGTGATAAATTATTTTAAAGTTCATTATTTTTTTTATAATATTTTAGAAGTTTATGAAATACAGAAGATAACAATAGAAATGCATAAGTAAACCGTTTCGGTAATTTTCCACAGTAAATTATGATTAGATTATAAACAAGTTTTATAATCAGCGTGCAGAACATATATCAACGATTGTTCCCCTATATACTGGAAATGCCCAATGTTTTATCCTATTACTTTAGTCATTTTCATGATCTCATACACTAAATAGCTGTATAATATTTTCACGATATGATATCAACTATTTCTAAATTAACCAACAAATGATACAGCTATAACTTACAATATATGCATGGATGTTCCCCATTTTTGATAATCTAGCGTTAGGGTTATGGTGTTTAACAACACCTTCATACATATTTCAGCTATATCGCGGCTGTCAATTTTATTACTAGAGGAAACAAGAGTACACAGAGAAAACCAGGGACCTGACAAACTTTATCGCATAATGCTGTATCGAATGCAACATTAGTGGTGACAGGCACTGATTGCATAGGTAGTTATAAATCCAACTACCATACGATCACGGCCACGACGGCTTCTTTCTATAATTTAGCATAGAAGCACTTTGTCATGTTGATATGTAATGTTGCATGTATTAAAAAAACTACAGTTAATAACATTCTTAATACAATGCAGCTATAGTTTATTCCTAGGTATGTGTAAAACTAAGCATCTGTGTCACCCTTTCTAAAGTAACATACATTGCTTGAGAAATCATAATGTTTCATGGGTGTCTCGTCTACCCTAAATAAGATTGACAGATTGAATTCGAGGAAACTAAAATTTAACATGGTGTCCCGTGCCTTTACGAAAAGCGAGTAAAACACATCCTACTGAAAATTGTGCATTGCATTATTTCTGCATTTTCTGTCGCCAAGTTATTAAAGTAATACAGTAAATATAATGGCTATATAATGGCCATTGTTTTCTTTGCATCAGATTCCGAGTTACATACATGTACATGCATGCTAGAATCGGCCCGTAGATTTCCAGGAAACATTTGAACGTAAGCAAACAAAAACTGAATACAAAACACGTCTAACGCTATAAAATGAAAGTTTAAACACCTACCTCAAACATGTCTGTAACCAACAGACTGTAACTACTTCAGCTAAATGCGACACGAGATACGAGCATGTAATGGCTCTTCTATCGTTACTGTCCACAGTTTATATTGTCCTTCATATGTGTGATAGTTTGTAGTCGTTTTGAGTGGAAGCGAATCTGGACGGATATTTATTTGTTTGTTGCTGTTTCTTTTATATCTTTATTCAATTATCAAGAGGACGACATGGATTTCCACCGGCATATGTCGTGTTCGGTTTTTTTTTCCCCTCAATGATTTAAGGTTTGGGGCCAAACGTTGTTGTTCGTTTTGTTGATATTAGTGGGATTGTTGCCTATCCCCGTTTGAAGAATATCCTGATAATAGATCGATTGACAATGTCTAATTGATAAACAAGGAAGCAATTTACATTGGAATAAATACATAAGATTACGGTTTTTTTTTCATCAAAGCTGTTCGCATTCACTATGAAAATGGTATTTCTTGGAAATCGATAGTCATGATGCAGACCAGAGGGATTTTGGCTATCCTGTTTAGGTAATTTGGTTTTCTTACTCCACAGACTTTCAAATTATTTGGGTTTCCAATCTTTTAACTTTGCGCGTAATTGATACAGGCTATTCCAGAAACGCATCGGTCGCACTAAATTAGATATCCACGTTTGTATTTGTCATGGAATCTGTATATTTTACCTGTAAAGGATGTGTGTACTGATGATACAGGTGAATTTGTGTTTGCGTTATCAAAGTATATTTGAAAATAAAATATGTCATCTTAATAATAAGTGCAAAAGGGTTTTGCAATATAATCATGTTTTATATGGTAATTAAAAGATACACTCCATGTAATGTTGCGGCAAATAATTCCTTGCATTAACTTTACATAGTAGATTATCTGACGACTAAATCGTATTTTATCTTGATAAAATTATTTATATAGCCCATGATCTGATGGTGATGTTGGCATACGTGTATTATGTCATATATAGAAGTTAATTATAATTTTGAATTTAGTTATAATATGGGGAAATCAGTTTAATTATAATAAGTTAATAAATACTAATTCATATTTCAAAAAGTATACATTTAATATTTAATTTTTGAAAAAAAATTGCTACTGACCAATGACAGTGGCCAGTTTCAGTCACGTGTAATTGTTGACAAATTTCTCGAGCGAGACACGCACGATCCTTTGCATCAACAATTTTAGTTTTAGTACGTCTATATGCACGTTTGATCACAAATATATTTATGGAGTTATGTGCCTGTTAGAGTGCTGATCCACGGAACAGTCATATATAGAATTTTTCATTGTTTATACTGTGAGTAAATTGAATTTTAATCTGTCTTTGACACACACGTTACATTATTATGTAATACATAGACACGCGCAAAGTCAGTGTCAACTGTCAATCAATCGAAGCAGGGACGTCCCCATCGCAGTCATGTGTACACGTCACGAAATAAGTGTTTGCTTAGTTGGGCACAGCTAAATACGGAGATTAAGGGATTTCATGAATGGAAATTACCATTATTACAACTTGAGACTCTTTGCACACTTATTTGATATTGCTTGCCGTGCCCAGGGAGGATTAACCATGCCTCTTTTAATTCACGAAAGGAGTGACTTATGTAATTTTGCTTACACGCAACCCGACATAGTTTACTTGCAAATTGGCGGAAATGATATTTCAACGTGGGACAGCTCACCAGTGCGTGATGCAAGTAACATGATTTCACACGTGCGTTGCGTATTGTTATTATTGGCGAATTATTACATAGGGATTCCGCTCGTGTTGGAATTCTCTACAACTGTAAAGTTGTACTGACAAATGTGGCAATAAAGCAGTTAATTTAATCTGATAACAATAATAACATTATATTTTGGAGACACCGTGGTTTCTGGGAAGATCTATCATTCCTATCCAACGATAGGGTACACTTGAACCATGGTGGAATATTAAAATATTTTAAAAGTGTCAGGAGTGCTGTTCTGCATACCAGGCATAGCATAGATAATAACATTCCTTGAAAAATTGCAAAAACACCTTGTAGCTACATGTAATTACATATATAGATACTTGATTCGGTCGGTTGAAACATTCAAGCTTATTTGTATCCTCTGGCAAATATTTCTTAATGACATATGTAAATACTGTTTTCATATCATTGACAATTGTTGTGAGTTCGAACCTCGTGTATGGCGAGGTGTACTCGATACAGCATTACGTGATATAGAGTTTGTCAGCGACTTTCGACAGATCGGTTGTTTTAATATCTTGATGTGCCCAAGGTCTGTGGAATAATGAAAACGCATATGTTGTAGTTTCTGTTGAAACGGCACTTAAAGAGGAGGATCTAATTTATTGTCCAATATATTCTACATAAATTAATACAACATGTAGTTTCTGTCAAATTTCTATTCATTTTATAATGCATTGAAGGGACAATTGTTGGTATGCGAACAACTGACGAAGCATTTTTTCTTCATGTCCATTGCTTCCTATATCTTCTCTATTATATCACAGACATTAAAAAACCCAACAGATTATAATTTTATCCAGTGATACTTGAATGACGACGTCTAGACCACTGAGCACAATGTGTCAAAAAGTGACGTGTGAGTACAACGCGTCCTCTACCTAAATCATGGCAGCAAAGGTGGTGATCGTATCGCAGGTGTTAGCATGAAGAAAGTTTGTAGATACCAAAGGGTAATCAGAATTCGTAGATCGAAAGACAGACAACACAATGGTCAACAGAAAAATGACAAACAACGATCTACATAACATTACACAAAAAAACTAAAGAGGAACTGATTTTTTTTTCTTGAATTTTCAAAAACCTTTATTTTAAAAACATTAAATCACAAACAATTGATCACAATAGGTATTCAAAAATAAAACATAAAACACAATGTATCGAAATGGTTACATTAGTTATAGACAAGGTTTCTTTACAAATTTAGAAAATACACTTTCTTTTTTAACTTTAGCAGCCAAAATAAAACAATACAATATGATAATAATAACAGAAATTATAATGAAATGACTTTGTCCAAATGATCAAAGTCCTTTTGAAACTTTATAGCTTACCTGATTTTAAGCTTAAAGAAATTATAAAATTGACTTTGTCCTAATGATTAAAGACAGCCGTAGCTTTACATTAACCCATCACAATTTACAATATAATATAGGGGTATTGCATGAATATTGTCTCGAGCAGAATAGCATATTTGCACGAGCTTGCGAGGGGCAATATTCATCAACATTCATGCAATAACCCTTTTATTTTATAGTAATAAATATTTTATGCCTAAAGCATCTCTTAAATAAATATTGTGTATTTTATTTTATTTAAGTGGAATATTGAACTACTTCAAATATTCATATTTGAACTAGTGCAATATACATGTACATTTTATCAGTATTTTTTTTACCAGCGTACAAGGATATATTGCACGATTATTTTCCATTGAAATTAATAGAAAATATTTATTACTATATAATAACATAAAATACTGAACAAAAAGAAGTGTTGATATCCTTAAAAAAATCGATTCAAATGTTTGGTAGAACAACACACTATAGGAATTCAGTAGAAGCATACCATTATTTAAAAATAGACACATTTATTATATCTATTATTTCTTTGCTACAATAAAAATCCAAATACTGGATACTAATAACGTTCATATAATGAACATTTCTGGTCACCTATTACATATGGTATAGGACACAATTACATTTCAAAACAACTATTATTAATCAAGTTCATTGTACTTGTTTTTAAGTGTTTTCAGAATAAAAACTAAATCTTTTGCAATTCTGTAATCTTTTTCTTTTTTGGCAATCGTTGAATTAAATGAGGCGCTAACATCGATACAATTCATTTGTTCGCGAAGTCCTTCAATGTTGGTTGATATTTTACTAATGATGTGTGCAAACTCATGTGATATTTCCTTATTCAGAAACTGTATTAACTTGCCTAAGGGTTGGCAGTCGTCATTGAAGCAATTATGTATCTACAAAAATACAAAAAAGTACGTGTGAGGCAGAGATGACATTCTTAGAGATATTTATTGTCAGTAAGAAATGTAGTGGATACCAAGAAGTGATGAAAATCGTACATGATTTATCAGCGGGTTTGTAAATAGATTAACACTACGGGTGTCACTAGTGGAACATTAACTGCCTACCCTTCCGAAGCACCCGAGTTCACTCCCGGTTCTTAGTGGGGTTCGTGTTACTCGATCTTTAGTTTATATGTATGCTTTGTAGATCGTTTTTTGTACTTTTTCTTTTGGTCATTGTCTGTCTGTTCTTCTTCGATATACGGATTCTGATTACCCCTTTGGTATCTCCAAACTCTTCTCAATATATAAAAGCAATCAACCATTGTCATGAATAAACACAAAAAGCTGAAGATCGGCAATACCAGCATCATAGAACACCGGGGAAAAGATCAGAGTGAACTCTGGTATTCTGGAAGGGTAAGCAGCTCCTGTTCTACACGTGTCAATCACAGTGTTCTCGGAGGTAATGGTCAAAGCTCAGTGCATGCCATAAAGTAGGTAAATGGGGACGGAGAGATATTACGCCATAATGATGGATTCGAAATACCGACACGTATTGCGATTGCTAGCAGAAGTAGTGAATTCATTGATAAAACACGTATTTTTAAATTCTAGTGGTTAAAAATATTAAATCATTTCAACATATTGTGCTAATAGTTTTGGGGTTCGTTCAATTGAGTTCCTCGAGAGCGATAGATCGTGAGTTCGAGCTTCGTCCGAATTAAAAACCAAAGAGTATAAAATTGGTATTCATTGATTCTTCGCTAAGCACACAACATTAAAGAGTAAGAACAAAGACTGTTTGGCTCGGAATCAGAATAATATGTCTGAGTGGAGCGACATGTCTATCCGCGGACTGTTGTTTCCGTGAGCTAGCACAATACAAATCCAACTAAGCGTGTTGGTATAGTACAAACGGACCTAATCACCATCTCATTGAAAATTAACTTGTTCTCGCCATGATATAGCTGAAACATTGCTGAGTTGGCATTAAACAACAATCAGTCACTCAATCCAATTGAGTTAAGCATCTTTTGATTCTTTTGGGTGTTGTCCTCTTTATATCTATTCAACCATTTTAGCATTATAATTGGGCATGGGCAGTCCCTGTCATTAGTACTTTAGCTAACATGCAAGGAGTGCAATAATAGTGAAATATCTTCGCGAAATATTTCTCTGATGCGTATATTTGAAATTCCAACTCATTACAAATATTACAAACGAATTAAAGTGTACATTTGATATACATTTTGTATTACTCGTGTCTGAAAACTTACCTTGCAAATTGAGCAGCTTTCACCTCTACTTGAAATATTAGGAAATCCAGTATATGGGGCGTGCTGATCCAAAACCTGCTTGAACCGATAGATCCGTGCACCCTGTATAAAGGAAGTTATAGTTTATAGTTAAGGTTGTATTACCCTATGGGCGTTTAATGTCAGTTTCAACAATGGTTCTGTTGTATCCCGATGACCAGCTTTATTGGTGTAGGAAATAGTAGAAAGCCACCAACTTACAACAAGTCACTAAAAATCATATGTTTATATTGAGTGCACTTTGCCATGGGTGAGAATCAAATGTGATTTAAATATTAATGGGTTAGTATCAGACTTAGTACCAAATGATACCAAAGAGGTACTATGATTTAAAAAATAAAGGTAGATTTGGGATTAAACGGTGGGGGGTTTTGTGCAATTTCAACATATGCAAATTCATGTTTGAATTTTGCAAATTTGAATGTATTCTTGCATGTTTGAACACATGTCAAATTAAAAAAAATTATCTGGCCTTTTTTTTATTAATATTTTTAAGAAAAGTTAACCAAATGATACCAAAGAGGTAGTCAAACGCCGTAAATCGAACAGGGACACACAATGCAATAACCAAACTACAAAAGGACAAACAATGAGCTACAAAACGTTACATAGAAAAGTAACAATTTAGCAACACGAAACCCCATTAAAGACCAGGGGTAATATTGAATTCATCAAATATTAGATCTACTCGAAGAACAATATGTAACTGCTGTATTTGCGGGCAGAATTCATGAATTGGCAGTCACATTGCACATTTGACAGCTGATATAATTCTGAAGGAAACAAATGCATATCATGGAACAACTGTTAATATCCATAAAATATCTGTTGAACTAATTTATATCAGAAAAGTTTCTCAACCGAAACCAAATGCGCTTTTGCAAAAACCGGTATTTGCGACAGCATAGTTGCGTAAAATACCACGTACACAGATAAGAATTAAAGCAAGCCACTAGTTGATACTGTTCTTAATCGAGATGTTAAATAAGAAGAACGAAAGTCTATCAGCAAGGGGAATCAAGAAGAATGACAAAATCAATAACATGAGTTCAGAAAATCCAACACAAACTACATATAATGTGGACGAGAAACCATTTCAACATTGTCTATATTGTTCTGTAAATATTTGTAATCCAACATCATATCCAGGAGTAGACTATGATGATTAACGCCACTTTCAACAATATTTCAGTTACATCGTGACGGTAAGATTTATTGGTGGAGGAAACTGGAATACCCAGTGAAAACCACTGACCTGTCGCAAGTAACTGACAAACTTTATCACATAATGTTGTATCGGGTACACATCGCATTAGCGGGATTCGAACTCACAACGTTAGTGGTGATAAGCACTGATTGCATAGGTAGTCATGCATCCAACTACCAGACGATCAAGGCCACACTGGCCCTATTTCCAGCATTAATGGTGAAACCCCCATCTGCTTGTATGACATATTTCAAACTATTATAATTATACCTGCATAACATTCATCCAAGTTGATGATCTTCTGTAAATACATAGCACTTACCGTGATAGTTTTCAATCTCATTGCCGCAGGCAAAACTTTAGATTTAATTGTCTCCAACACTTCATATCGGTTGTAGTTCTGTCGTATATTAGGACATGGTGTAATATGTACTACCATTGTTCGGACATTGTGTGCCACAAAAAGAATGGTCAAAGCGATTTTCTGGAAAGAGTAAGCGTAGAAATCATTATCAATCTACACACAATGAATACAATTTCTATCGTACTATATATCAATGCTCACATTATATGTGACCAGTCTAGAACCGTAGGATATCGTGCTTGGACAAACATCTGGACCTGTTAAACAATACAGTAGCAGTCGGACTGCTTAACATGCCCAGATGTCCGTCAAAGTGCTATATCTTACATTTCTAGATTGACATCTAACGGTACAGTAGCAGTCGGACCGTTTAACAGGCCCAGATGTCCGTCAAAGTGATATATCTGACTTTGCTAGATTGACATCTAACGATACATCAGCAGTCGAACCGCTTAGCATATCCAATTGTCCGTCAAACTGTCAAAATGATACTCCAAATTGTATTGTTTATGAGGAATTAGGTATATTGCCTTTGGAAATTCGAGTAAAACTTCGTATAATTTCATATTGGTGTAAACTTGTGAATAACGAAACAAAATTGAGTAGTTCCTTATACAGGTTGTTGTTATGTTTAAAAAATCAGGGTCAGAATAATTTCAAGTGGATTAATTATGTAGAATCTATATTAAATAGAGCTGGCTTAGGATATATTTTTATAAATCAGGTTGGATATTGTGATAAAACTTATCTTAACCAAATTTTAACCGATCAGTTTGTCAGTTCATGGTATAATGACATCGAACATTCATCTCGAGGACAATTTTATGGCTCTTTCAAAAAAAGACTTTGAGATAGAAAATTATTTAGTGAGATTAAACGAGAAAACTAGAATTTGGATGTCAAAATTAAGGACGTCAACTTTACGAATTCCAATAGAAACTGGGCGGTGGTATAATATTCCTAAATATGAGATGGTTTGTACTTTGTGTGGACAATCAATTGGTGATGAGCTCCACTTGTTATTTCTTTCTTGTAATGAATATTTAGTAAACCTGAGACGTATATATTTACCTAGATATTATGTTACTTATTCTAGTATTGTTAAAATGAATGGTCTCCTATCTTTTTGTAATGTAGAAGTTTATAAAAGGTTATCATTGTTTATAAAGTAAATTGCTGGTATGTTTTAATGTTTTTGATAATATATGATCATTTCACCATGTAATACTGTATATATGTTATGCCATCATGTAACACATTTATGTGTCTGAGTATTATCAATAAAATCTTGATATATCTATCTTGATATATTTATCTGAACATTTTAATATGAATGTCATGGTTATAAAAATGCAGAAATATACGTGATATAATTTTAACGAGGCCACAGAGAGGGATATTGATTTTCTGCCTCATATATATGGTTGACCTGGTTTTGTAATAGGTGATAAAGGACAAAGTCATCTGGTAAGTTTGCGGAAACGGTGAAAATGTTCAACGTTGCAAATGAAGGATCTGATATAATCGAAGGGTGTGATATAAGGAATAATTACATAATTCATGGACTGTTATCCAATCACCATTATTCTTTCCGTAACAACATCAGATAAAATATTTTGTTTTATTTATAGCGTTTTGTCACTTATAGCTACACGAGTAAAATAAAAATGATTAAAAACGTTTGTCATTCATGTAGTGTTTTTATATATTTCCGGATGCATGAAATATCTGCTGAATAAGCAAAATATGCAAAACATTTCATGATACAATAAGTATTATTTGTTTGTTTGGTGGGGAGTTTGAAGATATCAAATGGGCAATCAGGATCCGTAAATTGAAAGACAGAAAATACAATTGCCATGAAAAAAAAGGACAAACAACGATCTACAACACTAAAGATCCGGTAACGCGAACCGCACTAAAAACCAGGAGTGATCTCAGGTGCTCTGGAAGGGTAGACAGTACAAAAACCAGGAGTGATATCATGTGCTCTGGAAGGGTAGACAGTACAAAAACCAGGAGTGATCTCAGGTGCTCTGGAAAGGTAGACAGTACAAAAACCAGGAGTGATATCATGTGCTCTGGAAGGGTAGACAGTACAAAAACCAGGAGTGATCTCAGGTGCTCCGGAAGGGTAGACAGTACAAAAATCAGGAGTGATCTCAGGTGCTCTGGAAGGGTAGGCGGTACAAAAACCAGGAGTGATCTCAGGTGATCCGGAAGGGTTGAGAGTACACAAACCAGGAGTGATCTCAGGTGCTCTGGAAGGTTAGACAGTACAAAAACCAGGAGTGATCTCAGGTGCTCCGGAAGGGTAGAGAGTACAAAAACCAGGAGTGATCTCAGGTGCTCCGGAAGGATAGACAGTACCAGCTCCATTAGTGGTATCCCCCGTGTTACTTTGAAATGTTATTTGTTTGTTGAATAAAGGTAATAACAAAATTACCGAACTCCGAACAATCTTACAAAGGGAAAGTCAAAACTCATAATTATATAAACAGACAAAATCAGTCAACAACCGGAAAACTGTGAAAACCGTAATGACCCTGACTTGGTACAGGCATTTCTAAAGAAATGGTGGGTTGAATCAGATTTTAAGGCGCCAAACCTCCCGCTCTCATTACGGTTCAAAGGTTCCGGCTGTCACTGTAACAGTATTTAAATACAGGAACAAAATAGGTAAAATAGTAGTCAAAGCAGTACCATATTCGGTGACGTAAATGTCAAAAATACCTTTACGTCACACATTGACAAAAAAAATTCTTGACATTTTTGACTTCTTTATCTTTATACATTTTCACTATATGAAAATGCATCGCTTATAATTTTTTCTGCAGAGACGGAATATATTTCGACAAGATATTGGTATCGGAATATAAACTTTTTAAGAGATCGAATAAGGCGAATCTTTTTATAGCCCTGGTCCAGTAGCCTGTTTTTCAGATGAAGATGACGTTTCAGGAAATCAGAATAATTGCTACTGGCCCTTGCATAGCGAATCAATTGCGAGATGTAAACACCATATGCAGGAGAAGCTGGTATATTGCTGCACATGTTTGGAAAATTTATGATTTTAAAATTGAAGTCGTCCCGCTTATCATAAATTTTAGTACTGAGTTGACCACTGTCGTCAAATTCGAGGTATAAGTCCAAAAATGATGCGGACGAAGCTGTATCGGTGGTCTCTTTAACTTCCAGCTCTGGAGGGTATATCAATGGAAGAAATTCTGCAAATCTAGAATTATTGATAGATAAAACGTCATCAATATACCTGTATGTGAAATTAAAGGCTCTAGCCTCGTGAATCTTCTTATCTTTTACAAGCTTTTGAAGAAACTCCGACTCATACGAGTATAAAAATAAATCGGCTAGAAGAGGGGCACAATTCGTACCCATTGGTATGCCGACGACCTGCTGAATAGCATTATCTTTGTTTATTGAATAAAATGTTATTTGTTGAATGAAATGTTAATTTTGTTTGTTGAATAAAATGTTTTTTGCTTGTTTAATAAAATGTTATTTGTTCATCGAATAACATTATATTGTTTTATCAAATAAAATTATATTGTTTATCGAATACAACAATATTGTTTTTTTGAATAAAATATCTGTTCCATAAAATGATATTTGTTTGTCGAATAAAAAGTTGTTTGCTTGTTAAATAAAAGGTTATTTGTTTGCTGAATGTTCTTTTTCTGCGTTGTATTATTGTTTTATAATTTTTAGTAAATGTTTCATAAAAGAGAAATTATAAATTCTAACCTTGTTTTCTATTGCTGGGAGATTCTAAGTAAGACTACATGTATATGTTTGACATGTAGCTTAACCGAAACAATAGCGTGCCAATATAATAAACAGAGCGTTTTTAAATAGTAAGAAGAACATAATTTCATATTTGATGGTGTTTCTGTCGATAAATGTTCAAATAATATGAAAACTAAAAAAAAAAAAATCAACTTTATACCTAATCCTATACAAAATGTACATGTTTAAATATTATTCAAATTGTCAGAAAACTCACATTAATAGCTAACATTTCAATTCGATGTTGTTGAAAATCTTTCAAGATTCTTAATGTTATTATCGTCTTATACCTACTGTATTTATAGATATACAAAATTATGAAAATTCGGGAAAAAATCAAGAAATTTTTATGTTTTTTTATTATTAATATACAGAAGCTACTTACATTTGTACCTATAAAGACGTCACGTTGTCATTTCTAAGAAGGCTTTGCACTGATTAAATATTTTGTCCTTTGGAATAAAAAAATTATCGGAATGATACTGTTTCCTCTCGGTGTTCCTAAATTTCCAACCATTCACAACTGTTCTCTCTAAAATTCAACAATTAAAAATGAGGCGTTTCATTTTAGATTATGAACGGTTTTGTTTGACTCATGTATCCTTTTGTCCTGGTTTTTTAAGATCATAGATATTAGCTGATTATATCTACTTACTATGAGGAAATTAACGTATAGACACTTGCGGTCTCGACCATGATATTCAGTATTAAATCTATATGTGTATCTACTGGTTTTTATTATATTTAATGTGTGGGACATGCACGTATATACATTGCATATATGTATACTGTCTTATATCATCTAGTTTCGAATGGAAGTTTGTTAACTTTCTGACAGAAAACTAATCCATCTTCACATACTACAAACTATTGTATTGTTATATGCTATGCCTATGTAAACGCGTTAATTCTGTAGAATCGTAACGTAGTAATGGTATGACCTAATAGAGTATAAATAGTGTGCAACGGAAATTCCTTTCTAACGGCAAATACGAATATGTTTACATAGGCCATGCACTTATGTGATTTTGATCAAATGTTACAGAAGGAACATGTGTCCAATTTGCATTTATAGGAAAGACCCAACTCTTTTTTTCATTGTTTTTTTGTGTTTTTTGGGAGAGGGTGGAACTCGCTTTTGCAAATGTAAATTAAATCGACCACGCACACTTTAATAAATCCTTGTTTGTCTGAACTGCAGTCAATGGACATAAGTATTCGTCACCCTCGATTTTACGATATATATTTCATATAAAACCACATTTTTCATTTCTGAACAGATTTTGATAATTTTTGCACCAGAGGAAGAAGAAATATTTAAAGATTATTTGTTTATTTTAGCATGATTTTTCGTTAGATTGCCTTTATATTCTTATGATTTAAAGACAATTTTTGTTTTCTGACGTAAAATTTGCTATATATTTTAACAAAAATTTAATCGGAAAAATCAACATTTGTGTTTAAATCACCAGAAAGCAAAAATCATGGAGACAAAGATTACTATCAGATCAACAAATAAAACTCAAAGAATTATGCGTGTCTTGAAATAAATTTCATAAACATGTGCCCAGAGATAGTTTTAAAATATTGTTTTGAAAAAATGTGGTTTTATATGAAACATATAGTAAGAAATCGAAAGTAGTATATGGAGACGGACAAATTATCATTTGCGGTAGATCGTGCGGGGGATCGGAAGTGACGTCATTCACGTTGCCCTGTCCGGAACTATGTTGTGCGCAATATCCGCCCTAGTGGGGCCTTTTCACCGGAAATGACGTTAGTCACGTGACGGACCGGAAGAGGCCGTGTTTGGAAATATGTTCTGCGCATGCCCGGTTTTCCCAGCATTTTTTTCTTAGAAGTAGTACAGTAGTACCATGGCTACCGGATGTGACCTAAGGTCACTTGACCCCTTCGAGGTTCCCGTGGGTGTGCGCATGAACACCCGTAGTGACTAAAGGTCACGTGACCCCTTCGGAAGTGTCCTTGGCGTGTTTTCTAGGACGTTCGCGTCCTATTACCATAGGAAACTCCCTTTTTTATTTTCATATAGTGTCTATATATATATAGGTTGTGTAGTACTCTAACTATTTCTACTTTGCTAAGAGTACATTTGAAAATTTCCATCTGCAAAAATGTTTTCTTTTTTTTCTACACTTTTAATGTTTAGAAAAACAAATCCTAAGAGCACAAATCGACCATGGAATTTATCGTTTTTATTTTTGTTAATTGTTGTCTGATATGTTTTTCTAAACATTAAAAGTTTAAAAATATAAAAAAAACATTTTTGCAGATGAAAATGTTCAAATGTACGCTTAGCAAAGTAGAAATACTTGGAGTACTACACAACCTATATATATACACACTATATGAACATAAAAGGGGGAGTTTCCTATGGTCATAGGACGCGGACGTCGTAGAGAACACCCCAACCAACATTTTGTGCTACTACTAAGAGAAAAGTGTGGGGAAGAAAACGGGCATTCGCAGAGCATATTTTTGGACAGGGCCTCTTCCGGTGACGTCAGTCTGATGTCACTTCCAATCAAAATTGTACTACTACTCTAGTAAGAAAACGCGGGAAAAACCGGGCATGCGCAGAACATCCTTCCGGAGAGGGCACGTGACTGACGTCACTTCCAGTAGCATGACGTACGTCACTTCCGGTCATGATCCATCGCACGATCCACCGCAAATGATAATGTGTCCGTCCCCATATACTACTATCGAAGGTAACGAATACTTATGTCCATGGACTGTATTACAAATTGTGTTGGTATTTCTACCACTAAGTATCCGTATTTGATGACCTATCTTTTTATCTTAGTAGTACAAGCTGTTTCATAGTATTAACTATGTTTACTGTGTTATCTGTGCAAGGGAAAAAAATAAGTATGAAACAACATGCATTATCAACAACCCGGGTATTATCAGAAAGAAAATTGTATTATTTATTTCCTTTAGTTTTGATATTATTTAAATTCCATGTCAATAATCATACCTTGTATGGCATGATAATGAGGGTTAGGGTTATAGCGTTTAGTGCCACTTTCAACAATATTTCAGTTATATCGTGGTGGTCAGTTTTATTGGTGGAGGAAACCGATAGCGTTTATTGCCACTTTCAACAATATTTCAGTTATATCGTGGTGGTCAGTTTTATTGGTGGAGGAAACCGATAGCGTTTAATGCCACTTTCAACAATATTTCAGTTTTATCGTGGTGGTCAGTTTTATTGGTTGAGGAAACCGATAGCGTTTATTGCCACTTTCAACACTATTTCAGTTATATCGTGGTGGTCAGTTTTATTGGTGGAGGAAACCGATAGCGTTTAATGCCACTTTCAACACTATTTCAGCTATATCGTGGTGGTCAGTTTTATTGGTGGAGGAAACCGATAGCGTTTAATGCCACTTTCAACAATATTTCAGTTATATCGTGGTGGTCAGTTTTATTGGTGGAGGAAACCGATAGCGTTTATTGCCACTTTCAACACTATTTCAGTTATATCGTGGTGGTCAGTTTTATTGGTGGAGGAAACCGATAGCGTTTAATGCCACTTTCAACACTATTTCAGCTATATCGTGGTGGTCAGTTTTATTGGTGGAGGAAACCGATAGCGTTTAATGCCACTTTCAACAATATTTCAGTTTTATCGTGGTGGTCAGTTTTATTGGTGGAGGAAACCGATAGCGTTTATTGCCACTTTCAACACTATTTCAGTTATATCGTGGTGGTCAGTTTTATTGGTGGAGGAAACCGATAGCGTTTAATGCCACTTTCAACACTATTTCAGCTATATCGTGGTGGTCAGTTTTATTGGTGGAGGAAACCGATAGCGTTTAATGCCACTTTCAACAATATTTCAGTTATATCGTGGTGGTCAGTTTTATTGGTGGAGGAAACCGATAGCGTTTATTGCCACTTTCAACACTATTTCAGTTATATCGTGGTGGTCAGTTTTATTGGTGGAGGAAACCGATAGCGTTTAATGCCACTTTCAACACTATTTCAGCTATATCGTGGTGGTCAGTTTTATTGGTGGAGGAAACCGATAGCGTTTAATGCCACTTTCAACAATATTTCAGTTATATCGTGGTGGTCAGTTTTATTGGTGGAGGAAACCGATAGCGTTTAATGCCACTTTCAACAATACTTCAGTTATATCGTGGTGGTCAGTTTTATTGGTGGAGGAAACCGGAAAAAAACATCAAACAACGCAATTCATTGACAACCTTCATCACATAAAGTTGTACCGGGTACACCTCGCCATGAACGAAATTCAAACACACAACTTTATTGGAGATAGGCATCGATTGCACAGGTAGTTGTAAATCCAACCACCATATCATCGGGATCACGACGACCCAAACAATATTAAGACACGATCCACCAGTAAGAAGTATAACTACAATATAAATAAATATAATAAGACACGATCCACCAGTAAGAAATATAACTACAATATAAATAAATATAATAAGACACGATTCACCAGTAAGAAATATAACTACAATATAAATAAATATAATAAGACACGATCCACCAGTAAGAAATATAACTACAATATAAATAAATATAATAAGACACGATTCACCAGTAAGAAATATAACTACAATATAAATAAATATAATAAGACACGATCCACCAGTAAGAAATATAACTACAATATAAATAAATATAATAAGACACGATCCACCAGTAAGAAATATAACTACAATATAAATAAATATAATAAGACACGATTCACCAGTAAGAAATATAACTACAAAATAAATAAATATAATAAGACACGATCCACCAGTAAGAAATATAACTATAAATAAACATAATATAAATAGTCCAATGTTTTCCAAAGATAATATATTCTACGATAACGTATTTCAAAACTTCTGTTAAAATAAAATAAAAAGTTAAGGACTCTCTATACAAACTGAAGTAGGTACACAGTAGTACAAGTACAAGTATTTATGATATTAAATGGATCAGTTCATGGGTTTTTGGATTTGAAAATAAACACAACAAACAATCCCTACAAATCTATCCAGGTACATTTGGTTTGTTAAATATAATAAACCATTTACAGCACTTCATTTTGTGCAATATGGTGTGCTATCACATATTTTGTTGCAATAAGTTCGTTTTTGCATGTCTAATAATAGCTAAAAGTCAGTGTTGGTTATTTGCCCTCAGGACAAATACGGGGCAAATATATCCTTATTTGCCCTCAAATATCCGTATTTGCCCTCATATATCCGTATTCGCCACCTAATTCAACTTCCGGTATCTGCACATTGGTTTCAAAGATTATATGTCAAAGTACAAGGAAAGATGATACATAAAAAGTTATGCATAAAATCGTATTTCAATCAAATTAACACATTTCAAAATATTGGAATAAAGTTTAAATAACTTGAAACGGAATAATTAGCTCAAATGTATATGTCGTGTTGAATAGGAATTTCCATTCAAATGTCAACGTCTTGGGTCGATTTTACAAACAGTTTCTAACGTCAATGTACAGATCGACATTGTTTGGTATATTTTTGAAACCAGATTCGAAACAAAAATATTTGCAAGTTGAACAAAGGCAACTCTCTAAAAGATTTATTTTCGCAATTTGTCAGTTCATAGATCTGTTTTGCAATATAAAAGTCAATGCTTGGAAAAGATCAATGTAAAATATGTGATAAAAAGATTATGACATGAAATTTTCCATATCGTCCCTGGTATCATCCCTCGACCCATATCAGCCCTCCAGCTTCGCTCCATAGCACATCATATTGCTGCACTCAATGAAGTGCAATAATTGTATATTATATATGACTTCAGATAATGTCTTTTCTGACATAATATTCCAAAGCTCCTCCAGACACCTTAAAATAGAAATGGTGTTTCCCAATTATCTTAGAAGTAGTAGCCAATCATCATCGGGTTACGTTTTGTCATCGACTAATCAGATGCGTTCTTACTAATTACTTTCGGTTCACAATTAAATTAATAATGGCAGACGTTGGGCAGATAGGGGTGTCTGGGGAACAAAGTCGGTGCTGTTTGGTGTTAATTCAAATTTGATTTAATGTAATATCATAACATAGTTAATGAATTTCAATTTCGGTGAATACAAGGATTGATCAACCCATGGAACATGATATTCACCTCGGATGACTCGATGAATATCATGTTCCATGGGTTGATCAAACCTTGTATTCACCTCATGGAAAGTCATCAATTGTATATTATTGCATATCAGTTTTGTAACAGCTATTCTAATTGGTAATAGTGCAGTCACATGGTGTGTTTATTCTATGATATAATAATGAGCAGCCCATTTAACAAGGCTGTAAAACATAATTTATTTTGACCCGCTCAATATTTGATAGAGTTATGTCCCCTTTAATGAAACGCACAAATGATAGCCTACTAGAGAGGATGATGATTTTGGATAGTGCCATTCTACTTGCACGTTGACGATCGGTCATTTGTAAATTTCGAAGGCAGGAGTACCGGTATGCATATTGTAGCCAATAGTAAAGGCTAATGTTAACTGACCCTATCCAAATAGCATTTGAAGATAGGAAATGTGTAATCAGAATCCGTAAATCAAAAAAGAACATACAACACAATGGCTAAAAGAAAAAGGACAAACAAAGATCTACAAAACACTACATATAAACTAACGATCGAGTAGCACGAATCCCCATAAAACTGGAGGTGAATTCAGGTGCTCCGAAGGGTAGGTAGTTCCTGTACCACTAGTGGGACCCGTCGAGTTAAGCATTCCTGTTTCCATCCTGAATATGCGTTTAATTCCTGCCGGTGTTTGTTAGGTAACCACTACATTCAATCAATCAATTCCAGCAACATATGGTGTTTCCATTTCACAACTCGCACGTCATTTTAAGGATTGTGCGCAGTACAGCGATATTCTGAATATTCAGATGCATGTTACTCAAAGCAAGGCTCGGTTGCTACTAGTTTGATGTCAATGTTACCAAAAAGTCACTGTTGTCATTACGATCTGGTTGACGGTCACACAATGTTCTTTTTTCAAATGGCAATGGATCTTTTCAATGTTACGTAGACATTTCGTTTTCTCTATGACCGACAAGACATTTACTGTAATAACTATGAGGAACACGTGGACTGTCTTGTCAACAACTGTCTTGTACAAAACAGGAATTGCTTACTCTTCACTATTACCTGCATTTATATCTTTTTAGTTTTATGTTTTGTAGTTTTTTTTTATTTGTCTTCGTTCATGTCTTGTTTTCAATGTTACCTGTCTCTGGAATGTCAATTCTATTCTCTCTCACGAACGTTTATTTATTACATGGTGCATGTGTTTCAATATTTGGTAGACACAGACAATATTTTTCATAATTAACTTACCAACGTACGAAAATCATATTGTGTATTGTCTGTAGATCTATGTATTTTAAAATTACACGTCGTTTTTATACGAACTAGTACAAACGTGAAGACACATAAATTAGACTTCAAAAAATTTACACTGTTGATCACATTCGCTGGTGACTGGTCATTTCTACGTTCACATCAATAATAATTGAACCTTCATACCGACCATGTTTGTCAACAGAATAATAATTTACGGCTGGTAATCACGGGGACCTTCCGGGAAACGAAAAACACATATCGTTAATTGAAGATGATGCATTTACATTTATCCTGCAATCATTACCAGGGCAGTAACTAGTGTTCTATATCAACTGAGACAGATCGTGCTTTTATCCAGAGCGATGAGGACTGGAAAAGGGATATCTCGTTGGTGGGTTGTCCTTCCTCGGAAAAGTTTGAAAACTTGAGATCACAGGAGATGCAATCTAGGCTATTTTGCGCAGACTTATATGTTATCGATCTAGCAATTTGTTTTTCATTTTTGGCACACAGAAACTTGTTAAGAAAGAGATTTCTCAATTCCATGGGCATTATTTGGTCCTAAATTGAACCCGAGGAGCAATACATGATTTATCCCGTAACTGTCCATGAAGAATCTATATATCGATATGATAAAAGACACATTTCATAAGTTTTGGCATGTTATATCTATAGCTTCAAATAAAACGTTGTCACCTTCACAATGAATGAGCTTCATTTTTCTTTATTTCAGTCTTCAAAATTCCCATTCGTTTATTTACAACACACAGAAACAATGTTAGCTTACACAGGATCCCATAGCATTCCTTGCTTCCAAAATTACATTGCAACTGTTAACTATATATACATAGCGATCACCAGATTTAACCTGTGAGAGTTACAATGAACAACTATTGATATAACCTCTGGGAATGTGTCTCGGACTTGCTTTTGTACACCGGATACCTCCCCGAAATGATAAAATAAGCATCATATCCCTGACCTCTCAGACTTCCCAAATGAAACCCTCATTTCTTGCTGAGACTGTTTTATGTTGCACCATTAATTGACTCCGCATCTGTCGATTCCAATTTAGCAAACCTTAGAAAATCTTCCGTGACACTGAACTAATACCCGGTAACAAATGCAAATGGACAGTTGTGCCTTCTCTGAAATGTCATAACACTGAAATCAAAATGAAATTGTTCACATCGCTGACGTATAGTTTTACGAATTTCAACTTCACACTGCTGAATCCGTTTATTTTGAACTTTTGGCGATAAATATTTGTATTTTGAATTTAATAAATGCGACTTATGGCGTATTAAATCTTCACGCGCTTTACTGACGCTTTGCAACACTTCCAGTGGTCGAAAGAAACATTTCATCTTTTTCTGTCGCATATCTGTGTTTTTCCAATTAGCATAACTATTAAATACTTGTTTCTCCCGTTTTTCGGCCACAGCGTTTTCCAATCAAAGTATGAGTTGTCTCTGATATTTGACCAGAGAAAGCAATACAGTTGACACAAAGTCGTGTTGTTTAATTTGTTATTGTCATAACTATAGAGGTAACTGAAATACTGCTCCCTTAGTGCTAAGCAACAATCAGCCAATCAATTATCAAATGGGGGTAGAATGAAATAAAGCAATAGGAATAACTTATATTGCCAGCATATATATATATATATATTATAAATAACATGAATTTTATAAAGCAAATTTCAATCATATATCACAACAAATCATTTAAAAATAACAATTCTTTTTTGGCAAAAAGTCCGCCAAGCCGCTAAGGCCGCCAAACATTTTTTTTAAATAATAATAATATATAGCGCCAGTCCACACACTATCACATATCTTTTTCCTCTTGTCCGAAAGAACAAACCTCCTTCTAAAACACATACGGATAATAGAAAGAAAATCATAAATCCACTCAGAATGTATTTAGATCCTGAGTAGATCAGCTGAAAAGGAACATCATCATATTCAGGATATCAGTTCTCTGAAAAGAGAAAAAAGATATATGTAAAATGGTAGAAATACATTAATTGATTGATAATCAAACAACTCAACCTACAGAACAAAAGCTAAATTTCATTCATATTTAGATGCCTAATAATGTTTATTATTTTCTTGCGAAGCAAATCAGTTCCTGCATAATTCAAATGTAGCCCATCGCTTAGGGCAAATAAAGTTGGGTCAGGTGAATTCTTGTATAACAAATGTTTGTATAAATTACAAAATAGAAAATGCTTTCTCCTACATAATACTTTCAATTCTGCATTAACCTTGGTTATTGTTTTCTCTGTCTTATAATGATCTACTAAACAAGGTAACAAAGATGTAAATACTAACTTTGTTCGATTTCTACTCTTTAATTTATGAATCAAATCTCCGTAATAAGACGTTATTTTTTGTATATAGAATCTCCATTGGAAATATTATTAGTACCAACCATAATAGATGCCGATATGATTGTAGCTCTTTTTTCTAAAAAAAAATTACTGCAATGATTAGAATTTAAAAATTTTCAAAATATGAGTTTTCATTCTGTTTGCCACAAATATTTGATCTTCAAGACTAAATTTTAGATATTTCTTATATGCATCACTGCGCCAATCACCATACAACTGAATCAATTCGGTTGGCACTTCAGCTGCAAAGGCCCAACTAGCACCCCCTTCTAAAACCATGTGTAGAAAATGTATCTGGATTTTCCCCAATTAATTTGATCAGTTTCTTTAATGTTGTCTGAAACTGTCTATATGTAACTGGAATAACTTTCTTATGTTTAAAAATAGAATAAGCTGGTGCATTATTTACAGCTGGGACCAATTTAACCATATTCAAGTAAACCTTCACCGGACATAAAGAAGATCCGGGTATCGCTACTATAGGAATTATCAAATGTCTCTCACCAAATTTAATAGTTTTTGACCACTTTATTGTAATCAATAAAATTTTCTTTTCTTTATCATAAACAATATATTTTCTACTTAGCTGTTTTTCCGGATTAAAACTTGACACAGAATTTGGCACTAAATTAGATTTCCTAAGCATAAGAAAAAAGGCATGTAAAAATAAGCACCAAAATGTTGCGTGACATGAATTATTCAAGTCTAACTTTGTTAGTATATAACAAAGTATCGTAGGAGTTATAGGCCGAGCTTGTTTAGAACAGTGTGGATTAAGCCTGGCTAAACCTTTCAGCACCAACTTCAGTTGAAACGACTCAAACTGCGGATAATCAATATCCAGATATAAATGTAATAATTTAACTCCACTAATATAATTTCTAATATCATCCACAGTTTTAAAGCTCCTACTTAAAAATTGTGCATACAGTGTTAATTTTTTAACTGTTGCGGGAATAGGTTCAAAATGAAAATAAATACAAAACATGAAATATGTTTCCCATTGTGCCTTTATATTCTTATTTGTGCTTTCAGCACAGGCATGCTGTGCAGAATTCTTGCACTGAAATTGTAGTCTATCCAACTCTGCAAAAACAAAACTACCAATTATTCAAAAATCTAAAGTGACACTTTTCTACTTTAATTTCTTCATATATATTTTTAGCTATTGACTGATTAAACATAACTGCATACGTTTTATGAATCTGCCATCTGGAAAGAAAATCTGCAAGCCTATTTTCCTCACCCAAGATGTGTTTAGTTCTAATCTCAAATTGAAAAACTGCTGTCATGTAGTAGAGTTCTCTCAAACAATCTTGCATAAAGGTAGTCTTTGATGAACCAGAATTGATAGCTTTTACCGACGATTCATTATCAAAAAAAATTAAAATCTTTTTTCCTTGAAAGGTGTCACCTCAAATATGAAGTGCTACTACAATGCTAAAAAGTTCAAGAGCATTGATATGTAATGTTAACTTAATAATGGACTCAAGGAAAATGGCATGAAAAAATTGATTACGTGAAATAGCTCCAAGCCATTCTAAACAAACGTCACTAGAAAATATTTCATCTGGAGCCGACCAATTTTCTTATGATATTATTGAAACACCATTATACTGTAGCAAAAATAATTGCAACCAATGTAAATCTTTTCTAACCTCTGTTGGAATTGTTCTAAAAATTATATGACCACTACCAACTATATTGGAAGGAAAAACAGGGCGCAACCAATTTAAAAGCCTACTTACAAATAATCTAGATTGTAATTCATATAAAGAAGACTTCTTTTTTCTTAGCATGCTTCTACTAAAAGAGATATCTCTCTAGCCCTATCTGGAGTAACTTCTAATGTCATTTTTTCTGTGTCCACTGTATCCCCCAAAAATTCCATTCTAGTAGAGGGCTTTACACTTTTTTCAACAGATTCTTCTAACCCACAAAGCGTGGATAAATTTTCTAAAGTATCAAAGGCATCCTGAGCCTTTTCTCTAGTTTCTGCTCCACCAAAATCATCTAATTAGTTAATTGCCATATATTCCATCTTATAATAAATAAAACCAACAGCGGTAGTAACCCTTTGACAAATTTGTGCACTGGATCTCAAGCCCATTGGTAAAACTCTATCTACAAACAAACTACTGTTCCAATTAAACCCCACTAAATCACTAAATGTAAGTCTCCAGGACAAAGAGGAATTTGTCTGTAAGCCCTTTTTAAGTCTTTCTTAAATATCAGACAATCGGGTCCCTTTTCCTTTATAATTCACACTAAATCGTCTACTTTTGGGTATGATAACGCAATCTTTTTACCCAGATAAAGTTATTTTGAAATAAACTCATTAACTGATTGTCCTTCAGGAACCCTTCTTTCTATTGAATCTTTTTTTTGTAGCTGTGTTTAAAGGAGAAATTAATTACAATTAAAAGGATTTTTTTCAAATGATCCAATTATAGCACCATATGAAGCCTCCTCATATAAATATTTCAACACATCATCTTCAAATAAATTCACGAGCCACTTTGTGATTAACTATATCTGTTTTCTTCTAAAATGTTACTTTCAAACCCTACAAGAGCACCAAACTCTAATAATTCACATATGATTCTGTCATCATAATCTAACAAGTTTTTTCCGAAAAATTTCATTATTAATTCCAGATTTAACTAGAATACGATATCCATCATATTTGTGATACACAGACGATACAACTTTATTATGCACTTCTATTATATTTTTAAAGTCTAAATCTTCTAATTTTTCCTGTCTTCTTAAATAAATAGATCCCATCTTACTTTTACCTTTCCCCTGATCTCCAGTAAACTTAACATTAAACATCATTAATCAAATTATTTCTATTGTTTTCACAAAATTTTTGACATTTTTCTATAAAATTATCTCCCCTTTTCTTTTGTCAACTTTTCATCAAATTATTTTGTTTAGTACTAATAACCTCAATACCTGAACATCTAGGTGTACATATCATAGCCTGAGGGTTTAACTCAGAATTAGTGTGTAAAGACAGATCAGTATTACTGTTATCTAGTCAATTGTGTTGATGTGGACAATTATCTGAACACTCTGGGTGAAACACCTTTTTATTGTCTTCCCTATAACAAGTAGCACACATCAAATATGCTGTACAAACCTTTCAACTCCCTTGAGTTTTCCATTATGAGACGAGGTATGTGAAAACAAATTTCTTTTAAAGTGAGAACAGTAAAAAAACAGTACTCTCTTCTTTCTTTGGGTTTTTCTTATATTCACTGAATTTATCTCCACTCTTTCTACCTTTAACATCATTTTTAACATATTTAATTAACAAAGGTGTTTCTACCTCACCAAAATCTTTTGACCAATTGGCCAAACCTTTTTTAATCTGCTTAATAATATGGGCAGATCATTTTGTTTAGCCCTTTCCATTCATACAATTCTGTAAAATAGACAATTCTTTTTAACAATTTTGTTCTCCCAATTCTTTCTACTTCACTTATCTTGGAGGAGGACAAAATCTCCAATTCTCCAGCAACAAATAAGTTAAATTATAAATCATCAAAATTAATCTTAGAACCAGCAGTCTCAAATTGAAGCTTTGACTGTGGTCATAATAATTTTTTTCACAACTTCATCCGAAGGATGATAAAAAAATTCCAGATTTGTTCTTACTTTTTGCTTTTTTGATTTATTAGTATTATCATCTGACACTTCAGAATCAGAACTACTTTCTACAGATTCATCATCAGAACTTGAATCATTAATTTCAAGTAATTGTTTAACTTTACCCTGAGATTTTGCTTTAAGATTTTTTACTCTTTCTTAAGTCATTAATGTTAACAAGATCATGATCATTTACAGATTTGTTAACTTTAACAACAGCGTCAGATATAGAAAGTTTATCACCTTTGGACTTCTCTGTCTTTCTCTTTAGTTCCTTCCTGCTTTTCTCTATCCCTATCTTTGTCTTGTCCGTCTTGGTTTGTAGTTTTACCTTCTTCTTTTCTTTATTTAAGCTCTCCATCTCCTTTAAAGCAATTAGTTCTTCATCATCTGATAGGCTGCCATCTGAACCATTATCTTCGGCACCATCGTCATCATCCGAGTCATCATGGATCAATGTTATCGTCTCTATCTTGGATACAGATTTCGACTTAATAGGTGTCATCTCTGTGGTGATATCAAAAACGTCATCAATTTCCCTTTGGTATTCAAAACCTTGTAGTTTACTGGCTTTTTAACTCTCTTCCATTTTAAATTTCAGGAAATCAAGTCATAAAAAAACCAACCACACAATGTGATTTCGGAGTACACTTTCTAGTAGTCTACTGGCTTTTCAACTCTGGGTTCCATTCTTACTATTCAGGAAATCAAGTCAAAGAAAAAAACAACCACACAATGTGATTTCTCTTTACACCTCTCTCATCAAACAGTTATCAAAAGTTAAAGTCAAAACTTTAGTGTCAAATTAAATAAGTATTTGTTACAATAGAAATTAGCATATATATTTATCTAACCAATGAAAAGAATTATTCTTAATTGGTGAGTAATATTCTATCCAGATAAAGCTACCTTTATCTAGTTTAAACCAGTCGAATAGTTGAAGTGTGAAATTCACAATTTTCCTTCATTTACTAATTAAATAATTTTTGAGACAAAACTAACCCAATACACACAACATTTGTGCTTCGGCACTGACATGGTATATTAGATATGTTTATTACTGAAATTGACAGTTCCAGGGTCGTGATGGTATGGTAGTTGAATTTAAATCTTCCAGTAAATTCAGTGCCTACCACCACTAAAGTTGTGAGCTCGAACCCCGTTCATGGCAAGGTGTACTAGATACAACATTGCTAATATGTGATAATGTTTGTCAGTAACTTGCGACAGGTCGTTTGCTATCTCCGGGTACTCCGGTTTCCTCCACCAATAAAACTGACCGCCACGATGTAGCTTAACTATTGTTGAAAGAAGAGTTTGAAGATACCAAAGAGGTAATCTGAATCCGTACATCGAAGAAGAACAGACAACACATTGGCCAAAAGAAAAATTACAAAAGGACAAACAACGATCACCAAAACATACATATAAAACTAATGATCGAGTAACACATACCCCACTAAAAACCGGGAGTGAACTCAGGTGCACCATCAGGGTAAGCAGTTCCTGCTCAAATAGTGACATCCGTCGTTTTAATCTAGTTACAAATCCGGTGATCAGTCATGAACGAGGAAAGGACCCGGAAGTGCTTGCGACAAGTGGAACATATCAGTGGTCATTTGTGACACAGATATTCCATAGCGGTCAACCAAGTCATGGTGGCGACCGTAAAATTTTCGAAGTGATGACCTCAACTTAACTAAGAGGAACCCTTGGTTCAGTAGCTTCCTTGCTAGCAGCAACCCTCTATCAAGGAAATCCTGATAGGAACTACAAGCTCTTGAATATCGTATCAACTGAGATATATATATTCCATATGCAGGTGCTGCTGGAATGTTGCTACATATGAATGGAAAGTTCACAATGGGAAAACTGAAATCATCTCTTTTGTCGTAGAGTTCCGTTCTTAACCGCCCCTCACTGTCAATTCGAGATGTAGGTAAAGATATGAAGCAGACCTATCTGTATCTGTGGTATCCTTTATTTCAAGCTCAATGGGATAGATGCGATCAACGAAATCACCAAACCTAGAACTATTTAGTGAAAGGACATCATCTATATAGCGGAACGTGAAATTAAAGGATTGGTCTAGTTTCTTTTTGTTGAAAGTGGCGTTAAGCACCATAAACCAAGCGAAAGTATATTATACCCTGTATATTTTGAAGGAAAAAATACATACTACTCATTCTTAAACTCCTTTCAACACAAGAATATAATCAAATAAGGGGAATAACAAAATTACCGAACTCCGAACAATCTTACAAAGGGGAAGTCAAAACTCATAAGTATATAAAGGGACAAAATGAGTCAACAACCGGAAAACTGTGAAAAAAAGAAATTGTATCATTATCGTTGTCATATTTGTATTGTAAAAATATACATCTCACGTCACATCGTGTTAGGAAATAAATATCTGCGGTTTTGGTAGTTGTGTAGACTCGTCTCATTTTTGGTTGGTTATAGTGTTGACCATTATTGTTTAACTTCTTGCCATATCATACATATAATGTTTTACTTTCACTGTTTTTATATCCGTCTTTAATCAATTCACATTTTTTATTGAAAGTTAAATTTTCGGTTCAACCAACGAAATCAGACTAGATAATCTTATTATAATCCTGAAAATAATGTTTATATTTAGGGTTTAATATGTATTTTCTTTAAAATTGCTTGAAATATACCAATGCAAAGTTTGAATAATGATAATAGTAAAACTGATCGTTTTTGTATTCTGAAATACTGACACACCAAAAATGCACAACATACATATTCTAAAGCTGCATTTCCTAAAGTAACTCCAAATTTCTAAAATAGATACAATAGTATACGTGCATATCTAGGAAGAAGATACATTTTGACCCATGCAGCTTATTTGTATAATAAACTACTCTACAAGCTGTGATTAAATATGACACAGAATCGGTTGTGTCCAGGTGTTTCAAAATTTAAGTGTAATTAAAACAAAAAGTAATTAAAATATAACAATCGACAACAAAATAATAACTAACATGTGCTATAATCTGTATCATGGCGGAGCAACTAACAACAAAATAATAACTAACATGTGCTATAATCTGTATCATGGCGGAGCAAATAACAACAAAATAATAACTAACATGTGCTATAATCTGTATCATGGTGGAGCAAATAACAACAAAATAATAACTAACATGTGCTATAATCTGTATCAAGGCGGAGCAAATAACAACAAAATAATAACTAACATGTGCTATAATCTGTATCATGGCGGAGCAACTAACAACAAAATAATAACTAACATGTGCTATAATCTGTATCATGGCGGAGCAAATAACAACAAAATAATAACTAACATGTGCTATAATCTGTATCATGGTGGAGCAAATAACAACAAAATAATAACTAACATGTGCTATAATCTGTATCAAGGCGGAGCAAATAACAACAAAATAATAACTAACATGTGCTATTATCTGTATCATGGCGGAGCAAATAACAACAAAATAATAACTAACATGTGCTATAATCTGTATCATGGCGGAGCAAATAACAACAAAATAATAACTAACATGTGCTATAATCTGTATCATGGCGGAGCAAATAACAACAAAATAATAACTAACATGTGCTATAATCTGTATCATGGCGGAGCAAATAACACTTCCATGAGATTATAATGATGTACTCTTTGTACTAGGCCAACGCTCTCAGTTGGATTGTTGTTAGTGCTATTTCACTGAAACAGAAGTCTGTGGTTAATCATGTGGCTTCACTCGGACAAATGATCTTGATTTAGGAGCCAAAGCTGCCATTGTTCTTTCTCCTTAATATTGATACTTAGCAGAGAAACAGTCAATTTGAATTTTATAATCTTTTGTTTGTCACGATTGCGACTCAACCCCACGATCTACCGCACTCGACGCCCGCATGCTAACCATTACACCACTGATGCGGTTTCCGGTATCATAGTAATTAGGCTATAGTAATTTCAAATATGTATCTTTTTGTCTTGACCTTAGGATGTTTTCATGGTGGGGGAGGGGGGGGGGGTCCTTCTACTTCTTGTCAAATCGTATTCGATTACATCTCCTGTAATGAGAGCAGCATGAAAATTCTATAGTACATGTACAGAACAATAGGCATACATGTACTTAGTAGAAAATATACACAGATCTCGTTGTAGTCAAATAGACTAAATATCAAAAGGAGGAGTGCCAGGAAAACTATTATTAAATTTGTGACAAGTAATTTTGCGATATATTTCATTTCCCTACTTCCTATCGTAGCCATTAAGAAATGAAAATTTCCTTAATATAGATTTACACGGTAGTCCGACAAACCAATATAAGCATGATGTAAGTAAAACATTTATATATTTTATCTATGCATTTGGAACGACGAAAACAATGATGACAAAATATGTGAGTTTTCAGAGATTATTAGATATTTTTTCCCATTTTATAATAAATGCATACTAGAACAAAACAATGGTTTCTTATCTCCGTTTTCAAAATTCGGACTATATTTAATCTGAAGATGTTAAGATGAAAATTAATCACTTTAAATATATATAAGATCGTAAGAATGTCGTGTGGATTTATTGTATTTAATAATAGGGTTGACACATGATGCGTGGAACTATTTCTTAAATGGTAGGATGTAGGAGAAGATTTGCATAGAGCTATGGTTTTGTTAGTGTTATTTTCATATAGAATATAATTTATAGAATGAGCACAAATGTATTCTATAATATACTTTGAAGATACCTATATGCATGCATACACGTGTAAATAAATCATACGCATTGCACATATTGAACATTTTACAAGAATAAATATTGCAATTCACTATTCTGTTTCGTCTATCATTCCTCCAAGTTACCAAATACGTCTCGCAAGAACAATTGATAAATAATATTATTTTGCCTTTAATGATTGCAGGCAATATTTACTACACGTTTGGTCCTTCTTGATATTGTATTCCAACATATATTGTGCACAGCTATGCCTACAACACATTCAAGGACCGTCGTAGAAATAAAAAACGATTATGTACGGAGAGAGATATTAGAAATTCTTAAGCGAAGTATACTGCCTGCTGCCATATCCCTAGAAACCATTACCGTAAGTACACTGCTTGTATTACAAGTAAGAATTCTAGACATTTTAACCAAACACACATAATATGCATCTTCTGTTGTGGCCACCGTGTTTTGCAACAGACAATTGACTACCTCAAGTGTTTAGGTTACCAAATATTTACCCTGTGTTGGCGGTTTCACAAGTCAGTTCGTTATTTTGTCCGGTCTTTTCTGACTATAGTCAATATATAGCTGACGAATCGGCGAAATTGACGATAAGCACAACTTTTAGCACAATAATTCAATATTTTGCATGCAATGGATACCAATCGACTTTATATTTTATATTAGCACGAAATGGATCTCATGGGAAATGAGAGGAATTGGTTCGATCCTTTAATCTCAGCTTCCTCCATATGCTAGTAGCTAAAGACCGTCCTGTCTTTTAAATTATTTGTTTTTCCAATCTTTGAATTTTGAGAGTTTCCGATGAAAGTTTTTCCAAAAACACGTCGTAGGCACTAATTTATATATCTCCATTTATATATGAACAATGTGCATCGTAGTAATTTTCTGACTGGTATCTATCCCAATGAGCTTCAAATTGAGGAGTCCACATACATTCTAAATTCCGATTCATATATTAACCTCTAGCTGGAAATTGACAATGAGAAAATATAAAGATTTAAATTGTACAGCAAAGTCAGTAGTGTTAACATTACAATTGTAGCAACTATCAATCAACACCAACATAAGTAGGTGTATTTTAGCCGCTACAAATGGTGGGTGTCTTGTAGCAAGCAGGAACTGCTTACGATTCCCGATGTCCTGTGTTAACAATTGCTATATATAGGGGATCTGTATCGCTCATCTGTTTAGTTTTCTGTGTTATGTTGTATATGTGTTCAATGTTGCCAGTGTTTCTGGATTGTCGCATCAGTTTTCTGTAATGTTTATTGTTCATCCCTACCCAACTCTTCATACAATACTAGTGTCAGTAAAAATGAAAATGTAGATATCAAATTTAGTTCCCACCACGCGTTTCTGAAATAACTTTCATCAGGTACGGTCAAAGTCGAAAGTTGGAAAGCCAAATAATGCTAAAAGTTTTGGGAGCAGGTAAACAAAAGGGCCTAAATAGGATCGCCAAAATCGGCTAAGGTCACCTATGCCTGAGGGAGGAGATCTTTAGTTTTAAAAGTTTTGGGAGCACGTAAACCAAACGGTCTAAACAAGGTCGCCAAAATCGACTTAGAGAGGAGAACCTATTTCTACTTATTTACCTCTGAAATGTATCGTGGTTGCCTCACATCTACGTAATGCTAATATATATACATTAATGTTTGTAGCCCAAATACACACGCACTTTACATATACAATGTAAATACAACATAACTCGACATCGTACACATGACAATCTCAAAACAAATAGATTCGCCAGTAGGAGAAAAATATATGCATGTCACATAAATAATGTCAACGTTACAAAAACAACTTATTTTCTTTTTCAGACAACCCAACATGAAAACCTATAACAAATTATCCCATCATTTTTATTTGGTCAATGTTACCAATCACAAGTAATGAAAAATCGAGTAACGTGTGGAATTTGTTTTTGCCAATTTTCAGTATTGTTTTTCACAAACACATTGTAAAGATCCCAATACAAGTTTTATATGAACTGACCATTTCCATTTATTCATCTTTATTTGTTCACAGGGTGCAAGAATATACCATTTCAAGAAATGGCTGTATAAAAAATCGCCGTATAATGGATTCCCGAAAATATATAATAATGTACCATGTTCTCTAAACCAGGTATGTGACACAAGAAGCATAGCAAACAATACTTATCTCTATAATATGTCAAAATGATCCACAACGAATCTTTCATGAAATAAAATAAAGAGACAAGAAAAGTTTGAAGTTACCAAAGTGGTAATCAGAAGCCGTACTTCGAAGAAAGACAATCAATACAATGGTCAAAAGACAAAACTAGACGAACAATGGTCGAGAAAATACTACACAGAAAACCGAGCAACACGAATCACACTAAACACGGCGTTGAACACAGGTGTTCCTGAACGGTAAGCACTTTATGCTCTACCAGTGGTTCGTCTCGTCCAAATATGAACACTTTAACGTAGCAGAAGAACATTGCACTTCCGGAACATTGGGTGACATTGTTCTTTCTGTATGATTTCGCTTTGTTCAAGCGTTTGTCATATTTAGTTGTCGTTTTCTATACCTGTAGCTTTTGTATCCGGATCACTCATTTAATCGAAATTGTCTTTTGATTTTACTTTGTTGACGTGCTCCACCAATTGTAGATCGTGGTCTATATTATTTCCAACCACAACTACACGAACCACGTATCAGTCAATCAAATAATAGGGGCACATTGTGGCCACATGTAGAACATAAACACACAAGCACACAATGTATTCAATACTACATTATTCAATTCTGTTTATCAATTATTAACATTTGGGAACAACAGCTGTAGAATTATGCTAAGACAAGTTTGAAGATATAAAGGTGGTAATCAGAAGCCACAAATCAAAGAACAGACAATACAATAGCCACAAAAGATCGGACAAAGTGGTAATCAGAAGCCACAAATCAAAGAACAGACAATACAATGGCCACAAGAGACCGAACAAAGTGGTAATCAGAAGCCACAAATCAAAGAACAGACAATACAATTGCCACAAGAGACCAAACAAAGTGGTAATCAGAAGTCACAAATCAAAGAACAGACAATACAATGGCAACAAGAGACCGGACAAAGTGGTAATCAGAAGCCACAAATCAAAGAAGAGACAATACAATGGCCACAAGAGACCGAACAAAGTGGTAATCAGAAGCCACAAATCAAAGAACAGACAATACAATGGCCAAAAGAGACCAAACAAAGTGGTAATCAGGAGCCACAAATCAAAGAACAGACAATACAATGGCTACAAGAGACCGGACAAAGTGGTAATCAGAAGCCACAAATCAAAGAACAGACAATACAATGGCCACAAGAGACCGAACAAAGTGGTAATCAGAAGCCACAAATCAAAGAACAGACAATACAATGGCAACAAGAGACCAAACAAAGTGGTAATCAGAAGCCACAAATCAAAGAACAGACAATACAATGGCTACAAGAGACCGGACAAAGTGGTAATCAGAAGCCACAAATCAAAGAACAGACAATACAATGGCCACAAGAGACCAAACAAAGTGGTAATTAGAAGCCACAAATCAAAGAACAGACAATGCAATAGCCACAAAAGATCGGACAAAGTGGTAATCAGAAGCCACAAATCAAAGAACAGACAATACAATGGCCACAAGAGACCGAACAAAGTGGTAATCAGAAGCCACAAATCAAAGAACAGACAATACAATGGCCACAAGAGACCGAACAAAGTGGTAATCAGAAGCCAGAAATCAAAGAACAGACAATACAATGGCCACAAGAGACCGGACAAAGTGGTAATCATAAGCCACAAATCAAAGAACAGACAATACAATGGCTACAAGAGACCGGACAAAGTGGTAAACAGAAGCCACAAATCAAAGAACAGACAATACAATGGGAACAAGAGACCGGACAGAGTGGTAATCAGAAGCCACAAGTCAAAGAACAGACAATACAATGGCCACAAGAGACCGGACAAAGTGGTAATCAGAAGCCACAAATCAAAGAACAGACAATACAATGGTTACAAGAGACCGGACAAAGTGGTAATCAGAAGCCACAAATCAAAGAACAGACAATACAATGGCAACAAGAGACCGGACAAAGTGGTAATCAGAAGCCACAAATCAAAGAACAGACAATACAATGGCTACAAGAGACCGGACAAAGTGGTAATCAGAAGCCACAAGTCAAAGAACAGACAATACACTGGCCACAAGAGACCGGACAAAGTGGTAATCAGAAGCCACAAATCAAAGAACAGACAATACAATGGCCACAAGAGACCGAACAAAGTGGTAATCAGAAGCCACAAATCAAAGAACAGACAATACAATGGCCACAAGAGACCAAACAAAGTGGTCATTAGAAGCCACAAATCAAAGAACAGACAATACAATAGCCACAAAAGATCGGACAAAGTGGTAATCAGAAGCCACAAATCAAAGAACAGACAATACAATGGTCACAAGAGACGGGACAAAGTGGTAAACAGAAGCCACAAATCAAAGAACAGACAATACAATGGCCACAAGAGACCGGACAAAGTGGTAATCAGAAGCCAGAAATCAAAGAACAGACAATACAATGGCCACAAGAGACCGGAAAAAGTGGTAATCAGAAGCCACAAATCAAAGAATAAACAATGCAATGGCCACAAGAGACCGGACAAAGTGAACAAACAATTATATAAAAACACGACCGAGAAAACTAAGAATTGAGCAGCAAAAACCCAACAAAAATCCCGGGGTGCTCCGGAAGGGTCGGTAATTGCTGCTCCGCTAAGTTGCATCCGCCTTCGTAGTTTATCACCTTAAATAAGGACGTCAGTTGTTAGTACAGGACCATTGGAAAAATAACTAGATGAATATGTGTCTCAAGTGAGAAACATCAAGTACTTTCTTGCATGTTAATGAACACCCAATGCAGTACATATCACACAATAACTGGCAATGAGTGATCTTAGTTGACTAGATTGACACGATGGGTGCCACTAGTGGAGCAGGAACTGCTTACCCTACCGGAGCACCTGAGTTCACCCCAGATTGTTATTGAGGTTCGTATTACTCGATCTTTAGTTTTATGTGTATGCTTTGTATATCGTTGTTTGTACTTTTTCGTTTGGCCATTGTGTTGTCTGTTCTTCTATTTACGGATTCTGATTACCCCCTTGGTATCTTCAAACTCTTCTTAATCCTCTTGTGACTGGTAATGAAACACCATGAATATGTTCCCATCTTTGCGACAACTAGAAATACTGCCTTTCACAAAAATCAACCAATCAATATAAATCAAATCTATATCTTGAAAGGTGTTCATTCCAAATCATTTGGAATAGAGTTGAAAAAAGCATTATGTTATATTTCAAATATATCACTGATTGAAACCCTTTATAGTAAGCTATTAATTATATTTTTGAAAACTAATACATGTAAAAACGTAGAGAAACTCGTCGTGCACACTAAATTAGATATCTACGTTTTTATTTGTTTAATATAGTGTGCAATTGGTATGTTTCTTTAAGAAACTCTTAGTAATCTATAAGTACGTCTTCCAGATGCTATATAACTTCTATTAATCTTTGATAATCATAAACTTACAGAATTTTCAACTTTTTAGATTAGAGATTGTTTCAACGCCGATTGCAAGACATTGGGTAAATTTGTGACGTTTATAAACACGGAAATGACGTCATCTTTATCAGACATTAGTACAATTACAAAGTACATTGAAAGCATTCGTCAATGGATGACATGTACTAATATAAGTATTACATTAAAACCTAATATACAGAAGAAAGACAAGGATTATAGGATTGCTAAAGATATAGTTATATTTGTGAAAGAACTAGAAATCAAATACAGTATTATTTAATTTTGTTTCTTTGTTTTAATTTATGATACAAGTTACGTGTTAGAAATATAATACAGGTAACATGGCGAAATTGATATATGAAAACTAGCGCAATTGACATATAAGACATTTATATACTTGATGCAAATGATACAATTACAAATTGGCGCAAACGAGTTGTAGCCGTAAATACCGGATACGCTGAAAATCGGAAGGTTGGAAAACCAAATAATTTAAAAGCTAGCAATAAACCAAAGGGTTTAGCCAGGATTGCTAAAATCGACTAAGATCACAAAAACCTTGGTTTTAATAATAATTACATTATTAAGGAACTGTAAATTTCAATAATAAATATATCTGATAACCCATGTCAGTGACGAAACACTGACTACTGGTCGAATGACACTGTCAGGGACTAATATTTCACCAACAGAGTCATGTGTTAACCTGTCTTCTATTGTTTCTATGACAACCCACAAAGAATAGAACTACGAGACTAATACAACATGAGACATTAAAACTGATTATATGTCTTTCTTGTTGTAACTACTGGTCGGATGATGCCCTCAGGGATTAATAGTCCACCAGCAGAGATATATGTTAATCTTTCTTCCATTGTTTCTGGAATAGCCCACAAAGAGAAGTAGAATTCTGAATTTTCAAATACCTTTATTTTAAAAACAAAGAAGTAGAACTACGAGACTAATACTACTAATACAACACATGACATTAAAACTGATTATATGTCTTTCTTGTTGTGACTACTGGTCGGATGATACCCTCAGGGACTAATAGTCCACAAGCAAAGGTATATGTTATTCTTTCTTCAGTTGTTTTTGTGATAACCCACAAATAGTGAGTGGTCTACCGCACTCGGGGCAAGCATATTAACTATTACGCCACCGATGCGGTTCCCACAAAAAGAAGTAGAACTATGAAACTAATACAACATATGACATAAGACTGATTGTATGTCTTTCTCGTTTTGACTACTGGTCGGATGATACCCTCGGGGACTAATTATATATAGTCCACAAGCAAAGGTATATGTTAATCTTTCTTCTGTTCTTTCTCTGACAACCCAAAAAGAGAAGTAGAATTACGAGACTAATACCACTAATACAATGACATTAAGACTGATTGTATGTCTTTCTCGTTTTGTGGGAGCCTCCGTGGTCGTGATAATATGGTAGTTGGATATATAGCTACTTATGCAATCAGTGCCTATCACCACTAAAGTTGTGAGTTGGAATACCGCTCATGCTGAGGTGTTCTCGATGCATCATTATGCGATAAAGTTTTTCAGTTCCGACAGATCGGTGATTTTCTCCGGGTACTCCGGTTTCATCCACCAATAAAACTGACCGCCAACATATAACTGAAATATTGTTGAAAGTGGCGTTAAACACCATAACTCCCCTAACCCTTCTCGTTGCTGTACGAACTCATGTTATTTCTCGTCGATTTCATCATTATTATTTTGCATTAGAATTTATTTTTTAGTACATGTATACTGTCATGAAAACTTTGCTGGTAATTATAAGTTTCACACAAAATAAAATAAGTGGATTCGGAAGTATACACCGATTATAGATAAAAACAAAGAGACAAAGTTATAAAAATAGTACTGAACGAAAGATGTGTTTTGAACTTTCATTATCCGGCAATAAATATGCTTTAATAAGTTTTTATTAGCACAGATGAAAATCTGAAAACTGAAACGTTCATTTCGAAGAATTGTTTACACTTTTAAGATTTTCCTACATCATCTGATAAATTAAAACCAAAATTAGTTTTGTTGATAAATTATGAGAATCTTTATTATGTATTTATGTATCTATATAGTTAATGAAAAGCAGAATCGTGTTGTGATATGTGAGAAAAAAACGTGAGTTTAATTGAGTGAGTGATTGTTGTTTTACCCAAAGGAAGAAATTTTAAATAAAACATTATTGACAACTAATTCATTACTAACCCCTCGATAGGTATTGGTGTTATTGTTACAATATTGTTGATAACAAACAAACAAACAAACAAATACTGTATTATCCCCAGACACTATACAGTGTACAAGGGGTCAAAACATCAAACAAATACATAGAAATCGACGACAGTAGTTAGACATTTACAACATAAATACATGTCAACTTAACTTTATATCGAGTTCATTTACTGTAACACCGGAAGTATATTAACCACTTCCTAATAGCAATGTTCTACAAACCAGATAATAATGTTTGCTTCCTTATTGTGTAACTGATAAATAACGTCATTAGATATAAACGAATGGGAAATAACAATTAATCTATTACCTCCCTTGCTAAGATATTGTCCTACTATTATAATGCAATGTTTATGTTTAGTATGACTTGATAAAAGGCGACATACCTTATTACAATCCCTCGTAAAGCATAATTATAAACTGTTATACGGTGTATAGCTCAATTTGATGGGCAAACTATGGTCATTTTCTTACCCTCATCATTTAATAATCAAATGAAAACATAAACATACTACATCGTCGTAACAGTTCCAATATCCTTACGATAAACCGTAGAAACAGACAAATGCATACCCCTAACACACATATAAAGAGGCAGATCCATACCACTAGCACACATATAAAGAGGCAATTCCATACCCTTAGCACACATATAAAGAGGCAGATCCATACCCCTAGCACACATATAAAGAGGCAAACCCATACCCCTAGCACACATATAAAGAGGCAGATCCATACCCTTAGGACACATTTAAAGAGGCAGATCCACACCCCTAGCACACATATAGAGGCAGACCCATACCCCTAGCACACCTATAAAGAGGCAGATCAACACCCCTAACACACATGTAAAGAGGCAGATACATACCCCTAGCACACACATATAGAGGCAGATCCATACCCCTAACACATATATAAAGAGGCAGATCCATACCCCTAACACACATATAAAGAGACAGACCCATACCCCTAACACACATATAAAGAGGCAGATCCATACCCCTAACACATATATAAAGAGGCAGATCCATACCCCGAACACACATATAAAGAGGCAGATCCATACCCCTAACACATATATAAAGAGGCAGATACATGCCCCTAGCACACATATAAAGAGGCAGATCCATACCCCTAACACATATATAAAGAGGCACATCCATACCCCTAACACACATAAAAAGAAGCAGATCCATACCCCTAACACATATACAAAGAGGCAGATCCATACCCCTAGCACACATATAAAGAGGCAGATCCATACACTAACACACATATAAAGAGGCAGATCCATACCCTTATCACACATATAAAGAGACAGATCCACACCCCTAGCACACATATAAAGAGACAGATCCATACCCTTAGCACACATATAAAGAGACATATCCATACCCCTAGCACACATATAAAGAGGCCGATCCATACCCCTAGCACACATATAAAGAGGCAGATCCATACCCCTAACACACATATAAAGAGGCAGATCCATACCCCTAACACACATATAAAGAGGCAGATCCATACCCCTAGCACACATATAAAGTGGCAGATCCATACCCCAAACACACATATAAAGAGGCAGATCCATACCCCTAACACACATATAAAGAGGCAGCTCCATTCCACTAGCACACATATAAAGAGGCATATCCATACCCCTAGAACACATATAAAGAGGCAGATCCATACCCCAAACACACATATAAAGAGGCAGATCCATACCCCTAACACACATATAAAGTGGCAGATCCATACCCCTAGCACACATATAAAGAGGCAGCTCCATACCACTAGCACACATATAAAGAGGCAGATCCATACCCCTTGCACACATATAAAGAGGCAGATCCATACCCCGAACACATATAAAGAGGCAGATCCATACCCCTAACACATATATAAAGAGGCAGATCCATACCCCTAGCACACATATAAAGAGGCATATCCATACCCCTAACACATATATAAAGAGGCAGATCCATACCCTAACACACATATAAAGAGGCAGATCCATACCCCTAGCACACATATAAAGAGGCAGATCCATACCCTAACACACATATAAAGAGGCAGGTCCATACCCCTAACACACATATAAAGAGGCAGATCCATACCCCTAACACACATATAAAGAGGCAGATCCATACCCCTAGCACACATATAGAGGCAGATCCATACCCCTAGCACACATATAAAGAGGCAGATCCATACCCCTAACACATATATAAAGAGGCAGATCCATACCCCTAACACACATATAAAGAGGCAGATCCATACCCCTAACACACATATAAAGAGGCAGATCCATACCCCTAACACACATATAAAGAGGCAGATCCATACCCCTAGCACACATATAGAGGCAGATCCATACCCCTAACACACATATAGAGGCAGATCCATACCCCTAACACACATATAAAGAGGCAGATCCATATCCCTAACACACATATAAAGAGGCAGATCCATACCCCTAACACACATATAAAGAGGCAGATCCATACCCTAACACACATATAAAGGGGCAGATCCATACCCCTAACACATATATAAAGAGGCAGATCCATACCCCTAACACACATATAAAGAGGCAGATCCACACCCCTAACACACATATAAAGAGGCAGATCCATACCCTAACACATATATAAAGAGGCAGATCCATACCCCTAGCACACATATAAAGAGGCAGATCCATACCCCTAGCACATATATATAGAGGCAGATCCACACTCCTAACACACATATAAAGAGGCAGATCCATACCCTAACACATATATAAAGAGGCAGATCTATACCCCTAGCACACATATAAAGAGGCAGATCCATACCCCTAGCACATATATAAAGAGGCAGATCCATACCCCTAACACACATATAAAGAGGCAGATCCATACCCCTAGCACACATATAAAGAGGCAGATCCATACCCCTAACATACATATAAAGAGGCAGATCCACACCCCTAGCACACATATAAAGAGACAGATCCATACCTCTAACACACATATAAAGAGATAGATCCATACCTCTAACACACATATAAAGAGGCAGATCCATACCCCTAACACACATATAAAGAGGCAGATCCATACCCCTAGCACACAAAAAAAATGGCAGATCCATACCCCTAGCACACATATAAATACCTTCCACTAAATAGCTGTATAATAGTTTCACGATATGATATCAACTATTTCTAAATTAACCAACAAATGATACAGCTATAACTTACAATATATGCATGGATGTTCCCCATTTTTGATAATCTAGCGTTAGGGTTATGGTGTTTAACAACACCTTCATACATATTTCAGCTATATCGCGGCCGTCAATTTTATTACTAGAGGAAACAAGAGTACACAGAGAAAACCAGGGACCTGACAAACTTTATCGCATAATGCTGTATCGAATGCAACATTAGTGGTGACAGGCACTGATTGCATCGGTAGTTATAAATCCAACTACCATGCGATCACGGCCACGACGGCTTCTTTCAATAATTTAGCATAGAAGCACTTTGTCATGTTGATATGTAATGTTGCATGTATTAAAAAAACTACAGTTAATAACATTCTTAATACAATGCAGCTATAGTTTATTCCTAGGTGTGTGTAAAACTAAGCATCTGTGTCACCCTTTCTAAAGTAACATACATTGCTTGAGAAATCATGATGTTTCATGGGTGTCTCGTCTACCCTAAATAAGATTGACAGATTAAATTCGAGGAAACTAAAATTTAGCATGGTTTCCCGTGCCTTTACGAAAAGCGAGTAAAACACATCCTACTGAAAATTGAGCATTGCATTATTTCTGCATTTTCTGTCGCCAAGTTATTAAATTAATACAGTAAATATAATGGCTATACAATGGCCATTGTTTTCTTTGCATCAGATTCGAGTTACATACATGTACATGCATGTTAGAATCTGCCCGTAGATTTCCAGGAAACATTTGAACGTAAGCAAACCAAAACTGAATACAAAACACGTCTAACGCTATAAAATGAAAGTTTAAACACTTACCTCAAACATGTCTGTAACCAACAGACTGTAACTACTTCAGTTAAATACGACACGAGATACGAGCATGTAATGGCTCTTCTATCGTTACTGTCCACAGTTTATATTGTCCTTCATATGTGTGATAGTTTGTAGTCGTTTTGAGTGGAAGCGAATCTGGACAGATATTTATTTGTTTGTTGCTGTTTCTTTTATATCTTTATTCAATTATCAAGAGGGCGACATGAATTTCCACCGGCATATGTCGTGTTCGTTTTTTTTTTTGCCTCAATGCTTTGAGGTTTGGGGCCAAACGTTGTTGTTCGTTTTGTTGATATTAGTGGGATTGTTGCCTATCCTCGTTTGAAGAATATCCTGATAATAGATCGATTGACAATGTCTAATTGATAAACAAGGAAGCAATTTACATTGGAATAAATACATAAGATTACGGTTTTTTTTTCATCAAAGCTGTTCGCATTCACTATGAAAATGGTATTTCTTGGAAATCGATAGTCATGATGCAGACCAGAGGGATTTTGGCTATCCTGTTTAGGTAATTTGGTTTTCTTACTCCACAGACTTTCAAATTATTTGGGTTTCCAATCTTTTAACTTTGCGCGTAATTGATACAGGCTATTCCAGAAACGCATCGGTCGCACTAAATTAGATATCCACGTTTGTATTTGTCATGGAATCTGTATATTTTACCTGTAAAGGATGTGTGTACTGATGATACACGTGAATTTGTGTTTGCGTTATCAAAGTATATTTGAAAATAAAATATGTCATCTTAATAATAAGTGCAAAAGGGTTTTGCAATATAATTATGTTTTATATGGTAATTAAAAGATACACTCCATGTAATGTTGCGGCAAATAATTCCTTGCATTAACTTTACATAGTAGATTATCTGACGACTAAATCGTATTTTATCTTGATAACATTATTTATATAGCCCATGATCTGATGGTGATGTTGGCATACGTGTATTATGTCATATATAGAAATTAATTATAATTTTGAATTTAGTTATAATATGGGGAAAACAGTTTAATTATAATAAGTTAATAAATACTAATTCATATTTCAAAAAGTATACATTTAATATTTAATTTTTGAAAAAAATTTGCTACTGACCAATGACAGTGGCCAGTTTCAGTCACGTGTAATTGTTGACAAATTTCTCGAGCGAGACACGCACGATCCTTTGCATCAACAATTTTAATTTTAGTACGTCTATATGCACGTTTGATCACAAATATATTTATGGAGTTATGTGCCTGTTAGAGTGCTGATCCACGGAACAGTCATATATAGAATGTTTCATTGTTTATACTGTGAGTAAATTGAATTTTAATCTGTCTTTGACACACACTTTACATTATTATGTAATACACAGACACGCGCAAAGTCAGTGTCAACTGTCAATCAATCGAAGCAGGGACGTCCCCATCGCAGTCATGTGTACACGTCACGAAATAAGTGTTTGCTTAGTTGGGCACAGCTAAATACGGAGATTAAGGGATTTCATGAATGGAAATTACCATTATTACAACTTGTGACTCTTTACACACTTATTTGATATTGCTTGCCGTGTCCAGGGAGAATTAACCATGCCTCTTTTAATTCACGAAAGGAGTGACTTATGTAATTTTGCTTACACGCAACCCGACATAGTTTACTTGCAAATTGGTGGAAATGATATTTCAACGTGGGACAGCTCACCAGTGCGTGTTGCAAGTAACATGATTTCATTTGCAAATTACCTATATTATGGTTTACACGTGCGTATAGTTATTATTGGCGAATTATTACATAGGGATTCCGCTCCTGTTGGAATTCTCTACAACTGTAAAGTTGTACTGACAAATGTGGCAATAAAGCAGTTAATTTAATCTGATAATAATAATAACATTATATTTTGGAGACACGGTGTTTTCAGGGAAGATCTATCATTCCTATCCAACGATAGGGTACACTTGAACCATGGTGGAATATTAAAATATTTTAAAAGTGTCAGGAGTGATGTTCTGCATACCAGGCATAGCATAGATAATAACATTCCTTGAACAATTGCAAAAACACCTTGTAGCTACATGTAATTACATATATAGATACTTGATTCGGTCGGTTGAAACATTCAAGCTTATTTGTATCCTCTGGCAAATATTTCTTAATGACATATGTAAATACTTTTTTCATATCATTGACAATTGATGTGAGTTCGAACCTCGTGTATGGCGAGGTGTACTCGATACAGCATTACGTGATATAGAGTTTGTCAGCGACTTTCGACAGATCGGTTGTTTTAATATCTTGATGTGCCCAAGGTCTGTGGAATAATGAACACGCATATGTTGTAGTTTCTGTTGAAACGGCACTTAAAGAGGAGGATCTAATTTATTGTCCAATATATTCTACATAAATTAATACAACATGTAGTTTCTGTCAAATTTCTATTCATTTTATAATGTATTGAAGGGACAATTGTTGGTATGCGAACAACTGACGAAGCATTTTTTCTTCAAGTCCATTGCTTCCTATATCTTCTCTATTATATCACAGACATTAAAAAACCCAACAGATTATAATTTTATCCAGTGATACTTGAATGACGACGTCTAGACCACTGAGCACAATGCGATAATTTAAAGTTTTCGATTCGGTATCAATATTTGCATGCCAGGTTTGGTAAAACTGAACGTCTAGAACTCTGTACACAATGTGTCAAAAAGTGACGTGTGAGTACAACGCGTCCTCTACCTAAATCATGGCAGCAAAGGTGGTGATCGTATCGCAGGTGTTAGCATGAAGAAAGTTTGTAGATACCAAAGGGTAATCAGAATTCGTAGATCGAAAGACAGACAACACAATGGTCAACAGAAAAATGACAAACAACGATCTACAAAACATTACACAAAAAAACTAAAGAGGAACTGATTTTTTTTTTCTTGAATTTTCAAAAACCTTTATTTTGAAAACATTAAATCACAAACAATTGATCACAATAGGTATTCAAAAATAAAACATAAAATACAATGTATCGAAATGGTTACATTAGTTATAGACAAGGTCTCTTTACAAATTTAGAAAATACACTTTCTTTTTTAACTTTAGCAGCCAAAATAAAACAATACAATATGATAATAATAACAGAAATTATAATGAAATGACTTTGTCCAAATGATCAAAGTCCTTTTGAAACTTTATAGCTTACCTGATTTTAAGCTTAAAGAAATTATAAAATTGACTTTGTCCTAATGATTAAAGACAGCCGTAGCTTTACATTAACTCATCACGATTTACAATATAATATAGGGTTATTGCATGAATATTGTCTCGAGCAGAATATCATATTTGCACGAGCTTGCGAGGGACAATATTCATCAACATTCATGCAATAACCCTTTTATTTTATAGTAATAAATATTTTATGCCTAAAGCATCTCTTAAATAAATATTGTGTATTTTATTTTATTTAAGTGGAATATTGAACTACTTCAAATATTCATATTTGAACTAGTGCAATATACATGTACATTTTATCAGTATTTTATTTAACCAGCGTACAAGGATATATTGCACGATTATTTTCCATTGAAATTAATAGAAAATATTTATTACTATATAATAACATAAAATACTGAACAAAAAGAAGTGTTGATATCCTTAAAAAAATCGATTCAAATGTTTGGTAGAACAACACATTATAGGAATTCAGTAGAAGCATACCATTATTTAAAAATAGACACATTTATTATATCTATTATTTCTTTGCTACAATAAAAATCCAAATACTGGATACTAATAACGTTCATATAATGAACATTTCTGGTCACCTATTACATATGGTATAGGACACAAGTACATTTCAAAACAACTATTATTAATCAAGTTCATTGTACTTGTTTTTAAGTGTTTTCAGAATAAAAACTAAATCTTTTGCAATTCTGTAATCTTTTTCTTTAGTGGCAATCGTTGAATTAAATGAGGCGCTAACATCGATACAATTCATTTGTTCGCGAAGTCCTTCAATGTTGGTTGATATTTTACTAATGATGTGTGCAAACTCATGTGACATTTCCTTATTCAGAAACTGTATTAACTTGCCTAAGGGTTGACAGTCGTCATTGAAGCAATTATGTATCTACAAAAATAAAAAAAAGTACGTGTGAGGCAGAGATGACATTCTTAGAGATACTTATTGTCAGTAAGAAATGTAGTGGATACCAAGAAGTGATGAAAATCGTACATGACTTATCAGCAGGTTTGTAACTGGATTAACACTACGGGTGTCACTAGTGGAACATTAACTGCCTACCCTTTCCGAAGCACCCGAGTTCACTACCGGTTTTTAGTGGGGTTCGTGTTACTCGATCTTTAGTTTTATATGTATGCTTTGTAGATCGTTGTTTGCCCTTTTGTACTTTTTCTTTTGGTCATTGTCTTGTCTGTTCTTCTTCGATATACGGATTCTGATTACCCCTTTGGTATCTCCAAACTCTTCTCAATATATAAAAGCAATCAACCATCGTCATGAATAAACACAAAAAGCTGAAGATCAGCAACACCAACATCATAGAACACCAGGGAAAAGATCAGAGTGAACTCTGGTATTCTGGAAGGGTAAGCAGCTCCTGTTCTACACGTGTCAATCACAGTGTTCTCGGAGCTAATGGTCAAACCTCAGTGCATGCCATAAAATAGGTAAATGGAGACGGAGAGACATTACGGCATAATGATGGATTCGTAATCCCGACACGTATCGCGATTGCTAGCAGAAGTAGTGAATTCATTGATAAAACACGTATTTTTAAATTCTAGTGGTTAAAAATATTAAATCATTTCAACATATTGTGTTAATAGTTTTGGGGTTCGTTCAATTGAGTTCCTCGAGTGCGGTAGATCGTGGGTTCGAACTTCGTACGGATTAAAAACCAAAGAGTATAAAATTGGTATTCATTGATTCTTCGCTAAGCACACAACATTAAAGAGTAAGAACAAAGACTGTTTGGTTGGGAATCAGAATAATATGTCTGAGTGGAGCGACATGTCTATCCGCGGACTGTTGCTTCCGTGAGCTAGCACAATACTAATTCAACTAAGTGTGTTGGTATAGTACAAACGGACGTAATCACCATCTCATTGAAAATTAACTTGTTCTCGCCATGATATAGCTGAATCATTGCTGAGTTGGCATTAAACAACAATCAGTCACTCAATCCAATTGAGTTAAGCATCCTTTGATTATTTTGGGTGTTGTCCTCTTTATATCTATTCAACCATGTTAGCATTATAATTGGGCATGGGCAGTCCCTGTCATTAGTACTTTCGCTAACATGCAAGGGGTGCAATAATAGTGAAATATCTTCGCGAAATATTCCTCTGATGCGTATATTTGAAATTTCAACTCATTACAAATATTACAAACGAATTAAAGTGTACATTTGATATACATTTTGTATTACTCGTGTCTGAAAACTTACCTTGCAAATTGAGCAGCTTTCACCTCTACTTGAAATATTAGGAAATCCAGTATATGGGGCTTGCTGATCCAAAACCTGCTTGAACCGATAGATCCGTGCACCCTGTATAAAGGAAGTTATAGTTTATAGTTAAGGTTATATTACCCTATGGGCGTTTAATGTCAGTTTCAACAATGGTTCTGTTGTATCCCGATGACCAGCTTTATTGGTGTAGGAAATAGTAGAAAGCCACCAACTTACAACAAGTCACTAAAAATCATATGTTTATATTGAGTGCACTTTGCCATGGGTGAGAATCAAATGTGATTTAAATATTAATGGGTTAGTATCAGACTTATTGTACTATGATTTCAAAAATAAAGGTAGATTTAGGATTAAACGGTGGAGGATTTTGTGCAATTTCAACATATGCAAATTCATGTTTGAATTTTGCAAATTTGAATGTATTCTTGCATGTATGAACAAATGTCAAATTAAAAAAAATTATCTGGCCTTTGTTTTTATTAATATTTTTAAGAAAAGTTAACCAAATGATACCAAAGAGGTAGTCAAACGACGTAAATCGAAGAGAGACACATAATACAATAACCAAACTACAAAAGGACAAACAATGAGCTACAAAACGTTACATAGAAAAGTAACGATTTAGCAACACGAAACCCCATTAAAGACCAGGGGTAAACTCATTCGGCACTCCGGAAAGATAAATAGTTCTTTCGGCATTAGTAGCACCCTAATTAGCAGGATTTGAAGGACAAGTCTTCAATTTTGTTGCATACTGCAGATCACATATTGATTCGTCTGTTTTATAATAAGGGCTCGTTTGTCTCAACATATCAAATAAACTATTCTGATGTTTTGATTTTGATAAAGTCCTCTCTAGTCATGACTTCTTTCGTGGTATGTATTATCCCTTATTTTCCTTCTTAAGTATTCATCCTAAGTATTCTGAAATAGCTTATTGCAGGTATGCCTCAAATTCGTCCATTAAAGAGCGATGCGCATTTCACAGTTGAAAATAAAGAGCATTCAACACATGCACATACAACACTGACACAGGCAAAGGAACATAACGGCACAGATGATGTTAATGTGCTAAGTAAATTTATCGGTTAAAACAAATACGGGCTATGCCGAACAGTCGAATATTGAATTCATCAAATATTAGATCTACTCGAAGAACAATATGTAACTGCTGTATTTGCGGGCAGAATTCATGAATTGGCAGTCACATTGCACATTTGACAGCTGATATAATTCTGAAGGAAACAAATGCATATCATGGAACAACTGTTAATATCCATAAAATATCTGTTGAACTCATTTATACCAGAAAAGTTTCTCAACCGAAACCAAATGCACTTTTGCAAAAACAGGTATTTGCGACAGCATAGTTGCGTAAAATAACACGTACACAGATAAGAATTAAAGCAAGCCACTAGTTGATACTGTTCTTAATCGAGATGTTAAATAAGAAGAACGAAAGTCTATCAGCAAGGGGAATCAAGAAGAATGACAAAATCAATAACATGAGTTCAGAAAATCCAACACAAACTACATATAATGTGGACGAGAAACCATTTCAACATTGTCTATATTGTTCTGTAAATATTTGTAATCCAACATCATATCCAGGAGTAGGCTATGATGATTAACGCCACTTTCAACAATATTTCAGTTACATCGTGACGGTAAGATTTATTGGTGGAGGAAACTGGAATACCCAGTGAAAACCACTGACCTGTCGCAAGTCACTGACAAACTTTATCACATAATGTTGTATCGGGTACACATCGCATTAGCGGGATTCGAACTCACAACGTTAGTGGTGATAAGCACTGATTGCATAGGTAGTCATGCATCCAACTACCAGACGATCAAGGCCACAATGGCCCTATTTCCAGCATTAATGGTAAAACCCCCATCTGCTTGTATGACATATTTCAAACTATTATAATTATACCTGCATAACATTCATCCAAGTTGATGATCTTCTGTAAATAAATAGCACTTACCGTGATAGTTTTCAATATCATTGCCGCAGGCAAAACTTTAGATTTAATTGTCTCCAACACTTCATATCGGTTGTAGTTCTGTCGTATATTAGGACATGGTGTAACATGTACTACCATTGTTCGGACATTGTGTGCCACAAAAAGAATGGTCAAAGCGATTTTCTGGAAAGAGTAAGCGTAGAAATCATTATCAATCTACACACAATGAATACAATTTCTATCGTACCATATATCAATGCTCACATTATATGTGACCAGTCTAGAACCGACATCTGGACCTGTTAAACAATACAGTAGCAGTCGGACTGCTTAACATGCCCAGATGTCCGTCAAAGTGCTATATCTTACATTTCTAGATTGACATCTAACGGTACAGTAGCAGTCGGACCGTTTAACATGCCCAGATGTCCGTCAAAGTGATATATCTTACATTTCTAGATTGACATCTAACGGTACAGTAGCAGTCGGACTGCTTAACATGCCCAGATGTCCGTCAAAGTGATATATCTTACATTTCTAGATTGACATCTAACGGTACAGTAGCAGTCGGACCGTTTAACATGCCCAGATGTCCGTCAAAGTGATATATCTTACATTTCTAGATTGACATCTAACGATACAGTAGCAGTCGGACCGTTTAACATGCCCAGATGTCCGTCAAAGTGATATATCTTACATTTATAGATTGACATCTAACGGTACAGTAGCAGTCGGACCGTTTAACATGCCCAGATGTCCGTCAAAGTGATATATCTTACATTTCTAGATTGACATCTAACGGTACAGTAGCAGTCGGACCGTTTAACATGCCCAGATGTCCGTCAAAGTGATATATCTTACATTTCTAGATTGACATCTAACGGTACAGTAGCAGTCGGACCGTTTAACATGCCCAGATGTCCGTCAAAGTGATATATCTTACATTTCTAGATTGACATCTAACGGTACAGTAGCAGTCGGACTGTTTAACATGCCCAGATGTCCGTCAAAGTGATATATCTTACATTTCTAGATTGACATCTAACGGTACAGTAGCAGTCGGACCGTTTAACATGCCCAGATGTCCGTCAAAGTGATATATCTTACATTTCTAGATTGACATCTAACGGTACAGTAGCAGTCGGACTGCTTAACATGCCCAGATGTCCGTCAAAGTGATATATCTTACATTTCTAGATTGACATCTAACGGTACAGTAGCAGTCGGACCGTTTAACATGCCCAGATGTCCGTCAAAGTGATATATCTTACATTTCTAGATTGACATCTAACGGTACAGTAGCAGTCGGACCGTTTAACATGCCCAGATGTCCGTCAAAGTGATATATCTTACATTTCTAGATTGACATCTAACGGTACAGTAGCAGTCGGACCGTTTAACATGCCCAGATGTCCGTCAAAGTGATATATCTTACATTTCTAGATTGACATCTAACGGTACAGTAGCAGTCGGACTGTTTAACATGTCCAGATGTCCGTCAAAGTGATATATCTTACATTTCTAGATTGACATCTAACGGTACAGTAGCAGTCGGACCGTTTAACATGCCCAGATGTCCGTCAAAGTGATATATCTTACATTTCTAGATTGACATCTAACGGTACAGTAGCAGTCGGACTGTTTAACATGCCCAGATGTCCGTCAAAGTGATATATCTTACATTTCTAGATTGACATCTAACGGTACAGTAGCAGTCGGACCGTTTAACATGCCCAGATGTCCGTCAAAGTGATATATCTTACATTTCTAGATTGACATCTAACGGTACAGTAGCAGTCGGACTGCTTAACATGCCCAGATGTCCGTCAAAGTGATATATCTTACATTTCTAGATTGACATCTAACGGTACAGTAGCAGTCGGACCGTTTAACATGCCCAGATGTCCGTCAAAGTGATATATCTTACATTTCTAGATTGACATCTAACGGTACAGTAGCAGTCGGACCGTTTAACATGCCCAGATGTCCGTCAAAGTGATATATCTTACATTTCTAGATTGACATCTAACGGTACAGTAGCAGTCGGACCGTTTAACATGCCCAGATGTCCGTCAAAGTGATATATCTTACATTTCTAGATTGACATCTAACGGTACAGTAGCAGTCGGACTGTTTAACATGTCCAGATGTCCGTCAAAGTGATATATCTTACATTTCTAGATTGACATCTAACGGTACAGTAGCAGTCGGACTGTTTAACATGTCCAGATGTCCGTCAAAGTGATATATCTTACATTTCTAGATTGACATCTAACGGTACAGTAGCAGTCGGACCGTTTAACATGCCCAGATGTCCGTCAAAGTGATATATCTTACATTTCTAGATTGACATCTAACGGTACAGTAGCAGTCGGACTGCTTAACATGCCCAGATGTCCGTCAAAGTGATATATCTTACATTTCTAGATTGACATCTAACGGTACAGTAGCAGTCGGACTGCTTAACATGCCCAGATGTCCGTCAAAGTGATATATCTTACATTTCTAGATTGACATCTAACGGTACAGTAGCAGTCGGACTGTTTAACATGCCCAGATGTCCGTCAAAGTGATATATCTTACATTTCTAGATTGACATCTAACGGTACAGTAGCAGTCGGACCGTTTAACATGCCCAGATGTCCGTCAAAGTGATATATCTTACATTTCTAGATTGACATCTAACGGTACAGTAGCAGTCGGACTGCTTAACATGCCCAGATGTCCGTCAAAGTGATATATCTTACATTTCTAGATTGACATCTAACGGTACAGTAGCAGTCGGACTGCTTAACATGCCCAGATGTCCGTCAAAGTGATATATCTTACATTTCTAGATTGACATCTAACGGTACAGTAGCAGTCGGACTGTTTAACATGCCCAGATGTCCGTCAAAGTGATATATCTTACATTTCTAGATTGACATCTAACGGTACAGTAGCAGTCGGACTGTTTAACATGCCCAGATGTCCGTCAAAGTGATATATCTTACATTTCTAGATTGACATCTAACGGTACAGTAGCAGTCGGACTGCTTAACATGCCCAGATGTCCGTCAAAGTGATATATCTTACATTTCTAGATTGACATCTAACGGTACAGTAGCAGTCGGACTGTTTAACATGCCCAGATGTCCGTCAAAGTGATATATCTTACATTTCTAGATTGACATCTAACGGTACAGTAGCAGTCGGACCGTTTAACATGCCCAGATGTCCGTCAAAGTGATATATCTTACATTTCTAGATTGACATCTAACGGTACAGTAGCAGTCGGACTGCTTAACATGCCCAGATGTCCGTCAAAGTGATATATCTTACATTTCTAGATTGACATCTAACGGTACAGTAGCAGTCGGACTGCTTAACATGCCCAGATGTCCGTCAAAGTGATATATCTTACATTTCTAGATTGACATCTAACGGTACAGTAGCAGTCGGACCGTTTAACATGCCCAGATGTCCGTCAAAGTGATATATCTTACATTTCTAGATTGACATCTAACGGTACAGTAGCAGTCGGACTGCTTAACATGCCCAGATGTCCGTCAAAGTGATATATCTTACATTTCTAGATTGACATCTAACGGTACAGTAGCAGTCGGACTGCTTAACATGCCCAGATGTCCGTCAAAGTGATATATCTTACATTTCTAGATTGACATCTAACGGTACAGTAGCAGTCGGACTGCTTAACATGCCCAGATGTCCGTCAAAGTGATATATCTTACATTTCTAGATTGACATCTAACGGTACAGTAGCAGTCGGACTGCTTAACATGCCCAGATGTCCGTCAAAGTGATATATCTTACATTTCTAGATTGACATCTAACGGTACAGTAGCAGTCGGACTGTTTAACATGCCCAGATGTCCGTCAAAGTGATATATCTTACATTTCTAGATTGACATCTAACGGTACAGTAGCAGTCGGACTGTTTAACATGCCCAGATGTCCGTCAAAGTGATATATCTTACATTTCTAGATTGACATCTAACGGTACAGTAGCAGTCGGACCGTTTAACATGCCCAGATGTCCGTCAAAGTGATATATCTTACATTTCTAGATTGACATCTAACGGTACAGTAGCAGTCGGACCGTTTAACATGCCCAGATGTCCGTCAAAGTGATATATCTTACATTTCTAGATTGACATCTAACGGTACAGTAGCAGTCGGACCGTTTAACATGCCCAGATGTCCGTCAAAGTGATATATCTTACATTTCTAGATTGACATCTAACGGTACAGTAGCAGTCGGACTGTTTAACATGTCCAGATGTCCGTCAAAGTGATATATCTTACATTTCTAGATTGACATCTAACGGTACAGTAGCAGTCGGACTGCTTAACATGCCCAGATGTCCGTCAAAGTGATATATCTTACATTTCTAGATTGACATCTAACGGTACAGTAGCAGTCGGACTGCTTAACATGCCCAGATGTCCGTCAAAGTGATATATCTTACATTTCTAGATTGACATCTAACGGTACAGTAGCAGTCGGACCGTTTAACATGCCCAGATGTCCGTCAAAGTGATATATCTTACATTTCTAGATTGACATCTAACGGTACAGTAGCAGTCGGACTGCTTAACATGCCCAGATGTCCGTCAAAGTGATATATCTTACATTTCTAGATTGACATCTAACGGTACAGTAGCAGTCGGACTGTTTAACATGCCCAGATGTCCGTCAAAGTGCTATATCTTACATTTCTAGATTGACATCTAACGGTACAGTAGCAGTCGGACCGTTTAACATGCCCAGATGTCCGTCAAAGTGATATATCTTACATTTCTAGATTGACATCTAACGGTACAGTAGCAGTCGGACCGTTTAACATGCCCAGATGTCCGTCAAAGTGATATATCTTACATTTCTAGATTGACATCTAACGATACAGTAGCAGTCGGACTGCTTAACATGCCCAGATGTCCGTCAAAGTGATATATCTTACATTTCTAGATTGACATCTAACGGTACAGTAGCAGTCGGACCGTTTAACATGCCCAGATGTCCGTCAAAGTGATATATCTTACATTTCTAGATTAACATCTAACGGTACAGTAGCAGTCGGACCGTTTAACATGCCCAGATGTCCGTCAAAGTGATATATCTTACATTTCTAGATTAACATCTAACGGTACAGTAGCAGTCGGACCGTTTAACATGCCCAGATGTCCGTCAAAGTGATATATCTTACATTTCTAGATTGACATCTAACGATACAGTAGCAGTCGGACTGCTTAACATGCCCAGATGTCCGTCAAAGTGCTATATCTTACATTTCTAGATTAACATCTAACGGTACAGTAGCAGTCGGACCGTTTAACATGCCCAGATGTCCGTCAAAGTGATATATCTTACATTTCTAGATTGACATCTAACGGTACAGTAGCAGTCGGACTGCTTAACATGCCCAGATGTCCGTCAAAGTGCTATATCTTACATTTCTAGATTGACATCTAACGGTACAGTAGCAGTCGGACCGTTTAACATGCCCAGATGTCCGTCAAAGTGATATATCTTACATTTCTAGATTGACATCTAACGGTACAGTAGCAGTCGGACCGTTTAACATGCCCAGATGTCCGTCAAAGTGATATATCTTACATTTCTAGATTGACATCTAACGGTACAGTAGCAGTCGGACCGTTTAACATGCCCAGATGTCCGTCAAAGTGATATATCTTACATTTCTAGATTGACATCTAACGGTACAGTAGCAGTCGGACCGTTTAACATGCCCAGATGTCCGTCAAAGTGATATATCTTACATTTCTAGATTGACATCTAACGGTACAGTAGCAGTCGGACCGTTTAACATGCCCAGATGTCCGTCAAAGTGATATATCTTACATTTCTAGATTGACATCTAACGATACAGTAGCAGTCGGACTGCTTAACATGCCCAGATGTCCGTCAAAGTGATATATCTTACATTTCTAGATTGACATCTAACGATACAGTAGCAGTCGGACTGCTTAACATGCCCAGATGTCCGTCAAAGTGCTATATCTTACATTTCTAGATTAACATCTAACGGTACAGTAGCAGTCGGACCGTTTAACATGCCCAGATGTCCGTCAAAGTGATATATCTTACATTTCTAGATTGACATCTAACGGTACAGTAGCAGTCGGACTGCTTAACATGCCCAGATGTCCGTCAAAGTGCTATATCTTACATTTCTAGATTGACATCTAACGGTACAGTAGCAGTCGGACCGTTTAACATGCCCAGATGTCCGTCAAAGTGATATATCTTACATTTCTAGATTGACATCTAACGGTACAGTAGCAGTCGGACCGTTTAACATGCCCAGATGTCCGTCAAAGTGATATATCTTACATTTCTAGATTGACATCTAACGATACAGTAGCAGTCGGACTGCTTAACATGCCCAGATGTCCGTCAAAGTGATATATCTTACATTTCTAGATTGACATCTAACGGTACAGTAGCAGTCGGACCGTTTAACATGTCCAGATGTCCGTCAAAGTGATATATCTTACATTTCTAGATTGACATCTAACGGTACAGTAGCAGTCGGACCGTTTAACATGCCCAGATGTCCGTCAAAGTGATATATCTTACATTTCTAGATTGACATCTAACGATACAGTAGCAGTCGGACTGCTTAACATGCCCAGATGTCCGTCAAAGTGATATATCTTACATTTCTAGATTGACATCTAACGGTACAGTAGCAGTCGGACCGTTTAACATGTCCAGATGTCCGTCAAAGTGATATATCTTACATTTCTAGATTGACATCTAACGATACAGTAGCAGTCGGACTGCTTAACATGCCCAGATGTCCGTCAAAGTGATATATCTTACATTTCTAGATTGACATCTAACGGTACAGTAGCAGTCGGACCGTTTAACATGTCCAGATGTCCGTCAAAGTGATATATCTTACATTTCTAGATTGACATCTAACGGTACAGTAGCAGTCGGACCGTTTAACATGCCCAGATGTCCGTCAAAGTGATATATCTTACATTTCTAGATTGACATCTAACGGTACAGTAGCAGTCGGACTGCTTAACATGCCCAGATGTCCGTCAAAGTGCTATATCTTACATTTCTAGATTGACATCTAACGGTACAGTAGCAGTCGGACCGTTTAACATGCCCAGATGTCCGTCAAAGTGATATATCTTACATTTCTAGATTGACATCTAACGGTACAGTAGCAGTCGGACCGTTTAACATGCCCAGATGTCCGTCAAAGTGATATATCTTACATTTCTAGATTGACATCTAACGATACAGTAGCAGTCGGACTGCTTAACATGCCCAGATGTCCGTCAAAGTGATATATCTTACATTTCTAGATTGACATCTAACGGTACAGTAGCAGTCGGACTGCTTAACATGCCCAGATGTCCGTCAAAGTGCTATATCTTACATTTCTAGATTGACATCTAACGGTACAGTAGCAGTCGGACCGTTTAACATGCCCAGATGTCCGTCAAAGTGATATATCTTACATTTCTAGATTGACATCTAACGGTACAGTAGCAGTCGGACCGTTTAACATGCCCAGATGTCCGTCAAAGTGATATATCTTACATTTCTAGATTGACATCTAACGATACAGTAGCAGTCGGACTGCTTAACATGCCCAGATGTCCGTCAAAGTGATATATCTTACATTTCTAGATTGACATCTAACGGTACAGTAGCAGTCGGACCGTTTAACATGTCCAGATGTCCGTCAAAGTGATATATCTTACATTTCTAGATTGACATCTAACGGTACAGTAGCAGTCGGACTGCTTAACATGCCCAGATGTCCGTCAAAGTGCTATATCTTACATTTCTAGATTAACATCTAACGGTACAGTAGCAGTCGGACTGCTTAACATGCCCAGATGTCCGTCAAAGTGCTATATCTTACATTTATAGATTGACATCTAACGGTACAGTAGCAGTCGGACCGTTTAACATGCCCAGATGTCCGTCAAAGTGATATATCTTACATTTCTAGATTGACATCTAACGGTACAGTAGCAGTCGGACTGTTTAACATGCCCAGATGTCCGTCAAAGTGATATATCTTACATTTCTAGATTGACATCTAACGGTACAGTAGCAGTCGGACCGTTTAACATGCCCAGATGTCCGTCAAAGTGATATATCTTACATTTCTAGATTGACATCTAACGGTACAGTAGCAGTCGGACTGTTTAACATGCCCAGATGTCCGTCAAAGTGATATATCTTACATTTCTAGATTGACATCTAACGGTACAGTAGCAGTCGGACCGTTTAACATGCCCAGATGTCCGTCAAAGTGATATATCTTACATTTCTAGATTGACATCTAACGGTACAGTAGCAGTCGGACTGCTTAACATGCCCAGATGTCCGTCAAAGTGATATATCTTACATTTCTAGATTGACATCTAACGGTACAGTAGCAGTCGGACCGTTTAACATGCCCAGATGTCCGTCAAAGTGATATATCTTACATTTCTAGATTGACATCTAACGGTACAGTAGCAGTCGGACCGTTTAGCATATCCAATTGTTCGTCAAACTTTCAAAGTGATACTCCAAATTGTATTGTTTATGAGGAATTAGGTATATTGCCTTTGGAAATTCGAGTAAAACTTCGTATAATTTCATATTGGTGTAAACTTGTGAATAACGAAACAAAATTAAGTAGATCCTTATACAGGTTGATGTTATGTTTAAAAAATCAGTGTCAGAATAATTTCAAGTGGATTAATTATGTAGAATCTATATTAAATAGAGCTGGCTTAGGATATATTTTTATAAATCAGGTTGGATATTGTGATAAAACTTATCTTAACCAAATTTTAACCGATCAGTTTGTCAGTTCATGGTATAATGACATCGAAAATTCATCTCGAGGACAATTTTTTGGCTCTTTCAAAAAAAGACTTTGAAATAGAACATTATGTAGTGAAATTATACGAGAAATCTAGAATTTGGATGACAAAATTAAGGGCGTCAACTTTACGAATTCCAATAGAAACTGGGCGGTGGTATAATATTCCTAAATATGAGAGGGTTTGTGCTTTGTGTGGACAATCAAGTGGTGATGAGCTCCACTTGTTATTTCTTTGTTGTAATGAATATTTAGTAAACCTGAGACGTATATATTTACCTAGATATTATGTTACTTATTCTAGTATTGTTAAAATGAATGGTCTCCTATCTTTTTGTAATGTAGAAGTTTATAAAAGGTTATCATTGTTTATAAAGAAAATTGCTGGTATGTTATTATGTTTTTGATAATATATGATCATTTCACCATGTAATACTGTATATATGTTATGCCATCATGTAACACATTTATGTGTGTGAGTATTATCAATAAAATCTTGATATATCTATCTTGATATATTTATCTGAACATTTTAATATGAATGTCATGGTTATAAAAATGCAGAAATATACGTGATATAATTTTAACGAGGCCACAGAGAGGGATATTGATTTTCTGCCTCATATATATGGTTGACCTGGTTTTGTAATAGGTGATAAAGGACAAAGTCATCTAGTAAGTTTGCGGAAACGGTGAAAATGTTAAACGTTGCAAATGAAGGGTCTGATATAATCGAAGGGTGTGATATAAGGAATAATTACGTAATTCATGGACTGTTATCCAATCAACATTATTCTTTCCGTAACAACATCAGATAAAATATTTTGTTTTATTTATAACGTTTTGTCACTTATAGCTACATGAGTAAAATAAAAATGATAAAAAGCGTTTGTCATTCATGTAGTATTTTTATATATTTCCGGATGCATGAAATATCTGCTGAATAAGCAAAATATGCAAAACATTTCATGATACAATAAGTATTATTTGTTTGTTTGGTGGGGAGTTTGAAGATATCAAATGGGCAATCAGGATCCGTAAATTTAAAGACAGAAAATACAATTGCCAAGAAAAAAAAGGACAAACAACGATCTACAACACTAAAGATCCGGTATCGCGAACCACACTAAAAACCAGGAGTGATCTCAGGTGCTCTGGAAGGGTAGACAGTACAAAAACCAGGAGTGATCTCAGGTGCTCTGGAAGGGTAGACAGTACAAAAACCAAGAGTGATCTCAGGTGCTCCGGAAGGGTGGACAGTACAAACACAATGAGTGATCTCATGTGCTCTGGAAGGATAGACAGTACAAAAACCAGGAGTGATCTCAGGTGCTCCGGAAGGGTAGACAGTACAAAAACCAGGAGTGATCTCAGGTGCTCTGGAAGGGTAGGCAGTACAAAAACCAGGAGTGATCTCAGGTGATCCGGAAGGGTAGACAGTACAAAAACCAGGAGTGATCTCAGGTGCTCTGGAAGGGTAGACAGTACAAAAACCAGGAGTGATCTCAGGTGCTCCGGAAGGATAAACAGTACCAGCTCCATTAGTGGTATCCGCCGTGTTACTTTGAAATGTTATTTGTTTGTTGAATAGCATTATCTTTGTTTATTGAATAAAATGTTATTTGTTGAATGAAATGTTAATTTTGTTTGTTGAATAAAATGTTTTTTGCTTGTTTAATAAAATGTTATTTGTTCATCGAATAACTTTATATTGTTTTATCAAATAAAATTATATTGTTTATCGAATACAATAATATTGTTTTGTTGAATAAAATATTTGTTCCATAAAATGATATTTGTTTGTCGAATAAAAAGTTGTTTGTTTGTTAAATAAAAAGTTGTTTGTTTGTTAAATAAAAAGTTATTTGTTTGTTGAATGTTCTTTTTCTGTGTTGTATTATTATTTTATAATTTTTAGTAAATGTTTCATAAAAGAGAAATGATAAATTCTAACCTTGTTTTCTATTGCTGGGAGATTCTAAGTAAGACTACATGTATATGTTTGACATGTAGCTTAACTTAAACAATAGCGTGCCGATATAACAAACAGAGCGTTTTTAAATAGTAAGAAGAACATAATTTCATATTTGATGGTGTTTCTGTCGATAAATGTTCAAATACTATGAAAACTATAAAAAAAAAAAAATCAACTTAAAACCTAATCCTATACAAAATGTACATGTTTAAATATTATTCAAATTGTTAGAAAACTCACATTGATAGCTAACATTTCAATTCGATTTTGTTGAAAATCTTTCAAGATTCTTAATGTTATTATCGTCTTATACCTACAGTATTTATAGATATACAAAATCATGAAAATTCGGGAAAAAATCAAGAAATTTTTATGGTTTTTTTATTATTAAAATACAGAAGCTACTTACATTTGTACCTATAAAGACGTCACGTTGTCATTTCTAAGAAGGCTTTGCACTGACTAAATATTTTGTCCTTTGGAATAAAAAATGTATCGGAATAATACTGTTTCCTCTCGGTGTTCCTAAATTTCCAACCATTCACAACTGTTCTCTCTAAAATTCAACAATTAAAAATGAGGCGTTTCATTTTAGATTATGAACGGTTTTGTTTGACTCATGTATCCTTTTGTCTTGGTTTTTTAGATCATAGATATTAGCTGATTATATCTACTTACTATGAGGAAATTAACGTATAGACACTTGCGGTCTCGACCATGATATTCAGTATTAAATCTATATGTGTATCTACTGGTTTTTATTATATTTAATGTGTGGGACATGTACGCATATACATTGCATATATGTATACTGTCTTATATCATCTAGTTTCGAATGGAAGTTTGTTAACTTTCTGACAGACAACTAATCCATCTTCACATACAACAAGCTATTGTATTGTTATATGTTATGCCTATGTAAACGCGTTAATTCTGTAGAATCGTAACGTAGTAATGATATGACTTTATAGAGTACAAATAGTGTGCAACGGAAATTCATTTCTAACGGCAAATACGAATATGTTTACATAGGCCATGCACTTATGTGATTTTGATCAAATGTTTCAGAAGGAACATGTGTCCAATTTGCATTTATAGGAAAGACCAAACTCTTTTTTTCATTGTTTTTTTGTGTTTTCTGGGAGAGGGTGGAACTCGCTTTTGCAAATGTAATTTAAATCGACCACGCACACTTTAATTATATCCTTGTTTGTCTGAACTGCAGTCAATGGACATAAGTATTCGTCACCCTCGGTTTTACGATATATATTTCATATAAAACCACATTTTTCATTTCTGAACAGATTTTGATAATTTTTGCACCAGAGGAAGCAGAAATATTTAAAGATTATTTGTTTATTTTAGCATGATTTTCCGTTAGATTGACTTTATTTTCTTATGATTTAAAGACAATTTTTGTTTTCTGACGTCAAATTTGCTATATATTTTAACAAAAATAAAATCGGAAAAATCAACATTTGTGTTTAAATCACCAGAAAGCAAAAACCATGCAGATCAAGATTACTATCAGATCAACAAATAAAACTCAAAGAATTATGCGTGTCTTGAAATAAATTTCATAAACATGTGCCCAGAGATAGTTTTAAAATATTGTTTTGAAAAAATGTGGTTTTATATGAAATATATAGTAAGAAATCGAAAGTAGTATATGGAGACGGACAAATTATCATTTGCGGTAGATCGTGCGGGGGATCGGAAGTGACGTCATTCACGTTGCCCTGTCCGGAACTATGTTGTGCGCAATATCCGCCCTAGTGGGGCCTTTTCACCGGAAGTGACGTCAGTCACGTGACGGACCGGAAGAGGCCCTGTTTGGAAGTATGTTCTGCGCATGCCCGGTTTTTCCCGCGTTTTTTTCTTAGAAGTAGTACAGTAGTACCATGGCTACCGGATGTGACCTAAGGTCACTTGACCCCTTCGGGGTTCCCGTGGGTGTGCGCATGAACACCCGTAGTGACCAAAGGTCACGTGACCCCTTCGGAAGTGTCCTTGGCGTATTTTCTAGGACGTTCGCGTCCTATTACCATAGGAAACCCCCCTTTTTTAATCTTCATATAGTGTCTATATATATATATATAGGTTGTGTAGTACTCTAGCTATTTCTACTTTGCTAAGAGTACATTTGAAAATTTCCATCTGCAAAAATGTTTTCTTTTTTTTCTACACTTTTAATGTTCAGAAAAACAAATCCTAAGAGCACAAATCGACCATGGAATTTATCGTTTTTATTTTTGTTAATTGTTGTCTGATATTTTTCTCTAAAAATTAAAAGTTTAAAAATATAAAAAAAACATCTTTGCAGATGAAAATTTTCAAATGTACTCTTAGCAAAGTAGAAATACTTGGAGTACTACACAACCTATATATATACACACTATATGAACATAAAAGGGGGAGTTTCCTATGGTCATAGGACGCGGACGTCGTAGAGAACACCCCAACCAACATTTTGTGCTATTACTAAGAGAAAAGTGCGGGGGAAAAAAACGGGCATGCGCAGAGCATATTATTGGACAGGGCCTCTTCCGGTGACGTCAGTCTGATGTCACTTCCGATCAGAATTGTACTACTACTCTAGTAAGAAAACGCGGGGAAAACCGGGCATGCGCAGAACATACTTCCGGTGAGGGCACGTGACTGACGTCACTTCCAGTAACGTGACTGACGTCACTTCCGGTCATGATCCATCGCACGATCCACCGCAAATGATAATGTGTCCGTCCCATATACTACTATCGAAGGTAACGAATACTTATGTCCATGGACTGTATTACAAATTGTGTTGGTATTTCTACCACTAAGTATCCATATTTGATGACCTATCTTTTTATCTTAGTAGTACAAGCTGTTTCATAGTATTAACTATGTTTACTGTGTTATCTGTGCAAGGGAAAAAAATAAGTATGAAACAACATGCATTATCAACAGCCCGGATATTATCAGAAAGAAAATTGTATTATCTATTTTCTTTAGTTTTGATATTATTTAAATTCCATGTCAATAATCATACCTTGTATGGCATGATAATGAGGGTTAGGGTTATAGCGTTTAATGCCACTTTCAACAATATTTCAGTTATATCGTGGTGGTCAGTTTTATTGGTGGGGGAAACCGATAGCGTTTAATGCCACTTTCAACAATATTTCAGTTATATCGTGGTGGTCAGTTTTATTGGTGGAGGAAACCGATAGCGTTTAATGCCACTTTCAACAATATTTCAGTTATATCGTGGTGGTTAGTTTTATTGGTGGAGGAAACCGATAGCGTTTAATGCCACTTTCAACAATATTTCAGCTATATCGTGGTGGTTAGTTTTATTGGTGGAGGAAACCGATAGCGTTTAATGCCACTTTCAACAATATTTCAGTTATATCGTGGTGGTCAGTTTTATTGGTGGAGGAAACGGAAAAAAACACCAAACAACGCAATTCATTGACAACTTTCATCACATAAAGTTGTACCGAGTACACCTCGCCATGAACGAAATTCAAACACACAACTTTATTGGAGATAGGCATCGATTGCACAGGTAGTTGTAAATCCAACCACCATATCATCGGGATCACGACCCCAACAATATTAAGACACGATCCACCAGTAAGAAATATAACTACAATATAAATAAATATAATAAGACACGATCCACCAGTAAGAAATATAACTACAATATAAATAAATATAATAAGACACGATCCACCCGTAAGAAATATAACTACAATATAAATAAATATAATAAGACACGATCCACCAGTAAGAAATATAACTACAATATAAATAAATATAATAAGACACGATCCACCAGTAAGAAATATAACTACAATATAAATAAATATAATAAGACACGATCCACCAGTAAGAAATATAACTAAAATATAAATAAATATAATAAGACACGATCCACCAGTAAGAAATATAACTACAATATAAATAAATATAATAAGACACGATCCACCCGTAAGAAATATAACTACAATATAAATAAATATAATAAGACACGATCCACCCGTCAGAAATATAACTACAATATAAATAAATATAATAAGACACGATCCACCAGTAAGAAATATAACTACAATATAAAAAAATATAATAAGACACGATCCACCAGTAAGAAATATAACTACAATATAAATAAATATAATAAGACACGATCCACCAGTAAGAAATATAACTACAATATAAATAAATATAATAAGACACGATCCACCAGTAAGAAATATAACTACAATATAAATAAATATAATAAGACACGATCCACCAGTAAGAAATATAACTACAATATAAATAAATATAATAAGACACGATCCACCAGTAAGAAATATAACTACAATATAAATAAATATAATAAGACACGATCCACCAGTAAGAAATATAACTACAATATAAATAAATATAATAAGACACGATCCACCAGTAAGAAATATATCTACAATATAAATAAATATAATAAGACACGATCCACCTGTAAGAAATATAACTACAATATAAATAAATATAATAAGACACGATCCACCAGTAAGAAATATAACTACAATATAAATAAATATAATAAGACACGATCCACCAGTAAGAAATATAACTACAATATAAATAAATATAATAAGACACGATCCACCATTAAGAAATATAACTACAATATAAATAAATATAATAAGACACGATCCACCAGTAAGAAATATAACTACAATATAAATAAATATAATAAGACACGATCCACCAGTAAGAAATATAACTATTATATAAATAAATATAATAAGACACGATCCACCAGTAAGAAATATAACTATAAATAAATATAATATAAATAGTCCAATGTTTTCCAAAGATAATATATTCTACGATAACGTATTTCAAAACTTCTGTTAAAATAAAATAAAAAGTTAAGGACTCTCTATACAAACTGAAGTAGGTACACAGTAGTACAAGTACAAGTATTTATGATATTAAATGGATCAGTTCATGGGTTTTTGGATTTGAAAATAAACACAACAAACAATCCCTAAAAATCTATCCAGGTACATTTGGTTTGTTAAATATAATGAACCAATTACAGCACTTCATTTTGTGCAATATGATGCGCTATCACATATTTTGTTGCAATAAGTTCGTTTTTGCATGTCTAATAATAGCTAAAAGTCAGTGTTGGTTATTTGCCCTCAGGACAAATACGGGGCAAATATATCCTTATTTGCCCTCAAATATCCGTATTTGCCCTCATATATCCGTATTCGCCACCTAATTCAACTTCCGGTATCTGCACAGTGGTTTCAAAGATTATATGTCAAAGTACAAGGAAAGATGATACATAAAAAGTTATGCATAAAATCGTATTTCAATCAAATTAACACATTTCAACATATTGAAATAAAGTCTAATAACTTGAAACGGAATAATTAGCTAAAATGTATACGTCGTGTTGAATAGGAATTTCCATTCAAATGTCAACGTCTTGGGTCGATTTTACAAACAGTTTCTAACGTCAATGTACAGATCGACATTGTTTGGTATATTTTTGAAACCATATTCGAAACAAAAATATTTGCAAGTTGAACAAAGTCAACTCTCTTAAAGATTTATTTTCGTAATTTGTCAGTTCATAGATCTGTTTTGCAATATAAAAGTAAATGCTTGGAAAAGATCAATGTAAAATATGTGATAAAAAGATTATGACATGAAATTTTCCATATCGTCCCTGGTATCATCACTCGACTCATATCAGCCCTCCAGCTTCGCTCCATAGCACATCATATTGCTGCACTCAATGAAGTGCAATAATTGTATATTATATATGATTTCAGATAATGTCTTTTCTGACATAATATTCCAAAGCTCTTCCAGACACCTTAAAATAGAAATGGTGTTTCCCAATTATCTTAAAAGAAGGAGCCAATCATCATCGGGTTACGTTTTGTCATCGACTAATCAGATGCGTTCTTACTAATTACTTTCGGTACACAATTAAATTAATAATGGCAGACGTTGGGTAGATAAGGGGTGTCTGTGGAACAAAAAAAAGTCGGCGCTGTTTGGTGTTAATTCAAATTTGATTTAATGTCATATCATAACATAGTTAATGAATTTCAATTTCGGTGAATACAAGGATTGATCAACCCATGGAACATGATATTCACCTCGGATGACTCGGTGAATATCATGTTCCATGGGTTGATCAAACCTTGTATTCACCTCATGGAAAGTCATCAATTGTATATTATTGCATATCAGTTTTGTAACAGTTATGCTAATTGGTAATAGTGCAGTCACATGGTGTGTTTATTCTATGATATAATAATGAGCAGCCCATTTAACAAGGCTGTAAAACATAATTTATTTTGACCGGCTCAATATTTGATAGAGTTATGTCCCCTTTAATAAAACGCACAAATGATAGCCTACTAGAGAGGATGATGATTTTGGATAGTGCCATTCTACTTGCACGTTGACGACCGGTCATTTGTAAATTTCGAAGGCAGGAGTACCGGTATGCATATTGTAGCCAATAGTAAAGGCTAAAATTTACTGACCCTATCCAAATAGAATTTGAAGATATGAAATGTGTAATCAGAATCCGTAAATCAAAAAAGAACATACAACACAATGGCTAAAAGAAAAAGGACAAACAAAGATCTACAAAACACTACATATAAACTAACGATCGAGTAGCACGAATCCCCATAAAACCGGGGGTGAACTCAGGTGCTCCGGAAGGGTAGGCAGTTCCTGTACCACTAGTGGGACACGTCGAGTTAAGCATTCCTGTTTCCATCCTGAATATGCGTTTAATTCCTGGGGTTGTTTGTTAGGTAACCACTACATTCAATCAATCAATTCCAGCAACATATGGTGTTTCCATTTCACAACTCGCACGTTATTTTAAGGATTGTGCGCAGTACAGCGATATTCTGAATATTCAGATGCATGTTACTCAAAGCAAGGCTCGGTTGCTACTAGTTTGATGTCAATGCTACCAAAAAGTCACTGTTGTCATTACGATCTGGTTGACGGTCACACAATGTTCATTTTTCAAATGGCAATGGATCTTTTCAATTTTACGTAGACATTTCGTTTTCTCTATGACCGACAAGACATTTACTGGAATAACTATGAGGAACACGTGGACTGTCTTGTCAACAACTGTCTTGTACAAAACAGGAATTGCTTACTCTTCGCTATTACCTGCATTTATATCTTTTTAGTTTTATGTTTTGTAGTTTTTGTTTATTTGTCTTCGTTCATGTCTTGTTTTCAATGTTACCTGTCTCTGGAATGTCAATTCTATTCTCTCTCACGAACGTTTATTTATTACATGGTACATGTGTTTAAATATTTTGTAGACACAGACAATATTTTTCATAATTAACTTACCAACGTACGAAAATCATATTGTGTATTGTCTGTAGATCTATGTATTTTAAAATTACACGTCGTTTTTATACGAACTAGTACCAACGTGAAGACACATAAATTAGACTTAAAAAAATGAACACTGTTGATCACATTCGCTGGTGACTGGTCATTTCTACGTTCACATCAATAATAATTGAACCTTCATACCGACCATGTTTGTCAACAGAATAAGAATTTACGGCTGGTAATCACGGGGACCTTCCGGGAAACGAAAAACACATATCGTTAATTGAAGATGATGAATTTACATTTATCCTGCAATCATTACCAGGGCAGTAACTAGTGTTCTATATCAACTGAGACAGATCGTGCTTTTATCCAGAGCGATGAGGACTAGAGAAGGGATATCTCGTTGGTGGGTTGTCCTTCCTCGGAAAAGTTTGAAAACTTGAGACCACAGGAGATGCAATCTAGGCTATTTTGCGCAGACTTATCTGTTATCGATCTAGCAATTTGTTTTTCATTTTTGGCACACAGAAACTTGTTAAGAAAGAGATTTCTCAATTCCATGGGCATTATTTGGTCCTAAATTGAACCCGAGGAGCAATACATGATTTATCCCGTAACTGTCCATGAAGAATCTATATATCCGATATGATAAAAGACACATTTCATAAGTTTTGGGATGTTATAGCTATAGCTTCAAATAAAACGTTGTCACCTTCATAATGAATGAGTTTCATTTTTCTTTATTTCAATCTTCAAAATTAACATTCGTTTATTTACAACACACAGAAACAATGTTAGCTTACACAGGACCCCATAGCATTCCTTGCTTCCAAAATTACATTGCAGCTGTTAACTGTATATACATAGCGATCACCAGATTTAACCTGTGAGAGTTACAATGAACAACTATTGATATAGCCTCTGGGAATGTGTCTCGGACTTGCTTTTGTACACCGGATACCTCCCCGAAATGATAGAATAACCATCATATCCCTGACCTCTCAGACTTCCCAAATGAAACCCCCATTTCTTACTGAGACTGTTTTATGTTGCACCATTAATTGACTTCGCATCTGTCGATTCCAATTTAATAAACCTTAGAAAATCTTCCGTGACACTGAACTAATACCCGGTAACAAATGCAAATGGACAGTTGTGCCTTCTCTGAAATGTCATAACACTGAAATCAAAATGAAATTGTTCACATCGCTGACGTATAGTTTTACGAATTTCAATTTCACACTGCTGAATCCGTTTATTTTGAACTTTTGGCGATAAATATTTGTATTTTGAATTTAATAAATGCGACTTATGGCGTATTAAATCTTCACGCGCTTTACTGACGCTTTGTAACACTTCCAGTGGTCGAAAGAAACATTTCATTTTTTTCTGTTGCATATCTGTGTTTTTCCAATTAGCATAACTATTAAATACTTGTTTCTCCCGTTTTTCGGCCACAGCGTTTTCCAATCAAAGTATGAGTTGTCTCTGATATTTGACCAGAGAAAGCAATACAGTTGACACAAAGTCGTGTTGTTTAACTTGTTATTGTCATAAATATAGAGGTATCTGAAATACTGCTCCCTTAGTGCTAAGCAATAATCAGCCAATCAATTATCAAATGGGCGTAGAATAAAATAAAGCAATAGGAATAACTTATATTGCCAGCATATATATATATATATTATAAATAACATGAATTTTATAAAGCAAATTTCAATCATATATCACAACAAATCATTTAAAAATAACGATTCTTTTTTGGCAAAAAGTCCGTCAAGCCGCTAAGGCCGCCAAATTTTTTTTTTAATAATAATAATATATAGCACCACAGTCCACACACTATCACATATCTTTTTCCTCTTGTCCGAAAGAACAAACCTCCTTCCAAAACACATACGGGTAATGGAAAGAAAATCATAAATCCACTCAGAATGTATTTAGATCCTGAGTAGATCAGCTGAAAGGGAACATCATCATATTCAGGATATCAGTTCCCTGAAAAGAGGAAAACAGATATATATAAAATGGTAGAAATACATTAATTGATTGATAATCAAACAACTCAGCCTACAGAACAAAAGCTAAATTTCATTCATATTTAGATGCCTAATAATGTTTATTATTTTCTTGCGAAGCAAATCAGTTCCTGCATAATTCAAATGTAGCCCATCGCTTAGGGCAAATAAAGTTGGGTCAGGTGAATTCTTGTATAACAAATGTTTGAATAAATTACAAAATAGAAAATGCTTTCTCCTACATAATACTTTCAATTCTGCATTAACCTTGGTTATTGTTTTCTCTGTCTTATAATGATCTACTAAACGAGGTAACAAAGATGTAAATACTAACTTTGTTCGATTTCTACTCTTTAATTTATGAATCAAATCTCCGTAATAAGACGTTATTTTTTGTATATAGAATCTCCATTGGAAATATTATTAGTACCAACCATCAACACCATCAACATATTTTGGAATAGATGCCGATATGATTGTAGCTCTTTTTTCTAAAAAAAAATTACTGCAATGATTAGAATTTAAAAATTTTCAAAATATGAGTTTTCATTCTGTTTGCCACAAATATTTGATCTTCAAGACTAAATTTTAGATATTTCTTATATGCATCACTGCGCCAATCACCATACAACTGAATCAATTCGGTTGGCACTTCAGCTGCAAAGGCCCAACTAGCACCCCCTTCTAAAACCATGTGTAGAAAATGTATCTGGATTTTCCCCAATTAATTTGATCAGTTTCTTTAATATTGTCTGAAACTGTCTATATGTAACTGGAATAACTTTCTTATGTTTAAAAATAGAATAAGCTGGTGCATTATTTACAGCTGGGACCAATTTAACCATATTCAAGTAAACCTTCACCGGACATAAAGAAGATCCGGGTATCGCTACTATAGGAATTATCAAATGTCTCTCACCAAATTTAATAGTTTTTGACCACTTTATTGTAATCAATAAAATATTCTTTTCTTTATCATAAACAATATATTTTCTACTTAGCTGTTTTTCCGGATTAAATCTTGACACAGAATTTAGCACTAAATTAGATTTCCTAAACATAAGAAAAAAGGCATGTAAAAATAAGCACCAAAATGTTGCGTCACATGAATTATTCAAGTCTAACTTTGTTAGTATATAACAAAGTATCGTAGGAGTTATAGGCCGAGCTTGTTTAGAACAGTGTGGATTAAGCCTTGCTAAACCTTTCAGCACCAACTTCAGCTGAAACGATTCAAACTGCGGATAATCAATATCCAGATATAAATGTAATAATTTAACTCCACTAATATAATTTCTAATATCATCCACAGTTTTAAAGCTCCTACTTAAAAATTGTGCATACAGAGTTAATTTTTTAACTGTTGCGGGAATAGGTTCAAAATGAAAATAAATACAAAACATGAAATATGTTTCCCATTGTGTCTTTATATTCTTATTTGTGCTTTCAGCACAGGCATGCTGTGCAGAATTCTTGCACTGAAATTGTAGTCTATCCAACTCTGCAAAAACAAAACTACCAATTAATCAAAAATCTAAAGTGACACTTTTCTACTTTAATGTCTTCATATATATTTTTAGCTATTGACTGATTAAACATAGCTGCAATTTTTTTATGAATCTACCATCTGGAAAGAAAATCTGCCAGCCTATTTTCCTTACCCAAGATGTGTTTAGCTCTAATCTCAAATTGAAAAACTGCTGCCATGTAGTAGAGTTCTCTCAAACAATCTTGCATAAAGGTAGTCTTTGATGAACCAGAATTTATAGCTTTTACCGACGATTCATTATCAAAAAAAATTAAAATCTTTTTTCCTTGAAAGGTGTCACCTCAAAAATGAAGTGCTACTACAATGCTAAAAAGTTCAAGAGCATTGATATGTAATGTTAACTTAATAATGAACTCAAGGAAAATAGCATGAAAAAATTGATTACGTGGAATAGCTCCAAGCCATTCTAAACAAGCGTCACTAGAAAATATTTCATCTGGAGCCGACCAATTTTCTAATGATATTATTGAAACACCATTATACTGTAGCAAAAATAATTGCAACCAATGTAAATCTTTTCTAACCTCTGTTGGAATTGTTCTAAAAATTCTATGACCACTACCTACTATATTGGAAGGAAAAACAGGGCGTAACCAATTTAAAAGCCTACTTACAAATAATCTAGATTGTAATTCATATAAAGAAGACTTCTTTTTCCTTAGCATGCTTCTACTAAAAGAGATATCTCTCTAGCCCTATCTGGAGTAACTTCTAATGTCATTTTTTCTCTGTCCACTGTAACCCCCAAAAATTCCATTCTAGTAGAGGGCTTTACACTTTTTTCAACAGTTCTTCTAACCCACAAAGCTTGGATAAATTTTCTAAAGTATCAAAGGCATCCTGAGCCTTTTCTCTAGTTTCTGCTCCACCAAAATCATCTAAATAGTTAATTGCCATATATTCCTTCTTATAATAAATAAAACAAACAGCGGTAGTAACCCTTTGACAAATTTTTGCACTGGATCTCAAGCCCATTGGTAAAACTCTATCTACAAACAAACTACTGTTCCAATTAAATCCCACTAAATCACTAAATGTAAGTCTCCAGGACAAAGTGGAATTTGTCTGTAAGCCCTTTTTAAGTCTTTCTTAAATATCAGACAATCAGGTCCCTTTTCCTTTATAATTCACACTAAATCGTCTACTTTTGGGTATGATAACTCAATCTTTTTACCTAGATACAGTTATTTTGAAATAAACTCATTAACTGATTGTCCTTCAGGAACCCTTCTTTCTATTGAATCTTTTTTTTTTGTAACTGTGCTTAAAGGAGAAATTAATTACAATTAAAAGGATTTTTTTCAAATGATCCAATTATAGCACCATATGAAGCCTCCTCATATAAATATTTCAACACATCATCTTCAAATAAATTCACGAGCCACTTTGTGATTAACTATATCTGTTTTCTTCTAAAATGTTACTTTCAAACCCTACAAGAGCACCAAACTCTAATAATTCACATATGATGCTGTCATCATAATCTAACAAGTTTTTTCCCAAACATTTCAATATTAATTCCAGATTTAACTGGAATACGATATCCATCATAATTGTGATACACAGACGATACAACTTTATTATGCACTTCTATTATATTCTTAAAGTCTAAATCTTCTAATTTCTCCTATGCTCTTAAATAAATAGATTCCATCTTACTTATACCTTTCCCCTGATCTTCAGTAAACTTAACATTAAACATCATTAATCAAATTATTTCTATTGTTTTAACAAAATTTTTGACATTTTTCTATAAAATTATCTCACTTTTTCTTTTGTCAACTTTTCATCAAATTATTTTGTTTAGTACTAATAACCTCAATACCTGAACATCTAGGTGTACATATCATAGCCTGAGGGTTTAACTCAGAATTAGTATGTAAAGACAGATCAGTATTACTGTTATCTAGTCAATTGTGTTGATGTGGACAATTATCTGAACACTCTGGGTGAAACACCTTTTTATTGTCTTCCCTATAACAAGTAGCACACATCAAATATGCTGTACAAACCTTTCAACTCCCTTGAGTTTTCCATTATGAGACGAGGTATGTGAAAACAAATTTCTTTGAAAGTGAGAACAGTAAAAAAACAGTACTCTCTTCTTTCTTTGGGTTTTTCTTATATTCACTGAATTTATCTCCACTCTTTCTACCTTTAACATCATTTTTAACATATTTAATTAACAAAGGTGTTTCTACCTCACCAAAATCTTTTGACCAATCGGCCAAACCTTTTTCAATCTGCTTAATAATATGGGCAGATAATTTTGTTTAGCCCTTTCCATTCATACAATTCTGTAAAATAGACAATTCTTTTTAACAATTTTGTTCTCCCAATTCTTTCTACTTCACTTATCTTGGAGGAGGACAAAATCTCCAATTCTCCAGCAACAAATAAGTTAAATTATAAATCATCAAAATTAATCTTAGAACCAGCAGTCTCAAATTGAAGCTTTGATTGTAGCCATAATGTTTTTTTCACAACTTCATCCGAAGGATGATAAAAAAAAATCCAGATTTTTTGTTACTTTTTGCTTTTTTGATTTATTAGTATTATCATCTGACACTTCAGAATCAGAACTACTTTCTACAGACTCAGAATCAGAACTTGAATCATTAGTTTCAAGTAATTGTTTAACTTTACCCTGAGTTTTTGCTTTAAGATTTTTTACTCTTTCTTAAATCATTAATGTTAACAAGATCATGATCATTTACAGATTTGTTAACTTTAACAACAACGTCAGATATAGAAAGTTTATCACCTTTGGACTTCTCTGTCTTTCTCTTTAGTTCCTTCCTGCTTTTCTCTATCCCTATCTTTGTCTTGTCCGTCTTGGTTTGTAGTTTTACCTTCTTCTTTTCTTTATTTAAGCTCTCCATCTCCTTTAAAGCAATTAGTTCTTCATCATCTGATAGGCTGCCATCTGAACCATTATCTTCGGCACCATCGTCATCATCCGAGTCATCATGGATCAATGCTATCGTCTCTATCTTGGATACAGATTTCGACTTAATAGGTGTCATCTCTGTGGTGATATCAAAAACGTCATCAATTTCCCTTTGGTATTCAAAACCTTGTAGTTTACTGGCTTTTTAACTCTGTTCCATTTTAACTTTCAGGAAATCAAGTCATAAAAAAACCAACCACACAATGTGATTTCGGAGTACACTTTCTAGTAGTCTACTGGCTTTTCAACTCTGGGTTCCATTCTTACTATTCAGGAAATCAAGTCATAAAAAAAACAACCACACAATGTGATTTCTCTTTACACCTCTCTCATCAAACAGTTATCAAAAGTTAAAGTCAAAACTTTAGTGTCAAATTAAATAAGTATTTGTTACAATAGAAATTAGCATATATATTTATCTAACCAATGAAAAGAATTATTCTTAATTGGTGAGTAATATTCTATCCATATAAAGCTACCTTTATCTAGTTTAAACTAGTCGAATAGTTGAAGTGTGAAATTCACAATTTTCCTTCATTTACTAATTAAATAATTTTTGAGACAAAGCTAACCCAATACACACAACATTTGTGCTTCGGCACTGAAATGGTATATTATATATGTTTATTACTGAAATTGACAGTTCCAGGGTCGTGATGGTATGGTAGTTGAATTTAAATCTTCCAGTAAATTCAGTGCCTACCACCACTAAAGTTGTGAGCTCGAACCTCGTTCATGGCAAGGTGTACTAGATACAACATTACTAATATGTGATAATGTTTGTCAGTAACTTGCGACAGGTCGTTTGCTATCTCCGGGTACTCCGATTTCCTCCACCAATAAAACTGACCGCCACGATGTAGCTTAACTATTGTTGAAAGAAGAGTTTGAAGATACCAAAGGGGTAATCTGAATCCGTACATCGAAGAAGAACAGCCAACACAATGGCCAAAAGAAAAATTACAAAAGGACAAACAACGATCACCAAAACATACATATAAAATTAATGATCGAGTAACACATACCCCACTAAAAACCGGGAGTGAACTCAGGTGCTCCATAAGGGTAAGCAGTTCCTGCTCCAATAGTGACATCCGTCGTTTTAATCTAGTTACAAATCCGGTGATCAGTCATGAACGAGGAAAGGACCCGGAAGTGCTTGCGACAAGTGGAACATATCAGTGGTCATTTGTGACACAGATATTCCATAGCGGTCAACCAAGTCACGGTGGCGACCGTAAAACTTTCGAAGTGATGACCTCAGCTTAACTAAGAGGAACCCTTGGTTCAGTAGCTTCCTTGCTAGCACCAAACCTCCTCTATCAAGGAAATCCTGATAGGAACTACAAGCTCTGGAATATCGTATCAACTGAGATATATATATTCCATATGCAGGTGCTGCTGGAATGTTGCTACATATGAATGGGAAGTTCACAATGGGAAAACTGAAATCATCTCTTTTGTCGTAGAGTTCCGTTCTTAACCGCCCCTCACTGTCAATTCGAGATGTAGGTCAAGATATGAAGAAGACCTATCTGTATCTGTGGTATCCTTTATTTCAAGCTCAATGGGATAGATGCGATCAACGAAATCACCAAACCTAGAACTATTTAGTGAAAGGACATCATCTATATAGCGGAACGTGAAATTAAAGGATTGGGCTAGTTTCTTTATGTTGAAAGTGGCGTTAAGCACCATAAACCAAGCGAAAGTATATTCTACCCTGTATATTTTGAAGGGAAAAATACATACTACTCATTCTTAAACTCCTTTCAACCCAAGAATATAATCAAATAAGGGGAATAACAAAATTACCGAACTCCGAACAATCTTACAAAGGGAAAGTCAAAACTCATAAGTATATAAAGGGACAAAATGAGTCAACAACCGGAAAACTGTGAAAAAAAGAAATTGTATCATTATCGTTGTCATATTTGTATTGTAAAAATATACATCTCACGTCACATCGTGTTAGGAAATAAATATCTGCGGTTTTGGTAGTTGAGTAGATTCGTCTCATTTTTGGTTGGTTATAGTGTTGACCATTATTGTTTAACTTCTTGCCATATCATACATATAATGTTTTACTTTCACTGTTTTTATATCCGTCTTTAATCAATTCACATTTTTTATTGAAAGTAAAATTTTCGGTTCAACCAATGAAATCAGACTAGATAATCTTATTATAATCCTGAAAATAATGTTTATATTTAGGGCTTAATATGTATTTTCTTTAAAATTGCTTGAAATATACCAATGCAAAGTTTGAATAATGATAATAGTAAAACTGATCGTTTTTGTATTCTGAAATACTGACACACCAAAAATGCACAACATACATATTCTAAAGCTGCATTTCCTAAAGTAACTCCAAATTTCTAAAATAGATACAATAGTATACGTGCATATCTAGGAAGTAGATACATTTTGACCCATGCAGCTTATTTGTCTAATAAACTACTGTACAAGCTCTGATTAAATATGACACAGAATCGGTTGTGTCCAGGTGTTTCAAAATTTAAGTGTAATTAAAACAAATAGTAATTAAAATATAACAATCGACAACAAAATAATAACTAACATGTGCTATAATCTGTATCATGGCGGAGCAAATAACAACAAAATAATAACTAACATGTGCTATAATCTGTATCATGGCGGAGCAAATAACAACAAAATAATAACTATCATGTGCTATAATCTGTATCATGGCGGAGCAAATAACACTTCCATGAGATTATAATGATGTACTCTTTGTACTAGGCCAAACATATTTGTCTCCTTTGGAGGGACACTGTTTCAGCAGGTCGTCGGCATACCAATGGGTACGAATTGTGCCCCTCTTCTAGCCGATTTATTTTTATACTCGTATGAGTCGGAGTTTCTTCAAAAGCTTGTAAAAGATAAGAAGATTCATGAGGCTAGAGCCTTTAATTTCACATACAGGTATATTGATGACGTTTTATCTATCAATAATTCTAGATTTGCAGAATTTCTTCCATTGATATATCCTCCAGAGCTGGAAGTTAAAGAGACAACCGATACAGCTTCGTCCGCATCATTTTTGGACTTATACCTCGAATTTGACGAGAGTGGTCAACTCAGTACTAAAATTTATGATAAGCGGGACGACTTCAATTTTAAAATCATAAATTTTCCAAATATGTGCAGCAATATACCAGCTTCTCCTGCATATGGTGTTTACATCTCGCAATTGATTCGCTATGCAAGGGCCAGTAGCAATTATTCTGATTTCCTGAAACGTCATCTTCATCTGAGAAACAGGCTACTGGACCAGGGCTATTAAAAGATTCGCCTTATTCGATCTCTTAAAAAGTTTATATTCCGATACCAATATCTTGTCGAAATATATTCCGTCTCTTCAGAAAAAATTATAAGCGATGCATTTTCAAATAGTGAAAATGTATAAAGATAAAGAAGTCAAAAATGTCAAGAATTTTTTTGTCAATGTGTGACGTACAAATATTTTTGACATTTACGTCACCGAATATGGTACTGCTTTGACAATCATTTTACCTATTTTGTTCCTTTATTTAAATACTGTTACAGTGACAGCCGGAACCTTTAAACCGTAATGAGAGCGGGAGGTTTGGCGCCTTAAAATCTGATTCAACCCACCATTTCTTTAGAAATGCCTGTACCAAGTCAGGGTCATTACGGTTTTCACAGTTTTCCTGGTTGTTGACTGATTTTGTCTGTTTATATAATTATGAGTTTTGACTTTCCCTTTGTAAGATTGTTCGGAGTTCGGTAATTTTGTTATTACCTTTATTGGATTTTTGTTAGTGCTAGTTCACTGAAACAGAAGTCCGTGGTTAATCATGTGGCTTCACTCAGATGATCTTTGATTAGGAGCCAAAACTGCCTTTGATCTTCCTCCTTAATATTGATACTTAGCAGAGAAACAGTCAATTTGAATTTTATAATCTTTTGTTTGTCACGATTGCGACTCAACCCCACGATCTACCGCACTCGACGCCCGCATGCTAACCATTACACCACTGATGCGGTTTCTCCGGTATTATAGTAATTAGGCTATAGTAATGTCAAATATGTTTCTTTTTGTCTTGACCTTAGGATGTTTTTAGGGTGGGGGGGGGGGGGGGGGGGGTCCTTCTACTTCTTGTCAAATCGTATTCGATTACATCTCCTGTAATGAGAGCAGCATGAATATTCTATAGTACATGTACAGAACAATAGGCATACATGTACTTAGTAGAAAATATACACATATCTCGTTGTAATCAAATAGACTAAATATCAAAAGGAGGAGTTCCAGGAAAACTATTATTAAAGTTGTGACAAGTAATTTTGCGGTATATTTCATTTCCTTACTTTCTATCGTAGCCATTAAGAAATGACAATTTCCTTAATATAGATTTACACGGTAGTCCGACAAAACAATATAAGCATGATGTAAGTAAAACATTTATATATTTTATCTATGCATTTGGAACGATGAAAACAATGATGGCAAAATATGTGAGTTTTCAGAGATTATTAGATGTTTTTTACCATTTTATAATAAATGCATACTAGAACAAAACAATGGTTTCTTATCTCCGTTTTCAAAATTCGGACTATATTTAATCTGAAGATGTTAAGATGAAAATTAATCACTTTAAATATATATAAGTTCGTAAGAATGTCGTGTGGATTTATTGTATTTAATAATAGGGTTGACACATGATGCGTGGAACTATTTCTTAAATGGTAGGATGTAGGAGAAGATTTGTATAGAGTTATGGTTTTGTTAGTGTTATTCTCATATAAAATATAATTTATAGAATGAGCACAAATGTATTCTATAATATACTTTGAAGATACCTATATGCATGCATACACGTGTAAATAAATCATACGCATTGCACATATTGAACATTTTACAAGAATAAATATTGCAATTCACTATTCTGTTTCGTCTATCATTCCTCCAAGTTACCAAATACGTCTCGCAAGAACAATTGATAAATAATATTATTTTGCCTTTAATGATTGCAGGCAATATTTACTACACGTTTGGTCCTTCTTGATATTGTATTCCAACATATATTGTGCACAGCTATGCCTACAACACATTCAAGGACCGTCGTAGAAATAAAAAACGATTATGTACGGAGAGAGATATTAGAAATTCTTAAGCGAAATATACTGCCTGCTGCCATATCCCTAGAAACCATTACCGTAAGTACACTGCTTGTATTACTAGTAAGAATTCTAGACATTTTAACCAAACACACATAATATGCATCTTCTGTTGTGGCCACCGTGTTTTGCAACAGACAATTGACTACCTCAAGTGTTTAGGTTACCAAATATTTACCCTGTGTTGGCGGTTTCACAAGTCAGTTCGTTATTTTGTCCGGTCTTTTCTGACTATAGTCAATATATAGCTGACGAATCGGCGAAATTGACGATAAGCACAACTTTTAGCACAATAATTCAATATTTTGCATGCAATGGATACCAATCGACTTTATATTTTATATTAGCACGAAATGGATCTCATGGGAAATGAGAGGAATTGGTTCGATCCTTTAATCTCAGCTTCCTCCATATGCTAGTAGCTAAAGACCGTCCTGTCTTTTAAATTATTTGTTTTTCCAATCTTTGAATTTTGAGAGTTTCCGATGAAAGTTTTTCCAAAAACACGTCGTAGGCACTAATTTATATATCTCCATTTATATATGAACAATGTGCATCGTAGTAATTTTTTGACTGGTATCTATCCCAATGAGCTTCAAATTGAGGAGTCCACATACATTCTAAATTCCGATTCATATATTAACCTCTAGCTGGAAATTGACAATGAGAAAATATAAAGATTTAAATTGTACAGCAAAGTCAGTAGTGTTAACATTACAATTGTAGCAACTATCAATCAACACCAACATAAGTAGGTGTATTTTAGCCGCTACAAATGGTGGGTGTCTTGTAGCAAGCAGGAACTGCTTACGATTCCCGATGTCCTGTGTTAACAATTGCTATATATAGGGGATCTGTATCGCTCATCTGTTTAGTTTTCTGTGTTATGTTGTATATGTGTTCAATGTTGCCAGTGTTTCTGGATTGTCGCATCAGTTTTCTGTAATGTTTATTGTTCATCCCTACCCAACTCTTCATACAATACTAGTGTCAGTAAAAATGAAAATGTAGATATCAAATTTAGTTCCCACGACGCGTTTCTGAAATAACTTTCATCAGGTACGGTCAAAGTCGAAAGGTTGGTAAGCCAAATAATGCTAAAAGTTTTGGGAGCAGGTAAACAAAAGGGCCTAAATAGGATCGCCAAAATCGGCTAAGGTCACCTATGCCTGAGGGAGGAGATCTTTAGTTTTAAAAGTTTTGGGAGCACGTAAACCAAACGGTCTAAACAAGGTCGCCAAAATCGACTTAGGGAGGAGAACCTATTTCTACTTATTTACCTCTGAAATGTATCGTGGTTGCCTCACATCTACGTAATGCTAATATATATACATTAATGTTTGTAGCCCAAATACACACGCACTTTACATATACAATGTAAATACAACATAACTCGACATCGTACACATGACAATCTCAAAACAAATAGATTCGCCAGTAGGAGAAAAATATATGCATGTCACATAAATAATGTCAACATTACAAAAACAACTTATTTTCTTTTTCAGACAACCCAACATGAAAACCTATAACAAATTATCCCATCATTTTTATTTGGTCAATGTTACCAATCACAAGTAATGAAAAATCGAGTAACGTGTGGAATTTGTTTTTGCCAATTTTCAGTATTGTTTTTCACAAACACATTGTAAAGATCCCAATACAAGTTTTATATGAACTGACCATTTCCATTTATTCATCTTTATTTGTTCACAGGGTGCAAGAATATACCATTTCAAGAAATGGCTGTATAAAAAATCGCCGTATAATGGATTCCCGAAAATATATAATAATGTACCATGTTCTCTAAACCAGGTATGTGACACAAGAAGCATAGCAAACAATACTTATCTCTATAATATGTCAAAATGATCCACAACGAATCTTTCATGAAATAAAATAAAGAGACAAGAAAAGTTTGAAGTTACCAAAGTGGTAATCAGAAGCCGTATTTCGAAGAAAGACAATCAATACAATGGTCAAAAGACAAAACTAGACGAACAATGGTCGAGAAAATACTACACAGAAAACCGAGCAACACGAATCACACTAAACACGGCGTTGAACACAGGTGTTCCTGAACGGTAAGCACTTTATGCTCTACCAGTGGTTCGTCTCGTCCAAATATGAACACTTTAACGTAGCAGAAGAACATTGCACTTCCGGAACATTGGGTGACATTGTTCTTTCTGTATGATTTCGCTTTGTTCAAGCGTTTGTCATATTTAGTTGTCGTTTTTTATACCTGTAGCTTTTGTATCCGGATCACTCATTTAATCGAAATTGTCTTTTGATTTGACTTTGTTGACGTGCTCCACCAATTGTAGATCGTGGTCTATATTATTTCCAACCACAACTACACGAACCACGTATCAGTTAATCAAATAATAGGGGCACATTGTGGTCACATGTAGAACATAAACACACAAGCACACAATGTATTCAATATTACATTATTCAATTCTGTTTATCAATTATTAACATTTGGGAACAACAGCTGTATAATTATGCTAAGACAAGTTTGAAGATATAAAGGTGGTAATCAGAAGCCACAAATCAAAGGACAGACAATACAATAGCCACAAAAGATCGGACACAGTGGTAATCAGAAGCCACAAATCAAAGAACAGACAATACAATGGCCACAAGAGACCGAACAAAGTGGTAATCAGAAGCCACAAATCAAAGAACAGACAATACAATGGCCACAAGAGACCAAACAAAGTGGTAATCAGAAGCCACAAATCAAAGAACAGACAATACAATGGCCACAAGAGACCAGAAAAAGTGGTAATCAGAAGCCACAAATCAAAGAACAGACAATACAATGGTTACAAGAGGCCGGACAAAGTGGTAATCAGAAGCCACAAGTCAAAGAACAGACAATACAATGGCCACAAGAGACCGGACAAAGTGGTAATCAGAAGCCACAAATCAAAGAACAGACAATACAATAGCCACAAAAGATCGGACAAAGTGGTAATCAGAAGCCACAAATCAAAGAACAGACAATACAATGGCCACAAGAGACCAGACAAAGTGGTAATCAGAAGCCACAAATCAAAGAACAGACAATACAATGGCCACAAGAGACCAAACAAAGTGGTAATCAGAAGCCACAAATCAAAGAACAGACAATACAATGGCCACAAGAGACCAAACAAAGTGGTAATCAGAAGCCACAAATCAAAGAACAGACAATACAATGGCTACAAGAGACCGACAAAGTGGTAATCAGAAGCCACAAATCAAAGAACAGACAATACAATGGCCACAAGAGACCGAACAAAGTGGTAATCAGAAGCCACAAATCAAAGAACAGACAATACAATGGCAACAAGAGACCAAACAAAGTGGTAATCAGAAGCCACAAATCAAAGAACAGACAATACAATGGCTACAAAAGACCGGACAAAGTGGTAATCAGAAGCCACAAATCAAAGAACAGACAATACAATGGCCACAAGAGACCAAACAAAGTGGTAATTAGAAGCCACAAATCAAAGAACAGACAATACAATAGCCACAAAAGATCGGACAAAGTGGTAATCAGAAGCCACAAATCAACAGACAATACAATGGCCACAAGAGACCGAACAAAGTGGTAATCAGAAGCCACAAATCAAAGAAGAGACAAAACAATGGCCACAAGAGACCGGACAAAGTGGTAATCAGAAGCCACAAATCAAAGAACAGACAATACAATGGCCACAAGAGACCGAACAAAGTGGTAATCAGAAGCCACAAATCAAAGAACAGACAATACAATGGCCACAAGAGACCGAACAAAGTGGTAATCAGAAGCCACAAATCAAAGAACAGACAATACAATGGCCACAAGAGACCGGACAAAGTGGTAATCAGAAGCCACAAATCAAAGAACAGACTATACAATGGCCACAAGAGACCGAACAAAGTGGTAATCAGAAGCCACAAATCAAAGAACAGACAATACAATGGTTACAAGAGACCGGACAAAGTGGTAATCAGAAGCCACAAATCAAAGAACAGACAATACAATGGCAACAAGAGACCGGACAAAGTGGTAATCAGAAGCCACAAATCAAAGAACAGACAATACAATGGCTACAAGAGACCGGACAAAGTGGTAATCAGAAGCCACAAGTCAAAGAACAGACAATACACTGGCCACAAGAGACCGGACAAAGTGGTAATCAGAAGCCACAAATCAAAGACCAGACAATACAATAGCCACAAAAGATCGAACAAAGTGGTAATCAGAAGCCACAAATCAAAGAACAGACAATACAATGGCCACAAGAGACCAAACAAAGTGGTAATCAGAAGCCACAAATCAAAGAACAGACAATACAATGGCTACAAGAGACCGGACAAAGTGGTAATCAGAAACCACAAATCAAAGAACAGACAATACAATGGCCACAAGAGACCAAACAAAGTGGTAATTAGAAGCCACAAATCAAAGAACAGACAATACAATAGCCACAAAAGATCGGACAAAGTGGTAATCAGAAGCCACAAATCAACAGACAATACAATGGCCACAAGAGACCGAACAAAGTGGTAATCAGAAGCCACAAATCAAAGAAGAGACAAAACAATGGCCACAAGAGACCGGGCAAAGTGGTAATCAGAAGCCACAAATCAAAGAACAGACAATACAATGGCCACAAGAGACCGAACAAAGTGGTAATCAGAAGCCACAAATCAAAGAACAGACAATACAATGGCCACAAGAGACCGAACAAAGTGGTAATCAGAAGCCACAAATCAAAGAACAGACAATACAATGGCCACAAGAGACCGGACAAAGTGGTAATCAGAAGCCACAAATCAAAGAACAGACTATACAATGGCCACAAGAGACCGAACAAAGTGGTAATCAGAAGCCACAAATCAAAGAACAGACAATACAATGGTTACAAGAGGCCGAACAAAGTGGTAATCAGAAGCCACAAGTCAAAGAACAGACAATACACTGGCCACAAGAGACCGGACAAAGTGGTAATCAGAAGCCACAAATCAAAGAACAGACAATACAATAGCCACAAAAGATCGGACAAAGTGGTAATCAGAAGCCACAAATCAAAGAACAGACAATACAATGGCCACAAGAGACCGAACAAAGTGGTAATCAGAAGCCACAAATCAAAGAACAGACAATACAATGGCCACAAGAGACCAAACAAAGTGGTAATCAGAAGCCACAAATCAAAGAACAGACAATACAATGGCAACAAGAGACCGGACAAAGTGGTAATCAGAAGCCACAAATCAAAGAACAGACAATACAATGGCCACAAGAGACCAAACAAAGTGGTAATTAGAAGCCACAAATCAAAGAACAGACAATACAATAGCCACAAAAGATCGGACAAAGTGGTAATCAGAAGCCACAAATCAACAGACAATACAATGGCCACAAGAGACCGAACAAAGTGGTAATCAGAAGCCACAAATCAAAGAACAGACAAAACAATGGCCACAAGAGACCGGACAAAGTGGTAATCAGAAGCCACAAATCAAAGAACAGACAATACAATGGCCACAAGAGACCGAACAAAGTGGTAATCAGAAGCCACAAATCAAAGAACAGACAATACAATGGCTACAAGAGACCGGACAAAGTGGTAATCAGAAGCCACAAGTCAAAGAACAGACAATACACTGGCCACAAGAGACCGGACAAAGTGGTAATCAGAAGCCACAAATCAAAGAACAGACAATACAATAGCCACAAAAGATCGGACAAAGTGGTAATCAGAAGCCACAAATCAAAGAACAGACAATACAATGGCCACAAGAGACCGAACAAAGTGGTAATCAGAAGCCACAAATCAAAGAACAGACAATACAATGGCCACAAGAGACCAAACAAAGTGGTAATCAGAAGCCACAAATCAAAGAACAGACAATACAATGGCAACAAGAGACCGGACAAAGTGGTAATCAGAAGCCACAAATCAAAGAACAGACAATACAATGGCCACAAGAGACCGGACAAAGTGGTAATCAGACGCCACAAATCAAAGAACAGACAATACAATGGCCACAAGAGACCGAACAAAGTGGTAATCAGAAGCCACAAATCAAAGAACAGACAATACAATGGCCACAAGAGACCGAACAAAGTGGTAATCAGAAGCCACAAATCAAAGAACAGACAATACAATGGCCACAAGAGACGGACAAAGTGGTAATCAGAAGCCAAAAATCAAAGAACAGACAATGCAATGGCCACAAGAGACCGGACAAAGTGGTAATCAGAAGCCACAAATCAAAGAACAGACAATACAATGGCCACAAGAGACCGAACAAAGTGGTAATCAGAAGCCACAAATCAAAGAACAGACAATACAATGGCCACAAGAGACCAAACAAAGTGGTAATCAGAAGCCACAAATCAAAGAACAGACAATACAATGGCAACAAGAGACCGGACAAAGTGGTAATCAGAAGCCACAAATCAAAGAACAGACAATACAATGGCCACAAGAGACCGAACAAAGTGGTAATCAGAATCCACAAATCAAAGAACAGACAATACAATGGCCACAAGAGACCAAACAAAGTGGTAATCAGAAGCCACAAATCAAAGAACAGACAATACAATGGCTACAAGAGACCGACAAATTGGTAATCAGAAGCCACAAATCAAAGAACAGACAATACAATGGCCACAAGAGACCGAACAAAGTGGTAATCAGAAGCCACAAATCAAAGAACAGACAATACAATGGCCACAAGAGACCAAACAAAGTGGTAATCAGAAGCCACAAATCAAAGAACAGACAATACAATGGCTACAAGAGACCGGACAAAGTGGTAATCAGAAGCCACAAATCAAAGAACAGACAATACAATGGCCACAAGAGACCAAACAAAGTGGTAATTAGAAGCCACAAATCAAAGAACAGACAATACAATAGCCACAAAAGATCGGACAAAGTGGTAATCAGAAGCCACAAATCAACAGACAATACAATGGCCACAAGAGACCGAACAAAGTGGTAATCAGAAGCCACAAATCAAAGAACAGACAAAACAATGGCCACAAGAGACCGGACAAAGTGGTAATCAGAAGCCACAAATCAAAGAACAGACAATACAATGGCCACAAGAGACCGAACAAAGTGGTAATCAGAAGCCACAAATCAAAGAACAGACAATACAATGGCTACAAGAGACCGGACAAAGTGGTAATCAGAAGCCACAAGTCAAAGAACAGACAATACACTGGCCACAAGAGACCGGACAAAGTGGTAATCAGAAGCCACAAATCAAAGAACAGACAATACAATAGCCACAAAAGATCGGACAAAGTGGTAATCAGAAGCCACAAATCAAAGAACAGACAATACAATGGCCACAAGAGACCGAAAAAAGTGGTAATCAGAAGCCACAAATCAAAGAACAGACAATACAATGGCCACAAGAGACCAAACAAAGTGGTAATCAGAAGCCACAAATCAAAGAACAGACAATACAATGGCAACAAGAGACCGGACAAAGTGGTAATCAGAAGCCACAAATCAAAGAACAGACAATACAATGGCCACAAGAGACCGAACAAAGTGGTAATCAGAAGCCACAAATCAAAGAACAGACAATACAATGGCCACAAGAGACCAAACAAAGTGGTAATCAGAAGCCACAAATCAAAGAACAGACAATACAATGGCTACAAGAGACCGACAAAGTGGTAATCAGAAGCCACAAATCAAAGAACAAACAATACAATGGCCACAAGAGACCGAACAAAGTGGTAATCAGAAGCCACAAATCAAAGAACAGACAATACAATGGCCACAAGAGACCAAACAAAGTGGTAATCAGAAGCCACAAATCAAAGAACAGACAATACAATGGCTACAAGAGACCGGACAAAGTGGTAATCAGAAGCCACAAATCAAAGAACAGACAATACAATGGCCACAAGAGACCAAACAAAGTGGTAATTAGAAGCCACAAATCAAAGAACAGACAATACAATAGCCACAAAAGATCGGACAAAGTGGTAATCAGAAGCCACAAATCAACAGACAATACAATGGCCACAAGAGACCGAACAAAGTGGTAATCAGAAGCCACAAATCAAAGAACAGACAAAACAATGGCCACAAGAGACCGGACAAAGTGGTAATCAGAAGCCACAAATCAAAGAACAGACAATACAATGGCCACAAGAGACCGAACAAAGTGGTAATCAGAAGCCACAAATCAAAGAACAGACAATACAATGGCCACAAGAGACCGAACAAAGTGGTAATCAGAAGCCACAAATCAAAGAACAGACAATACAATGGCCACAAGAGACCGAACAAAGTGGTAATCAGAAGCCACAAATCAAAGAACAGACAATACAATGGCCACAAGAGACCGGACAAAGTGGTAATCAGAAGCCAAAAATCAAAGAACAGACAATACAATGGCCACAAGAGACCGAACAAAGTGGTAATGAGAAGCCACAAATCAAAGAACAGACAATACAATGGCCACAAGAGACCGGACAAAGTGGTAATCAGAAGCCACAAGTCAAAGAACAGACAATACAATGGCCACAAGAGACCGGACAAAGTGGTAATCAGAAGCCACAAATCAAAGAACAGACAATACAATGGTTACAAGAGACCGGACAAAGTGGTAATGAGAAGCCACAAATCAAAGAACAGACAATACAATGGCAACAAGAGACCGGACACAGTGGTAATCAGAAGCCACAAATCAAAGAACAGACAATACAATGGCTACAAGAGACCGGACAAAGTGGTAATCAGAAGCCACAAGTCAAAGAACAGACAATACACTGGCCACAAGAGACCGGACAAAGTGGTAATCAGAAGCCACAAATCAAAGAACAGACAATACAATGGCCACAAGAGACCGAACAAAGTGGTAATCAGAAGCCACAAATCAAAGAACAGACAATACAATGGCCACAAGAGACCAAACAAAATGGTAATTAGAAGCCACAAATCAAAGAACAGACAATACAATGGCCACAAGAGACCAAACAAAGTGGTAATTAGAAGCCACAAATCAAAGAACAGACAATACAATAGCCACAAAAGATCGGACAAAGTGGTAATCAGAAGCCACAAATCAAAGAACAGACAATACAATGGCCACAAGAGACCGAACAAAGTGGTAATCAGAAGCCACAAATCAAAGAACAGACAATACAATGGCCACAAGAGACCGGACAAAGTGGTAATCATAAGCCACAAATCAAAGAACAGACAATACAATGGCCACAAGAGACCGGACAAAGTGGTAATCATAAGCCACAAATCAAAGAACAGACAATACAATGGCTACAAGAGACCGGACAAAGTGGTAAACAGAAGCCACAAATCAAAGAACAGACAATACAATGGCAACAAGAGACCAAACAAAGTGGTAATCAGAAGCCACAAATCAAAGAACAGACAATACAATGGCAACAAGAGACCGGACAAAGTGGTAATCAGAAGCCACAAATCAAAGAACAGACAATACAATGGCCACAAGAGACCGAACAAAGTGGTAATCAGAAGCCACAAATCAAAGAACAGACAATACAATGGCCACAAGAGACCAAACAAAGTGGTAATCAGAAGCCACAAATCAAAGAACAGACAATACAATGGCTACAAGAGACCGACAAAGTGGTAATCAGAAGCCACAAATCAAAGAACAGACAATACAATGGCCACAAGAGACCGAACAAAGTGGTAATCAGAAGCCACAAATCAAAGAACAGACAATACAATGGCCACAAGAGACCAAACAAAGTGGTAATCAGAAGCCACAAATCAAAGAACAGACAATACAATGGCCACAAGAGACCGGACAAAGTGGTAATCAGAAGCCAAAAATCAAAGAACAGACAATACAATGGCCACAAGAGACCGAACAAAGTGGTAATGAGAAGCCACAAATCAAAGAACAGACAATACAATGGCCACAAGAGACCGGACAAAGTGGTAATCAGAAGCCACAAGTCAAAGAACAGACAATACAATGGCCACAAGAGACCGGACAAAGTGGTAATCAGAAGCCACAAATCAAAGAACAGACAATACAATGGTTACAAGAGACCGGACAAAGTGGTAATCAGAAGCCACAAATCAAAGAACAGACAATACAATGGCCACAAGAGACCGGACACAGTGGTAATCAGAAGCCACAAATCAAAGAACAGACAATACAATGGCTACAAGAGACCGGACAAAGTGGTAATCAGAAGCCACAAGTCAAAGAACAGACAATACACTGGCCACAAGAGACCGGACAAAGTGGTAATCAGAAGCCACAAATCAAAGAACAGACAATACAATGGCCACAAGAGACCGAACAAAGTGGTAATCAGAAGCCACAAATCAAAGAACAGACAATACAATGGCCACAAGAGACCAAACAAAATGGTAATTAGAAGCCACAAATCAAAGAACAGACAATACAATGGCCACAAGAGACCAAACAAAGTGGTAATTAGAAGCCACAAATCAAAGAACAGACAATACAATAGCCACAAAAGATCGGACAAAGTGGTAATCAGAAGCCACAAATCAAAGAACAGACAATACAATGGCCACAAGAGACCGAACAAAGTGGTAATCAGAAGCCACAAATCAAAGAACAGACAATACAATGGCCACAAGAGACCAAACAAAGTGGTAATCAGAAGCCACAAATCAAAGAACAGACAATACAATGGCAACAAGAGACCGGACAAAGTGGTAATCAGAAGCCACAAATCAAAGAACAGACAATACAATGGCCACAAGAGACCGAACAAAGTGGTAATCAGAAGCCACAAATCAAAGAACAGACAATACAATGGCCACAAGAGACCAAACAAAGTGGTAATCAGAAGCCACAAATCAAAGAACAGACAATACAATGGCTACAAGAGACCGACAAAGTGGTAATCAGAAGCCACAAATCAAAGAACAGACAATACAATGGCCACAAGAGACCGAACAAAGTGGTAATCAGAAGCCACAAATCAAAGAACAGACAATACAATGGCCACAAGAGACCAAACAAAGTGGTAATCAGAAGCCACAAATCAAAGAACAGACAATACAATGGCTACAAGAGACCGGACAAAGTGGTAATCAGAAGCCACAAATCAAAGAACAGACAATACAATGGCCACAAGAGACCAAACAAAGTGGTAATTAGAAGCCACAAATCAAAGAACAGACAATACAATAGCCACAAAAGATCGGACAAAGTGGTAATCAGAAGCCACAAATCAACAGACAATACAATGGCCACAAGAGACCGAACAAAGTGGTAATCAGAAGCCACAAATCAAAGAACAGACAAAACAATGGCCACAAGAGACCGGACAAAGTGGTAATCAGAAGCCACAAATCAAAGAACAGACAATACAATGGCCACAAGAGACCGAACAAAGTGGTAATCAGAAGCCACAAATCAAAGAACAGACAATACAATGGCCACAAGAGACCGAACAAAGTGGTAATCAGAAGCCACAAATCAAAGAACAGACAATACAATGGCCACAAGAGACCGAACAAAGTGGTAATCAGAAGCCACAAATCAAAGAACAGACAATACAATGGCCACAAGAGACCGGACAAAGTGGTAATCAGAAGCCAAAAATCAAAGAACAGACAATACAATGGCCACAAGAGACCGAACAAAGTGGTAATGAGAAGCCACAAATCAAAGAACAGACAATACAATGGCCACAAGAGACCGGACAAAGTGGTAATCAGAAGCCACAAGTCAAAGAACAGACAATACAATGGCCACAAGAGACCGGACAAAGTGGTAATCAGAAGCCACAAATCAAAGAACAGACAATACAATGGTTACAAGAGACCGGACAAAGTGGTAATGAGAAGCCACAAATCAAAGAACAGACAATACAATGGCAACAAGAGACCGGACACAGTGGTAATCAGAAGCCACAAATCAAAGAACAGACAATACAATGGCTACAAGAGACCGGACAAAGTGGTAATCAGAAGCCACAAGTCAAAGAACAGACAATACACTGGCCACAAGAGACCGGACAAAGTGGTAATCAGAAGCCACAAATCAAAGAACAGACAATACAATGGCCACAAGAGACCGAACAAAGTGGTAATCAGAAGCCACAAATCAAAGAACAGACAATACAATGGCCACAAGAGACCAAACAAAATGGTAATTAGAAGGCACAAATCAAAGAACAGACAATACAATGGCCACAAGAGACCAAACAAAGTGGTAATTAGAAGCCACAAATCAAAGAACAGACAATACAATAGCCACAAAAGATCGGACAAAGTGGTAATCAGAAGCCACAAATCAAAGAACAGACAATACAATGGCCACAAGAGACCGAACAAAGTGGTAATCAGAAGCCACAAATCAAAGAACAGACAATACAATGGCCACAAGAGACCGGACAAAGTGCTAATCAGAAGCCACAAATCAAAGAACAGACAATACAATGGCCACAAGAGACCGGACAAAGTGGTAATCATAAGCCACAAATCAAAGAACAGACAATACAATGGCTACAAGAGACCGGACAAAGTGGTAAACAGAAGCCACAAATCAAAGAACAGACAATACAATGGCAACAAGAGACCAAACAAAGTGGTAATCAGAAGCCACAAATCAAAGAACAGACAATACAATGGCAACAAGAGACCGGACAAAGTGGTAATCAGAAGCCACAAATCAAAGAACAGACAATACAATGGCCACAAGAGACCGAACAAAGTGGTAATCAGAAGCCACAAATCAAAGAACAGACAATACAATGGCCACAAGAGACCAAACAAAGTGGTAATCAGAAGCCACAAATCAAAGAACAGACAATACAATGGCTACAAGAGACCGACAAAGTGGTAATCAGAAGCCACAAATCAAAGAACAGACAATACAATGGCCACAAGAGACCGAACAAAGTGGTAATCAGAAGCCACAAATCAAAGAACAGACAATACAATGGCCACAAGAGACCAAACAAAGTGGTAATCAGAAGCCACAAATCAAAGAACAGACAATACAATGGCTACAAGAGACCGGACAAAGTGGTAATCAGAAGCCACAAATCAAAGAACAGACAATACAATAGCCACAAGAGACCAAACAAAGTGGTAATTAGAAGCCACAAATCAAAGAACAGACAATACAATAGCCACAAAAGATCGGACAAAGTGGTAATCAGAAGCCACAAATCAACAGACAATACAATGGCCACAAGAGACCGAACAAAGTGGTAATCAGAAGCCACAAATCAAAGAACAGACAAAACAATGGCCACAAGAGACCGGACAAAGTGGTAATCAGAAGCCACAAATCAAAGAACAGACAATACAATGGCCACAAGAGACCGAACAAAGTGGTAATCAGAAACCACAAATCAAAGAACAGACAATACAATGGCCACAAGAGACCGGACAAAGTGGTAATCAGACGCCACAAATCAAAGAACAGACAATACAATGGCCACAAGAGACCGAACAAAGTGGTAATCAGAAGCCACAAATCAAAGAACAGACAATACAATGGCCACAAGAGACCGGACAAAGTGGTAATCAGAAGCCAAAAATCAAAGAACAGACAATACAATGGCCACAAGAGACCGAACAAAGTGGTAATGAGAAGCCACAAATCAAAGAACAGACAATACAATGGCCACAAGAGACCGGACAAAGTGGTAATCAGAAGCCACAAGTCAAAGAACAGACAATACAATGGCAACAAGAGACCGGACAAAGTGGTAATCAGAAGCCACAAATCAAAGAACAGACAATACAATGGTTACAAGAGACCGGACAAAGTGGTAATCAGAAGCCACAAATCAAAGAACAGACAATACAATGGCAACAAGAGACCGGACACAGTGGTAATCAGAAGCCACAAATCAAAGAACAGACAATACAATGGCTACAAGAGACCGGACAAAGTGGTAATCAGAAGCCACAAGTCAAAGAACAGACAATACACTGGCCACAAGAGACCGGACAAAGTGGTAATCAGAAGCCACAAATCAAAGAACAGACAATACAATGGCCACAAGAGACCGAACAAAGTGGTAATCAGAAGCCACAAATCAAAGAACAGACAATACAATGGCCACAAGAGACCAAACAAAATGGTAATTAGAAGCCACAAATCAAAGAACAGACAATACAATGGCCACAAGAGACCAAACAAAGTGGTAATTAGAAGCCACAAATCAAAGAACAGACAATACAATAGCCACAAAAGATCGGACAAAGTGGTAATCAGAAGCCACAAATCAAAGAACAGACAATACAATGGCCACAAGAGACCGAACAAAGTGGTAATCAGAAGCCACAAATCAAAGAACAGACAATACAATGGCCACAAGAGACCGGACAAAGTGGTAATCAGAAGCCACAAATCAAAGAACAGACAATACAATGGCCACAAGAGACCGGACAAAGTGGTAATCATAAGCCACAAATCAAAGAACAGACAATACAATGGCCACAAGAGACCGAACAAAGTGGTAATCAGAAGCCACAAATCAAAGAACAGACAATACAATGGCCACAAGAGACCGAACAAAGTGGTAATCAGAAGCCACAAATCAAAGAACAGACAATACAATGGCCACAAGAGACGGACAAAGTGGTAATCAGAAGCCAAAAATCAAAGAACAGACAATGCAATGGCCACAAGAGACCGAACAAAGTGGTAATGAGAAGCCACAAATCAAAGAACAGACAATACAATGGCCACAAGAGACCGAACAAAGTGGTAATCAGAAGCCACAAATCAAAGAACAGACAATACAATGGCCACAAGAGACCGGAAAAAGTGGTAATCAGAAGCCACAAATCAAAGAACAGACAATACAATGGCAACAAGAGACCGGATAAAGTGGTAATCAGAAGCCACAAATCAAAGAACAAACAATGCAATGGTCAAAAGAGACGGGACAAAGTGGTAATCAGAAGCCACAAATCAAAGAACAAACAATGCAATGGCCACAAGAGACCGGACAAAGTGAACAAACAATTATATAAAAACACGACCGAGAAAACTAAGGATTGAGCAGCAAAAACCCAACAAAAATCCCGGGGTGCTCCGGAAGGGTCGGTAATTGCTGCTCCGCTAAGTTGCATCCGCCTTCGTAGTTTATCACCTTAAATAAGGACGTCAGTTGTTAGTACAGAACCATTGGAAAAATAACTAGATGAATATGTGTCTCAAGTGAGAAACATCAAGTACTTTCTTGCATGTTAATGAACACCCAATGCAGTACATATCACACAATAACTGGCAATGAGTGATCTTAGTTGACTAGATTGACACGATGGGTGCCACTAGTGGAGCAGGAACTGCTTACCCTACCGGAGCACCTGAGTTCACCCCAGATTGTTATTGAGGTTCGTATTACTCGATCTTTAGTTTTATGTGTATGCTTTGTAGATCGTTGTTTGTACTTTTTCGTTTGGCCATTGTGTTGTCTGTTCTTCTATTTACGGATTCTGATTACCTCCTTGGTATCTTCAAACTCTTCTTAATCCTCTTGTGACTGGTAATGAAACACCATGAATATGTTCCCATCTTTGCGACAACTAGAAATACTGCCTTTCACAAAAATCAACCAATCAATATAAATCAAATCTATATCTTGAAAGGTGTTCATTCCAAATCATTTGGAATAGAGTTGAAAAAAGCATTATGTTATATTTCAAATATATCACTGATTGAAACCCTTTATAGTAAGCTATTAATTATATTTTTGAAAACTAATACATGTAAAAACGTAGAGAAACTCGTCGTGCACACTAAATTAGATATCTACGTTTTTATTTGTTTAATATAGTGTGCAATAGGTATGTTTCTTTAAGAAACTCTTAGTAATCTATAAGTACGTCTTCCAGATGCTATATAACTTCTATTAATCTTTGATAATCATAAACTTACAGAATTTTCAACTTTTTAGATTAGAGATTGTTTCAACGCCGATTGCAAGACATTGGGTAAATTTGTGACGTTTATAAACACGGAAATGACGTCATCTTTATCAGACATTAGTACAATTACAAAGTACATTGAAAGCATTCGTCAATGGATGACATGTACTGATATAAGTATTACATTAAAACCTAATATACAGAAGAAAGACAAGGATTATAGGATTGCTAAAGATATAGTTATATTTGTGAAAGAACTAGAAATCAAATACAGTATTATTTAATTTTGTTTCTTTGTTTTAATTTATGATACAAGTTACGTGTTAGAAATATAATACAGGTAACATGGCGAAATTGATATATGAAAACTAGCGCAATTGACATATAAGACATTTATATACTTGATGCAAATGATACAATTACAAATTGGCGCAAACGAGTTGTGGCCGTATATACCGGATACGCTGAAAATCGGAAGGTTGGAAAACCAAATAATTTAAAAGCTAGCAATAAACCAAAGGGTTTAGCCAGGATTGCTAAAATCGACTAAGATCACAAAAACCTTGGTTTTAATAATAATTGAATTATTTAGGAACTGTAAATTTCAATAATAAATATATCTGATAACCCATGTCAGTGACGAAACACTGACTACTGGTCGAATGACACTGTCAGGGACTAATATTTCACCAACAGAGTCATGTGTTAACCTGTCTTCTATTGTTTCTATGACAACCCACAAAGAATAGAACTACGAGACTAATACAACACATGACATTAAAACTGATTATATGTCTTTCTTGTTGTGACTACTGGTCGGATGATACCCTCAGGGACTAATAGTCCACAAGCAAAGGTATATGTTATTCTTTCTTCAGTTGTTTTTGTGATAACCCACAAATAGTGAGTGATCTACCGCACTCGGGGCAAGCATACTAACTATTACGCCACCGATGCGGTTCCCACAAAAAGAAGTAGAACTATGAAACTAATACAACATATGACATAAGACTGATTGTATGTCTTTCTCGTTTTGACTACTGGTCGGATGATACCCTCGGGGACTAATTATATATAGTCCACAAGTAAAGGTATATGTTAATCTTTCTTCTGTTCTTTCTCTGACAACCCAAAAAGAGAAGTAGAATTACGAGACTAATACCACTAATACAATGACATTAAGACTGATTGTATGTCTTTCTCGTTTTGTGGGAGCCTCCGTGGTCGTGATAATATGGTAGTTGGATATATAGCTAATTATGCAATCAGTGCCTATCACCACTAAAGTTGTGAGTTGGAATACCGCTCATGCTGAGGTGTTCTCGATGCATTATTATGCGATAAAGTTTTTCAGTTCCGACAGATCGGTGATTTTCTCCGGGTACTCCGGTTTCATTCACCAATAAAACTGACCGCCAACATATAACTGAAATATTGTTGAAAGTGGCGTTAAACCCCATAACTCCCCTAACCCTTCTCGTTGCTGTACGAACTCATGTTATTTCTCGTCGATTTCATCATTATTATTTTGCATTAGAATTTATTTTTTAGTACATGTATACTGTCATGAAAACTTTGTTGGTAATTATAAGTTTCACACAAAATAAAATAAGTGGATTCGGAAGTATACACCGATTATAGATAAAAACAAAGAGACAAAGTTATAAAAATAGTACTGAACGAAAGATGTGTTTTGAACTTTCATTATCCGGCAATAAATATGCTTTAATAAGTTTTTATTAGCACAGATGAAAATCTGAAAACTGAAACGTTCATTTCGAAGAATTGTTTACACTTTTAAGATTTTCCTACATCATCTGATAAATTAAAACCAAAATTAGTTTTGTTGATAAATTATGAGAATCTTTATTATGTATTTATGTATCTATATAGTTAGTGAAAAGCAGAATCGTGTTGTAATATGTGAGAAAAAAACGTGAGTTTAATTGAGTGAGTGATTGTTGTTTTACCCAAAGGAAGAAATTTTAAATAAAACATTATTGACAACTAATTCATTACTAACCCCTCGATAGGTATTGGTGTTATTGTTACAATATTGTTGATAACAAACAAACAAACAAACAAATACTGTATTATCCCCAGACACTATACAGTGTACAAGGGGTCAAAACATCAAACAAATACATAGAAATCGACGACAGTAGTTAGACATTTACAACATAAATACATGTCAACTTAACTTTATATCGAGTTCATTTACTGTAACACCGGAAGTATATTAACCACTTCCTAATAGCAATGTTCTACAAACCAGATAATAATGTTTGCTTCCTTATTGTGTAACTGATAAATAACGTCATTAGATATAAACGAATGGGAAATAACAATTAATCTATTACCTCCCTTGCTAAGATATTGTCCTACTATTATAATGCAATGTTTATGTTTAGTATGACTTGATAAAAGGCGACATACCTTATTACAATCCCTCGTAAAGCATAATTATAAACTGTTATACGGTGTATAGCTCAATTTGATGGGCAAACTATGGTCATTTTCTTACCCTCATCATTTAATAATCAAATGAAAACATAAACATACTACATCGTCGTAACAGTTCCAATATCCTTACGATAAACCGTAGAAACAGACAAATGCATACCCCTAGCACACATATAAAGAGGCAGATCCATACCACTAGCACACATATAAAGAGGCAATTCCATACCCTTAGCACACATATAAAGAGGCAGATCCATACCCCTAGCACACATATAAAGAGACAGATCCATACCCCTAACACACATATAAAGAGGCAGATCGATATCCCTAACACACACATATAAAGAGGCAGATCCATACCCCTAACACACATACAAAGAGTTAGATCCATACCCCTAACACACATATAAAGAGGCAGATCCATACCCCTAGCACACATATAAAGAGGCAGATCCATACCCCTAACACACTTATAAAGAGGCAGATCCATACCCCTAACACACAAATAAAGAGGCAGATCCATACCCCTAGCACACATATAAAGAGGCAGATCCACAGCCCTAGCACACATATAAAGAGGCAGATCCATACCCCTAACACACATATAAAGAGGAAGATCCATACCCATAACACACATATAAAGAGGCAGATCCATACTCCTAGCACATATATAAAGAGGCAGATCCATACCCATAGCACACATGTAAAAAGGCAGATCCATACCCCTAGCACACATAGAGACAGATCCATACCCCTAACACACATATAAAGAGGCAGATCCATACCCCTAACACACATATAGAGACAGATCCATACCCCTAGCACACATATAAAGAGACATATCCATACCCCTAACACACATATAAAGAGGCAGATACATACCCTTAACACACATATAAAGAGGCAGATACATACCCCTAACACACATATTAAGAGGCAGATCCATACCCCTAACACACATATAAAGATTCAGATCCATACCCCTAACACACATATAAAGGGGCATATCCATACCCCTAACACACATATAAAGAGACAGATCCATACCCCTAGCACACTTATAAAGAGACAGATCCATACCCCTTACACACATATATAGAGGCAGATACATACCCTTAACACACATATAAAGAGGCAGATCCATACCCCTAACACACATATACAGAGGCAGATCCATACCTCTAACACACATATAAAGAGGCAGATCCATACCCCTAACACACATATAAAGAGGCAGATCAATACCCCTAACACACATATAAAGAGGCAGATCCACACCCCTAGCACACATATAAAAAGGCAGAACCATACCCCTAGAACACATATAAAGAGGCAGATCCATACCTCTAATACACATATAAAGAGGCAGATCCACACCCCTAGCGCACATATAAAGAGACATATCCATACCCCTAGCACACAAAAAAAGAGACAGATCCATACCCTTAACACACATATGAAGAGGCAGATCCACACCCCTAGCACACATATAAAAAGGCAGAACCATACCCCTAGAACACATATAAAGAGGCAGATCCATACCTCTAATACACATATAAAGAGGCAGATCCACACCCCTAGCGCACATATAAAGAGACATATCCATACCCCTAACACACAAAAAAAGAGACAGATCCATACCCTTAACACACATATAAAGAGGCAGATCCACACCCCTAGCATACATTTAAAGAGGCAGATCCATACCACTAACACACATATAAAGAGGCAGATCCACACCCCTAGCATACATATAAAGAGACAGATCCATACCCTTAGCACACATATAAAGAAGCAGACCACACTCCTAGCACACATATAAAGAGTCAGATCCATGCCCCTAGCACACATATAGAGGCAGATCCATACCAATCACACATATATAGAGGCAGATCCATACCCTGAACACACATATAAAGAGGCAGATCCATACCCCTAGCACACATATAAAGAGGCAGATCCATACCCCTAGCACACATATAAAGAGACATATCCATACCCCTAACACACATATTTAGAGACAGATCCATACCCCTAACACACATATAAAGAGACAGTTCCACACCCCTAGCACACATATAAAGAGGCAGATCAATACCCCTAACACACATATAAAGAGGCAGATCCACACCACTAACACACATATAAAGAGACAGATCCATACCCCTAACACACATATAAAGAGGCATTTCCATCCGCCTAACACATATATAAAGAGGCAGATCCAAACCCCGAACACACATATAAAGAGGCAGATCCATACCCCTAACACATATATAAAAAAGCAGATCCATACCCCTTGCACACATATAAAGAGGCAGATCCATACCCCTAACACATATATAAAGAGGCAGATCCACACCCCTAGCACACATATAAAGAGGCAGACCCTAACACACATATAAAGAGGCAGATCCATACCCCTAGCACACAAATAAAGAGGCAGATCCATACCCCTAACACACATATAAAGAGGCATATCCATACCCCTAGCACACATATAAAGAGATAGATCCATACCCTTAACACACATATAAAGAGACATATCCATACCCCTAACACACATATAAAGAGGCAGATCCATACCCCTAGCACACATATAAAGAGGCAGATCCTTACCCCTAACACACACATATAAAGAGGCAGATCCATACCCCAAGCACACATATAAAGAGGCAGATTCATACCCCTACCACACATATAATGAGGCAGATCCATACCCCTAGCAAACATATAAAGAGGCAGATCCATACCCTTAGTACACATATAAAGAGGCAGACCACACCCCTAGCACACAAATAAAGAGTCAGATCCATACCCCTGGCACACAAATAGAGGCAGATCCATACCCCTATCACACATATAAAGAGGCAGATCCATACCCCTAACACACATATAAAGAGGCAGATCCATACCCCTAGCACACATATAAAGAGGCAGATCCATACCCCTAACACACATATAAAGAGGCAGATCCACACCCCTGGCACACATATAAAGAGAAAGATCCATACCCCTAACACACATACAAAGAGGCAGATCCATACTGCTAACACATATATAAAGAGGCAGATCCATACCCCGAACACACATATAAAGATGCAGATCCATATCCCTAACACATATATAAAAAGGCAGATCCATACCCCTAGCACACATATAAAGAGGCACATCCATACCCCTAACACATATATAAAGAGGCAGATCCATACCCCTAACACACATATAAAGAGACAGACCCTAACACACATAAAAAGAGGCAGATCCATACCCCTAGCACAAATATAAAGAGGCAGATCCATACCCATAGCACACATATAAAGAGGCATATCCCCACCCCTAGCACACATATAAAGAGACAGATCCATACCCTTAACACACATATAAAGAGACATATCCATACCCCTAACACACATATAAAGAGGCAGATCCATACCCCTAGCACACATATAAAGAGGAAGATCCTTACCCCTAACACACTTATAAAGAGGCAGATCCATACCCCTAACACACATATAAAGAGGCAGATCCATATACCTAACACAAACATATAAAGAGGCAGATCCATACCCCTAACACACATATAAAGAGGCAGATCCATACCCCTATCACACATATAAAGAGGCAGATCCATTCACCTAGCACACATATAAAGAGGCAGATCCATTCCCTTGGCACACATATAAAGAGGTAGACCACACCCTAGCACACATATAAAGAGTCAGATCCATACCCCTAGCACACATATAAAGAGGCAGATCCATACCCCTAACACATATGTAAAGAGGCAGATCCATACCCCTAGCATACATATAAAGAGGCAGATCCACACCACTAACACACATATAAAGAGACAGATCCATACCCCTAACACACATATAAAGAGGCAGATCCATACCCCTAACACATATATAAAGAGGCAGATCCATACCCCGAACACACATATAAGGAGGCAGATCCATACCCCTAACACATATATAAAGAGGCAGATCCATACCCCTAGCACACATATAAAGAGGCAGATCCATACCCCTCACACATATATAAAGAGGCAGATCCATACCCCTAACACACATATAAAGAGGCAGATCCATACCCTTAGCACACATATAAAGAGGCTGATCCATAACCCTAACACACATATAAAGAGGCAGATCAATACCCCTAACACACATATAAAGAGGCAGATCCACACCCCTTGCACACATATAAAGAGACAGATCCATACCCTTAGCACACATATAAAGAGACAGATCCATACCCCTAACGCACATATACAGAGGCAGATCCATACCCCTAACACACATATAAAGAGACAGATCCATACCCATAACACACTTATAAAGAGACAGATCCATACCCCTAACACACATATAAAGAGACAGATCCATACCCCTAACACACATATAAAGAGGCAGATCCACACCCCTAGCACACATATAAAGAGGCAGATCCATACTCTTAGCACACATATAAAGAGACAGATCCATACCCCTAACACACATATAAACAGACAGATCCATACCCCTAGAACACATATAAAGAGGCAGATCCATACCCCTAGCACATATATAAAAAGGCAGATCCATACCCCTAGCACACATATAAAGAGGCAGATCCATACCCCTAACACACATATAAAGAGGCAGATTATAAAGAGGCAGATCCATACCCCGAACACACATATAAAGAGGCAGATCCATACCCCTAGCACACATATAAAGAGGCAGACCCACACCCGTAGCACACATATAAAGAGGCGGATCCATACCCCTAGCACACATATAGAGACAGATCCATACCCCTATCACACATATAAAGAGGCAGATCCATACCCCTAACACACATATAAATAGGAAGATCCATACCCATAGCACACATATAAAGAGGGAGACCATACTCCTAGCACACATATAAAGAGGCAGTTCCATACCCTTAGCACACATATTAAGCGGCAGATCCATACCCCTAGCACACATATAAAGAGGCAAATACATACCCCAAGCACACATATAAAGAGACAGATCCATGCCTCTAGCACACATAAAGAGACAGATCCATACCCCTAACACACATATAAAGAGGCAGTTCCATACCCATAACACACATATAAAGAGACAGATCCATACCCTTAACACACTTATAAAGAGACAGATCCACACCCCTAACAGACATATATAGAGGCAGATACATACCCCTAACACACATATAAAGGGGCAGATACACACCCCTAACACACATATAATGAGGCAGATCCATACCCCTAACACACATATAAAGAGGCAGATCCATACCCCTAACACACATATAAAGAGGCAGATCCATATCCCTAACACACATATAAAAAGGCAGATCCATACCCCTAACACACATATAAAGAGGCAGATCCATACCCCTAACACATATATAAAGAGGCAGATCCATACCCCTAACACACATATAAAGAGGCAGATCCATACCCCTAACACATATATAAAGAGGCAGATCCACACCCCTAGCACACATATAAAGAGGTAGATCCATACCCCTAGAACACATATAAAGAGGCAGATCCATCCCCGTAACACATATAAAGAGACAGATCCATACCCCTAGCACACATATAAAGAGACAGATCCATACCCTTAACACACATATAAAGAGGCAGATCTACACCCCTAGCACACATATAAAGAGGCAGATCCATACCCCTAGCACACATATAAAGAGACAGATCCATACCCCTAACACACATATAAAGAGGCAGATCCACACCCCTAGCATACATATAAAGAGGCAGATCCATACCCCTAACACACATATAAAGAGGCAGATGCACACCCCTAAAACACATATAAAGCGACAGATCCATACCCCATACACACATATAAAGAGGAAGATCCATACCCCTAACACATATATAAAGAGGCAGATCCATACCCCAAACACACATATAAAGAGGCAGATCCATACCCTAACACATATATAAAGAGGCAGATCCATACCCCTAACACACATATAAAGAGGCAGATCCATACCCCTAGCACATATAAAGAGGCAGATCCATACCCCTAACACACATATAAAGAGGCAGAACCATACCCCTAACACACATATAAAGAGGCAGATCCACACCCTTAGCACACATAAAAAGAGACAGATCCATACCCCTAGCACATATAAAGAGGCAGATCCATACCCCTAACACACATATAAAGAGGCAGATCCATACCCCTGGCACACATATAGAGGCAGATCCATACTCATAATACACATAGAGAGGCAGATACATACACCTAGAACACATATAAAGAGGCATATCCATACCCCTAGCACACATATAAAGAGGCAGATCCACACCCCTAGCACACATATAGAGGCAGATCCATACTCATAATACACATAGAGAGGCAGATACATACACCTAGAACACATATAAAGAGGCATATCCATACCCCTAGCACACATATAAAGAGACAGACCCATACCTCTAGCACGCATATAAAGAAGCAGATCCATACCCCTAGCACACATATGAAGAGGCAGATCCACACCACTAGCACACATATAAAGAGGCAGATCCATACCCCTAGCACACATATAAAGCGGCAGATCCATACACCTAACACACATATAAAGAGGCAGATCCATACCCCTGGCACACATATAAAGAGGCAGATCCATACCCCTAGCACACATATAAAGAGGCAGATCCATACCCCTAACACACATATAAAGAGGCAGATCCATACCCCTAACACACATATAAAGAGACAGATCCATACTCCTAACACACATATAAAGAGGCAGATCCACACCCCTAGCACACATATAAAGAGGTAGATCGATACCCCTAGAAGACATATAAAGAGGAAGATCCACACCCCTATAACACATATAAACAGGCAGATCCACACCCCTAGCACACATATAAAGAGACAGATCCATACCCCTAGCATACATATAAAGAGACAGATCCGTACCCTTAACACACATATAAAGAGGCAGATCCATACCCCTAGCACACATATGAAAAGGGAGATCCATACCCTTAGCACACTTATAAGCAGGCAGACCACACCCCTAGCACACATATAAAGAGTCAGATCCATACCCCTAGCACACATATAGAGGCAGATCCATACCCCTCTCACATATATAAAGAGGCAGATCCATACCCCAAACACACATATAAAGAGGCAGATCCATACCCTAACACATATATAAAGAGGCAGATCCATACCCCTAACACACATATAAAGAGGCAGATCCATACCCCTAGCACATATAAAGAGGCAGATCCATACCCCTAACACACATATAAAGAGGCAGAACCATACCCCTAACACACATATAAAGAGGCAGATCCACACCCTTAGCACACATAAAAAGAGACAGATCCATACCCCTAGCACATATAAAGAGGCAGATCCATACCCCTAACACACATATAAAGAGGCAGATCCATACCCCTAACACACATATAAAGAGACAGATCCATACCCATAACACACTTATAAAGAGACAGATCCATACCCCTAACACACATATAAAGAGACAGATCCATACCCTTAGCACACATATAAAGAGACAGATCCATACCCATAACACACTTATAAAGAGACAGATCCATACCCCTAACACACATATAAAGAGGCATATCCATACAACTAGCACACATATAGAGATAGATCCATGCCCCTATCACATATATAAAGAGCCAGATCCATACCCCTAACACACATATAAAGAGGAAGATCCATACCCCTAGCACACATATAAAGAGGCATATCCATACACCTAACACACATATAAAGAGGAAGATCCATACCCATAGCACACATATAAAGAGGGAGACCATACTCCTAGCACACATATAAAGAGGCCGATCCATACCCATAGCACACATATAAAGAGGCAGTTCCATACCCTTAGCACACATATAAAGATGCAGATCCATACCCCTAACACATATATAAAGAGGCAGTTCCATACCCCTAGCACACATATAAGGAGACAGATCCATACCCATAACACACTTATAAAGAGACAGATCCATACCCCTAACACACATATAAAGAGGCAGATCCATACCCCTAACACACATATAAAAAGGCAGATACATACCCCTAGCACACATATAAAGAGGCAGATCCATACCCCTAACAGACATATATAGAGGCAGATACATACCCTTAGCACACATATAAAGAGGCAGATACATACCCCTAACACACATATAAAGAGGCAGATCCATACCCCTAACAGACATATATAGAGGCAGATACATACCCTTAGCACACATATAAAGAGGCAGATACATACCCCTAACACACATATACAGAGGCAGATCCATACCCCTAACACACATATAAAGAGGCAGATCCATACCTCTAACACACATATAAAGAGGCAGATCCATACCCCTAACACACATATAAAAAGGCAGATACATACCCCTAGCACACATATAAAGAGGCAGATCCATACCCCTAATACACATATAAAGAGGCAGATCCATACCCCTAACCCACATATAAAGAGGCAGATCCACACCCCTATCACACATATAAAGAGGCAGATCTACACCCCTAGCACACATATAAAGAGGCAGATACATACCACTAGCACACATATAAAGAGACAGATCCATACCCCTAACACACATATAAAGAGGCAGATCCACACCCCTAGCATACATATAAAGAGGAAAATCCATACCCCTAACACACATATAAAGAGGCAGATCCACACCCCTAGCGCAAATATAGAGGCAGACCCATACCCCTAGCACACATATAAAGAGGCAGATCCATACCCCTAACACATGTAAAGAGGCAGATACATATCCCTAGCACACATATAAAGAGGCAGATCCATACCCTTAACACATATATAAAGAGGCAGATCCAGACCCCTAACACAAATATAAAGAGACTGATCCATACCCCTAGCACACATATAAAGAGGCAGATCCATACCCCTATCACACATATAAAGATCCAGATCCATATCCCTAGCACACATATAAAGAGGCAGATCCATACCCTTAGCACACATATAAAGAGGCAGATCCACACCCTAGCACACATATAAAGAGGCAGATCCACACCCCTAGCACACATATAAAGGCAGATCCATACTCCTAGCACACATGTAGAGGCAGATCCATACCCTAGCACACATATAAAGAGGCAGATCCATACCCCTAGCACACATATAAAGAGGCAGACCCACACCCCTAGCACACATATAAAAAGAGGTAGATCCATACCCCTAGCACACATATAAAGAGACAGATCCATACCCCTAACACACATATAAAGAGGTAGATCCACATCCCTAGCACACATATAAAAAGGCAGATCCATACCCCTAGCACACATATAAACAGGCAGATCCATACCCCTAACACACAAAAAGAGGCAGATCCATACCCCTAGCACACATATAAAGAGGCAGATCCATATACCTACCACACACATATAAAGAGGCAGATCCATACCCCTAACACACATATAAAGAGGCAGATCCATACCCCTACCACACATATAAAGAGGCAGATCCATACCCCTAGCACACATATAAAGAGGCAGATCCATACCCCTAACACACATATAAAGATGCAGATCAATCCCCCTAGCACACATATAAAGAGGCAGATCCATACCCCTAGCACACATATAAAGAGGCAGATACACACCCCTAGCACACATATAGAGGCAGATCCATACTCCGAGCACACATAGAGAGGCAGATACATACCCCTAGCACACATATAGAGGCCGATCCATACCCCTAGTACACATATAAAGAGACAGATCCATACCCCCTAACACACATATAAAGAGGCAGATCCACACTCCTAGCACACATATAAAGAGACAGATCCATACCTTAGCACACATATAAAGAGACATATCCATACCCCTAACACATATATAAAGAGGCAGATCCATAACCCTAGCACACATATAAAGAGGCAGATCCATACCCCTAACACACATATAAAGAGGCAGATCCATATACCTAACACACATATAAAAAGGCAGATCCATACTCTTAGCACACATATAAAGAGGCAGACCACACCCCTAGCACACATGTAAAGAGTCAGATCCATACCCCTAGCACAAATATAGAGGCAGATCCATACCCTTATCACACATATAAAGAGGCAGATCCATACCCCTAACACACATATAAAGAGGCAGATCCACACCCCTAGCACACATATAAAGAGGCAGATCCACACCAATAGCACACATATAAAGAGGCAGATCCATACCCTTAGCACCCATATAAAGAGGCAGATCCATACCTCTAGCACACATATAAAGAGGCAGATCCATACCCCTAGCACACATATAAAGATGCAGATCCATACCCTTAGCACACATTTAAAGAGGCAGATCCACACCCCTAGCACACATATAAAGAGGCAGATCCATACCCTTAGCACACATATAAAGAGGCAGATCCACACCCCTAGCACACATATAGAGGCAGATCCATACTCATAATACACATAGAGAGGCAGATACATACACCTAGAACACATATAAAGAGGCATATCCATACCCCTAGCACACATATAAAGAGACAGACCCATACCTCTAGCACGCATATAAAGAAGCAGATCCATACCCCTAGCACACATATGAAGAGGCAGATCCACACCACTAGCACACATATAAATAGGCAGATCCATACCCCTAGCACACATATAAAGCGGCAGATCCATACACCTAACACACATATAAAGAGGCAGATCCATACCCCTGGCACACATATAAAGAGGCAGATCCATACCCCTAGCACACATATAAAGAGGCAGATCCATACCCCTAACACACATATAAAGAGGCAGATCCATACCCCTAACACACATATAAAGAGACAGATCCATACTCCTAACACACATATAAAGAGGTAGATCGATACCCCTAGAAGACATATAAAGAGGAAGATCCACACCCCTATAACACATATAAACAGGCAGATCCACACCCCTAGCGCACATATAAAGAGACAGATCCATACCCCTAGCATACATATAAAGAGACAGATCCGTACCCTTAACACACATATAAAGAGGCAGATCCATACCCCTAGCACACATATAAAAAGGGAGATCCATACCCTTAGCACACTTATAAGCAGGCAGACCACACCCCTAGCACACATATAAAGAGTCAGATCCATACCCCTAGCACACATATAGAGGCAGATCCATACCCCTCTCACATATATAAAGAGACAGATCCATACCCCTAGCACACATATAAACAGGCAGATCCACACCCATAGCACACATATAAAGAGGCAGATCCACACCCATAGCACACATATAAAGAGACAGATCCATACCCCTAACACACATATAAAGAGGCACATCCACATCCCTAGCACACATATAAAGAGGCAGATCCATACCCCTAGCACACATATAAACAGACAGATCCATACCCCTAACACACAAAAAGAGGCAGATCCATACCCCTAACACACATATAAAGAGGCAGATCCATATACCTACCACACACATATAAAGAGGCAGATCCATACCCCTAACACACATATAAAGAGGCCGATCCATACCCCTACCACACATATAAAGAGGCAGATCCATACCCCTAGCACACATATAAAGAGGCAGATCCATACCCCTAGCACACATATAAAGAGGCAGATCCATACCCCTAACACACATATAAAGAGGCAGATCCATACCCCTAACACACATATAAAGAGACAGATCCATACTCCTAACACACATATAAAGAGGCAGATCCACACCCCTAGCACACATATAAAGAGGTAGATCGATACCCCTAGAAGACATATAAAGAGGCAGATCCACACCCCTAACACACATATAAACAGGCAGATCCACACCCCTAGCACACATATAAAGAGACAGATCCATACCCCAAGCACACATATAAAGAGACAGATCCATACCCTTAACACACATATAAAGAGGCAGATCCATACCCCTAGCACACATATAAAAAGGCAGATCCATACCCTTAGCACACTTATAAGCTGGCAGACCACACCCCTAGCACACATATAAGAGTCAGATCCATACCCCTAGCACACATATAGAGGCAGATCCATACCCCTCTCACATATATAAAGAGACAGATCCATACCCCTAGCACACATATAAAGAGGCAGATCCACACCCCTAACACACATATAAAGAGGCAAATCCACACCCATAGCACACATATAAAGAGACAGATCCATACCCCTAACACACATATAAAGAGGCAGATCCACATCCCTAGCACACATATAAAGAGGAAGATCCATACCCCTAGCACACATATAAACAGGCAGATCCATACCCCTAACAGACAAAAAGAGGCAGATCCATACCCCTAGCACACATATAAAGAGGCAGATCCATATACCTACCACACACATATAAAGAGGCAGATCCATACCCCTAACACACATATAAAGAGGCAGATCCATACCCCTACCACACATATAAAGAGGCAGATCCATACCCCTAGCACACATATAAAGAGGCAGATCCATACCCTTAGCACACATATAAAGAGGCAGATCGATACCCTTAGCACACATATAAAGAGGCAGATCCTTACCCCTAGCACACATATAAAGAGGCAGATCCATACCCCTAGCACACATATAAAGAGGCAGATCCATACCCCTAGCACACATATAAAGAGGCAGATCCATACCCCTAACACACATATAAAGGGACAGATCCATACCCCTAACACACATATAAAGAGACAGATCCATACTCCTAACACACATATAAAGAGGCAGTTCCACACCCCTAGCACACGTATAAAGAGGTAGATCGATACCCCTAGAAGACATATAAAGAGGCAGATCCACACCCCTAACACACATATAAACAGGCAGATCCACACCCCTAGCACACATATAAAGAGACAGATCCATACCCCTAGCACACATATAAAGAGACAGATCCATACCCTTAACACACATATAAAGAGGCAGATCCATACCTCTAGCACACATATAAAAAGGCAGATCCATACCCTTAGCACACTTATAAGCAGGCAGACCACACCCCTAGCACACATATAAAGAGTCAGATCCATACCCCTAGCACACATATAGAGGCAGATCCATACCCCTCTCACATATATAAAGAGACAGATCCATACCCCTAGCACACATATAAAGAGGCAGATCCACACCCCTAGCACACATATAAAGAGGCAGATTCACACCCATAGCACACATATAAAGAGACAGATCCATACCCTAACACACACATAAAGAGGCAGATCCACATCCCTAGCACACATATAAAGAGGCAGATCCATACCCCTAGCACACATATAAACAGGCAGATCCATACCCCTAACACACAAAAAGAGGCATATCCATACCCCTAGCACACATATAAAGAGGCAGATCCATATACCTACCACACACATATAAAGAGGCAGATCCATACCCCTAACACACATATAAAGAGGCCGATCCATACCCCTACCACACATATAAAGAGGCAGATCCATACCCCTTGCACACATATAAAGAGGCAGATCCATACCCCTAGCACACATATAAAGAGGCAGACCCATACCTCTAACACACATATAAAGAGGCCGATCCATACCCCTAACACACATATAAAGAGAAAGATCCATACTCCCAACACACATATAAAGAGGCAGATCCACACCCCTAGCACACATATAAAGAGGTAGATCGATACCCCTAGAAGACATATAAAGAGGCAGATCCACACCCCTAACACACATATAAACAGGCGGATCCACACCCCTAGCACACATATAAAGAGACAGATCCATACTCCAAGCACACATATAAAGAGACAGATCCATACCCTTAACACACATATAAAGAGGCAGATCCATACCCCTAGCACACATATAAAAAGGCAGATCCATACCCTTAGCACACTTATAAGCAGGCATACCACACCCCTAGCACACATATAAAGAGTCAGATCCATACCCCTAGCACACATATAGAGGCAGATCCATACCCCTCTCACATATATAAAGAGACAGATCCATACCCCTAGCACACATATAAAGAGGCAGATCCACACCCCTAGCACACATATAAAGAGGCAGATCCACACCCATAGCACACATATAAAGAGACAGATCCATACCCCTAACACACATATAAAGAGGCAGATCCACATCCCTAGCACACATATAAAGAGGCAGATCCATACCCCTAGCACACATATAAACAGGCAGATCCATACCCCTAACACACAAAAAGAGGCAGATCCATACCCCTAGCACACATATAAAGAGGCAGATCCATATACCTACCACACACATATAAAGAGGCAGATCCATACCCCTAACACACATATAAAGAGGCAGATCCATACCCCTACCACACATATAAAGAGGCAGATCCATATCCCTAGCACACATATAAAGAGGCAGATCCATACCCTTAGCACACATATAAAGAGGCAGATCCACACCACTAGCACACATATACAGAATCAGATCCATACCCCTAGCACACATATAGAGGCAGATCCATACTCCTATCACATATATAAAGAGTCAGAACCATACCCCGAACACACATATAAAGAGGCAGATCCATACCCCTAGCACACATATAAAGAGGCAGATCCATACCCCTAGCACACATATTAAGAGGCAGATCCATACCCCAGCACACATATAAAGAGGCAGATCCATACCCTTAGCACACATTTAAAGAGGCAGATCCATACCCCTACCACACATATAAAGAGGCAGATCCATACCCCTAGCACACATATAAAGATGGAGATCAATCCCCCTAGCACACATATAAAGAGGCAGATCCATACCTTAGCACACATATAAAGAGGCAGATACACACCCCTAGCACACATATAGAGGCAGATCCATACTCCGAGCACACATAGAGAGACAGATACATACCCCTAGCACACATATAGATGCCGATCCATACCCCTAGTACACATATAAAGAGACAGATCCATACCCCCTAACACACATATAAAGAGGCAGATCCACACTCCTAGCACACATATAAAGAGACAGATCCAAACCATTAGCACACATATAAAGAGACATATCCATACCCCTAACACATATATAAAGAGGCAGATCCATAACCCTAGCACACATATAAAGAGGCAGATCCGAACCCCTAACACACATATAAAGAGGCAGATCCATATACCTAACACACATATAAAGAGGCAGATCCATACCCCTAGCACACATATAAAAAGGCAGATCCATACTCTTAGCACACATATAAAGAGGCAGACCACACCCCTAGCACACATGTAAAGAGTCAGATCCATACCCCTAGCACAAATATAGAGGCAGATCCATACCCCTATCACACATATAAAGAGGCAGTTCCATACCCCTATCACACATATAAAGAGGCAGTTCCATACCCCTAACACACATATAAAGAGGCAGATCCACACCCCTAGCACACATATAAAGAGGCAGATCCACACCCATAGCACACATATAAAGAGACCGATCCATACCCCTAGCACACATATAAAGAGACAGATCCATACCCTTAACACACATATAAAGAGGCAGATCTACACCCCTAGCACACATATAAAGAGGCAGATCCATACCCCTAGCACACATATAAAAAGGCAGATCCATACCCTTAGCACACTTATAAACAGGCAGACCACACCCCTATCACATACATAAAGAGACAGATCCATACCCCTAGCACACATATAAAGTGGCAGATCCACACCCCTAGCACACATATAAAGAGGCACATCCACACCCATAGCACACATATAAAGAGGCAGATCCATACCCTTAGCACACATATAAAGAGGCAGATCCATAACTCTAGCACACATATAAAAAGGCAGATCCATACCCCTAGCACACATATAAAGATGCAGATCCATACCCTTAGCACACATATAAAGAGTCAGATCCATACCCCTAGCACACATAAAGAGGCAGATCCATACTCCTATCACATATATAAAGAGTCAGATCCATACCCCGAACACACATATAAAGAGGCAGATCCATACCCATAGCACACATATAAAGAGGCAGATCCATACCCTTAGCACACATATAAAGAGGCAGATCCTTACCCCTAGCACACATATTAAGAGGCAGATACATACCCCAGCACACATATAAAGAGGCAGATCCATACCCTTAGCACACATATAAAGAGGCAGATCCATACCCCTACCACACATATAAAGAGGCAGATCCATACCCCTAACACACATATAAAGATGCAGATCAATCCCCCTAGCACACATATAAAGAGGCAGATCCATACCCTTAGCACACATATAAAGAGGCAGATACACACCCCTAGCACACATATAGAGGCAGATACATACTCCGAGCACACATAGAGAGACAGATACATACCCCTAGCACACATATAGAGGCCGATCCATACCCCTAGTACACATATTAAGAGGCAGATACATACCCATAGCACACATATAAAGAGGCAGATCCATACCCTTAGCACACATATAAAGAGGCAGATCCTTACCCCTAGCACACATATTAAGAGGCAGATACATACCCCAGCACACATATAAAGAGGCAGATCCATACCCTTAGCACACATATAAAGAGGCAGATCCATACCCCTACCACACATATAAAGAGGCAGATCCATACCCCTAACACACATATAAAGATGCAGATCAATCCCCCTAGCACACATATAAAGAGGCAGATCCATACCCTTAGCACACATATACAGAGGCAGATACACACCCCTAGCACACATATAGAGGCAGATCCATACTCCGAGCAAACATAGAGAGACAGATACATACCCCTAGCACACATATAGAGGCCGATCCATACCCCTAGTACACATACAAAGAGACAGATCCATACCCCCTAACACACATATAAAGAGGCAGATCCACACTCCTATCACACATATAAAGAGACAGATCCATACCCTTAGCACACATATAAAGAGGCAGATCCATACCCTTAGCACACATATAAAGAGGCAGATCCATAACCCTAGCACACATATAAAGAGGCAGATCCGAACCCCTAACACACATATAAAGAGGCACATCCATATACCTAACACACATATAAAGAGGCAGATCCATACCCCTAGCACACATATAAAAAGGCAGATCCATACTCTTAGCACACATATAAAGAGGCAGACCACACCCCTAGCACACATGTAAAGAGTCAGATCCATACCCCTAGCACAAATATAGAGGCAGATCCATACCCCTATCACACATATAAAGAGGCAGTTCCATACCCCTAACACACATATAAAGAGGCAGATCCACACCCCTAGCACACATATAAAGAGGCAGATCCACACCCATAGCACACATATAAAGAGACCGATCCATACCCCTAGCACACATATAAAGAGACAGATCCATACCCTTAACACACATATAAAGAGGCAGATATACACCCCTAGCACACATATAAAGAGGCAGATCCATACCCCTAGCACGCATATAAAAAGGCAGATCCATACCCTTAGCACACTTATAAACAGGCAGACCACACCCCTATCACATACATAAAGAGACAGATCCATACCCCTAGCACACATATAAAGTGGCAGATCCACACCCCTAGCACATATATAAAGAGGCAGATCCACACCCATAGCACACATATAAAGAGGCAGATCCATACCCTTAGCACACATATAAAGAGGCAGATCTATAACTCTAGCACACATATAAAAAGGCAGATCCATACCCCTAGCACACATATAAAGATGCAGATCCATACCCTTAGCACACATATAAAGAGGCAGATCCATACCCCTAACACATGTAAAGAGGCAGATACATACCCCTAGCACACATATAAAGAGGCAGATCCATACCCTAACACACATATAAAGAGAGAGATCCACACCCTAACACACATATAAAGAGATTGATCCATACCCCTAGAATACATATAAAGAGGCAGATCCATACCCCTATCACAAATATAAAGATCCAGATCCATATCCCTAGCACACATATAAAGAGGCAGATCCATACCCTTAGCACACATATAAAGAGGCAGATCCACACCCTAGCACACATATAAAGAGGCAGATACACACCCCTAGCACACATATAGAGGCAGATCCATACTCCTAGCACACATATAGAGGCAGATACATACCCTAGCACAGATATTAAGAGGCAGATCCATACCCCTAGTACACATATAAAGAGACCGATCCATACCTCTAGCACACATATAAAGATGAAGATCCATACCCCTAGCACACATATAAAGAGGCAGATCCACACCCTAGCACACATATAGAGACAAATTCATACCACTAGCACACATATAAAGAGGCAGAACCATACCCCTAGCACACATATAAAGAGGAAGATCCACATCCCTAGCACACATATAAAGAGGCAGATCCATACTCCTAGCACACATATAAAGAGAGAGGTCCATACCCCTAACACACATATAAAGAGACAGATCCATACCCCTAGCACACATAAAAACAGGCAGATCCATACCCCTAACACACATAAAGAGGCATATCCATACCCCTAGCACACATATAAAGAGGCAGATTCATATACCTACCACACACATATAAAGAGGCAGACCCATACCCCTAACACACATATAAAGAGGCAGATCCACATCCCTATCACACATATAAAGAGGAAGATCCACACCCCTAGCACGCATATAAAGAGGCAGATCCATACCCTTAGCACACATATAAAGAGGCAGATTCACATCCTAGCACACATATAAAGAGTCAGATCCATACCCCTAGCACACATATAGAGGCAGATCCATACTCCTATCATATATATAGAGTCAGATCCATACCCCAAACACACATATAAAGAGGCAGATCCATACCCTTAGCACACATATAAAGAGGCAGATCCATACCCATAGCACACATATAAAGAGGCAGATCCATACCCTTAGCACACATATAAAGAGTCAGATCCATACCCCTAGCACACATATAAAGAGGCAGACCCATACCCCCGCACACATATAAAGAGGCAGATCCATACCCCTAGCAAACATTTAAAGAGGCATATCCACACCCCTAGCACACATATAGACGCAGACCCATACCCCTAGCACACATATAAAGAGGCAGATCCATACCTCTAACACACCTGTAAAGAGGCAGATACATGCCCCTAGCACACATTTAAAGAGGCAGATCCTTACCCTTAGCACACATATAAAGAGGCAGATCCACACCCCTAGCACACATATAGAGGCAGATCCATACTCTTAGCACACATAGAGAGGCAGATACATACCACTAGCACTCATATAAAGAGACAGATCCATACCCCTAGCACACATATAAAGAGGCAGATCCATACCCCTAGCACACATATAAAGAGGCAGATCCTCACCCCTAGCACACATATAAAGAGGCAGATCCATACCCCTAGCACACATATAAAGAGGCAGATCCATACCCCTAACACACATATAAAGAGGCAGATCCATACCCCTAACACACATATAAAGAGGCAGATCCATACCCATAACACACATATAAAGAGGCAGATCCATACCCCTAACACACATATTAAGAGGCAGATCCATACCCCTAACACACATATAAAGAAGCAAATCCACACCCTTAGCACACATATAAAGAGGTAGATCCATACCCCTAGAACACATATAAAGAGGCAGAACCATACCCCTAACACACATATAAAGAAGCAGATCCACACCCCTAGCACACATATAAAGAGGCAGATCCACACCCATAGCACACATATAAAGAGGCAGATTCATACCCTTAGCATACATATAAAGAGGCAGATCCATACCTCTAGCACACATATAAAGAAGCAGATCCATACCCATAGCACACATATAAAGATGCAGATCCATACTCTTAGCACACATTTAAAGAGACAGATCCGCAACCCTAGCACACATATAGAGGCAGACCCATACCCCTAGCACACATATAAAGAGGCAGATCCATACCCCTAACACATGTAAAGAGGCAGATACATACCCCTAGCACACATATAAAGAGACAGATCCATACCTTTAACACACATATAAAGAGGCAGACCCACACCCCTAACAGACATATAAAGAGACTGATCCATACCCCTAGCACACATATAAAGAGGCAGATCCGTACCCCTATCACACATATAAAGATCCAGATCCATATCCCTAGCACACATATAAAGAGGCAGATCCATGCCCTTAGCACACATATAAAGAGGCAGATCCACACCCTAGCACACATATAGAGGCAGATCCATACCCCTTACACACATATGAAGAGGCAGATCCACACCCCTAACACACATATAAAGAGGCAGATCCATACCCCTAGAACACATATAAAGAGGCAGATCCATACCCCTAATACACATATAAAGAGGCAGATCCACACCCCTAACGCACATATAAAGAGACATATCCATACCCTTAACACACATATAAAGAGGCAGATCTACGCCTCCTAGCACACATATAAAGAGGCAGATCCATACCCCTAACACACATATAAAGAGGCAGATCCACACCCCTAGCACACATATAAAGAGACAGATCCATACCCCTAACACAAATATAAAGAGAGAGATCCACACCCCTAGCACACATATAAAGAGACAGATCCATACCCCTAACACACATATAAAGAGACAGTTCCATACCCCTAGCACACATATAAAGAGGAAGATCCACACCCCTAGCACACATATAAAGAGGCCGATCCATACCTCTATCACACATATAAATAGACAGATCCACACCCTTAGCACACATATAAAGAGGCAGATCCATACCCCTATAACACATATAAAGAGGCAGATCCATACCCCTAATACACATATAAAGAGGCAGATCCACACCCCTAACGCACATATAAAGAGACATATCCATACCCCTAACACACATATAAAGAGACAGATCCATACCCTTAACACACATATAAAGAGGCAGATCTACGCCCCCTAGCACACATATAAAGAGGCAGATCCATACCCCTAGCACACATATAAAGAGACAGATCCATACCCCTAACACATATATAAAGAGGCAGATCCACACCCCTAGCACACATATAAAGAGACAGATCCATACCCCTAACACAAATAAAAAGAGAGAGATCCACACCTCTAGCACACATATAAAGAGACATATCCATACCCCTAACAAACATATAAAGAGACAGTTCCATACCCCTAACACACATATAAAGAGGCAGATCCATACCTCTATCACACATATAAAGAGACAGATCCATACCCCTAACACACATATAAAGAGGAAGATCCACACTCCTAGCACACATATAAAGAGACAGATCCATACCCTTAACACACATATAAAGAGACATATCCATACCCCTAGCACACATATAAAGAGGCGGATCCATACCCCTAGCACACAAATAAAGAGGCAGATCCATACCCCTAGCACACATATAAAGATGCAGATCCATACCCCTAACACACATATTAAGAGGCAGATCCACACCCCTAGCACACATATAAAGGGGCAGATCCATACCCCTAACACACATATAAAGATGCAGATCCATACCCCTAGCACACATTTAAAGAGGCAGATCCTTACTCTTAGCACACATATAAAGAGGCAGATCCATACCCCTAGCACACATAATAAGAAACACATCCATACCCCTAACACACATATAGAGAGGCACATCCACACCCCTAGCACACATATAAAGAGACAGATCCATACCCCTAACACACATATAAAGAGACAGATCCACACCCCTAGCACACATATAAAGAGACAGATCCATACACCTAACACACATATAAAGAGACAGTTCCATACCCCTAACACACATATTAAGAGGCAGATCCACACTCCTAGCACACATATAAAGAGACCGATCCATACCCCTAGCACACATATAAAGAGACAGATCCATACCCTTAACACACATATAAAGAGACATATCCATACCCCTAACACACATATAAAGAGGCAGATCCATACCCCTAGCACACATATAAAGAGGCAGATCCATACCCCTAACACACATATAAAGAGGCAAATCCATATCCCTAACACACATATAAAGAGGCAGATTCATATACCTAACACACGCATATAAAGAGGCAGATCCATACCCCTAACACACATATAAAGAGGCACATTCATACCCCTAGCACACATATAAAGAGGCAGATTAATACCCTAAGCACACATATAAAGAGGCAGACCACACCCCTAGCACACATATAAAGCGTCAGATCCATACCCCTAGCACAGATATAGAGGCAGACCCATACCCCTATCACACATATAAAGAGGCAGATCCATACCCCTAACACACATATAAAGAGGCAGATCCACAACCCTAGCACACATATAAAGAGGCAGATCCACACCCAGAGCACACATATAAAGAGGCAGATCCATACCCCTAGCACACATATAAAGAGGCAGATCCATACCCCTAGCACACATATAAAGAGGCAGATCCATACCCCTAGCACACATATAAAGAGGCAGATCCATACCCTAGCTCACATATAAAGATGTAGATCCAGACCCCTAACACACATATATAAAGAGGCAGATCCACACTCCTAGCACACATATAAAGAGACAGATCCATACCCTTATCACACATATAAAGAGACATATCCATACCCCTAACACATATATAAAGAGGCAGATCCATACCCCTAGCACACATATAAATAGGCAGATCCATACCCCTAACACACATATAAAGAGACAGATCCATACCCCTAACACACATATAAAGAGGCAGATCCATATACCTAACACACACATATAAAGAAGCAGATCCACAGCCCTAACACACATATAAAGAGGCAGATCCATACCCCTACCACACATATAAAAAGGCAGATCCATACCCTTAGCACACATATAAAGAGGCAGACCACACCCCTAGCATACATATAAAGAGTCAGATACATACCCCTAGCACACATATAGAGGCAGATCCATACCTATCACACATATAAAGAGGCAGATCCACACCCCTAGCACACATATAAAGAGGCAGATCCACACCCATAGCACACATATAAAGAGGCAGATCCATACCCTTAGCACACATATAAAGAGGCAGATCCATACCTCTAGCACACATATAAAGAAGCAGATCCATACCCATAGCACACATATAAAGATGCAGATCCATACCCTTAGCACACATATAAAGAGTCAGATCCACAACCCTAGCACACATATAGAGGCAGACCCATACCCCTAGCACACATATAAAGAGGCAGATCCATACCACTAACACATGTAAAGAGGCAGATACATACCCCTAGCACACATATAAAGAGACAGATCCATACCTTTAACACACATATAAAGAGGCAGATCCACACCCCTATCTGACATATAAAGAGACTGATCCATACCCCTAGCACACATATAAAGAGGCAGATCCATACCCCTATCACACATATAAAGATCCAGATCCATATCCCTAGCACACATATAAAGAGGCAGATCCATGCCCTTAGCACACATATAAAGAGGCAGATCCACACCATCGCACACATATAGAGGCAGATCCATACTCCTAGCACACATATAGAGGCAGATCAATACCCTACCACACATATAAAGAGGCAGATCCATACCCCTAGCAAGCATATAAAGAGGCAGATCCATACCCTTAGCACACATATAAAGAGGCAGATCCACACCCTAGCACACATATAAAGAGTCAGATCCATACCCCTAGCACACATATAGAGGAAGATCCATACTCCTATCACATATATAAAGAATCAGATCCATACCCCTAGCACACATATAAAGAGACAGATCCATACACCTAACACACATATAAAGAGACAGTTCCATACCCCTAACACACATATTAAGAGGCAGATCCACACTCCTAGCACACATATAAAGAGACCGATCCATACCCCTAGCACACATATAAAGAGACAGATCCATACCCTTAACACACATATAAAGAGACATATCCATACCCCTAACACACATATAAAGAGGCAGATCCATACCCCTAGCACACATATAAAGAGGCAGATCCATACCCCTAACACACATATAAAGAGGCAAATCCATACCCCTAACACACATATAAAGAGGCAGATCAATACCCCTAGCACACATATAAAGAGGCAGATTCATACCCATAACACACATATAAAGAGGCAGTTCCATACCCTTAGCACACATATAAAAAGGCAGATCCATACCCTTAGCACACATATAAAGAGGCAGATCCATACCCCTAGCACACATATAAAGAGGCAGATCCATACCCTTAGGACACATTTAAAGAGGCAGATCCACACCCCTAGCACACATATAGAGGCAGACCCATACACTTAGCACACATATAAAGAGGCAGATCCACACCCCTAACACACATGTAAAGAGGCAGATACATACCCCTAGCACAAATATAAAGAGGCAGATCCATACCCCTAACACACATATAAAGAGGCAGATCCATACCCCTAACACACATATAAAGAGACAGACCCATACCCCTAACACACATATAAAGAGGCAGATCCATACCCCTAGCACATATATAAAGAGGCAGATCCATACCACGAACACACATATAAAGAGGCAGATCCACACCCCTAACACATATATAAAGAGGCAGATACATGCCCCTAGCACACATATAAAGAGGCAGATCCATACCCTTAACACATATATATAGAGGCAGATCCATACCCCTAACACACATATAAAGAAGCAGATCCATACCCCTAACACACATATAAAGAGGCAGATCCATACCCCTAGCACACATATAAAGAGGCATATCCATACCCTAACACACATATAAAGAGGCAGATCCATACCCTTAACACACATATAAAGAGAAAGATTCACACCCCTAGCACACATACAGAGAAAGATCCATACCCCTAACGCACATATAAAGAGGCAGATCCATACCACTAACACACATATAAAGAGACAGATCCATACCCCTAACACACATATAAAGCAGCAGATCCACACCCCTAGCACACATATAAAGAGGCAGATCCATACCCCTAGCACACATATAAAGAGGCAGATCCATACCCTAACACACATATAAAGAGGCAGATCCATACCCTTAACACACATATAAAGAGAAAGATCCACACTCCTAGCACACATATAGAGACAGATCCATACCCCTAACGCACATATAAAGAGGCCGATTCATACCACTAACACACATATAAAGAGACAGATCCATACCCCTAACACACTTATAAAGAGACAGATCCATACCCCTAACACACATATAAAGAAGCAGATCCACACCCCTAGCACACATATAAAGAGGCAGATCAATACCCCTAGCACACATATAAAGAGACAGATCCATACCCCTAACACACATATAAAGAGGCAGATCGATATCCCTAACACACACATATAAAGAGGCAGATCCATACCCCTAACACACATACAAAGAGTTAGATCCATACCCCTAACACACATATAAAGAGGCAAATCCATACCCCTAGCACACATATAAAGAGGCAGATCCATACCCCTAACACACTTATAAAGAGGCAGATCCATACCCCTAACACACATATAAAGAGGCAGATCCATACCCCTAGCACACATATAAAGAGGCAGATCCACAGCCCTAGCACACATATAAAGAGGCAGATCCATACCCCTAACACACATATAAAGAGGAAGATCCATACCCATAACACACATATAAAGAGGCAGATCCATACCCCTAACACACATATTAAGAGGCAGATCCACACCCCTATCACACATATAAAGGGGCAGATCCATACCCCTAACACATATAAAAAGATGCAGATTCATACCCCTAGCACACATTTATAAAGGCAGATCCTTACCCTTAGCACACATATAAAGAAGCAGATCCACACCCCTAGCACACATATAGAGGCAGATCCATACTCCTAGCACACATAGAGAGGCAGATACATACCACTTGCACTTATATAAAGAGAGAGATCCATACCCCTAGCACACATATAAAGAGACAGATCCACACCTCTAGCACGCATATAAAGAGGCAGATCCATACCTCTAGCACACATATAAAGAGGCAGATCCTCACCCCTAGCAAACATATAAAGAGGCAGATCCATACCACTAGCACATATATAAAGAGGCAGATCCATACCCCTAACACACATATAAAGAGGCAGATCCATACCCCTAACACACATATAAAGAGGCATATCCATACACCTAACACACATATAAAGAGGCAGATCCATACACATAACACACATATAAAGAGGCAGATCCATACCCCTAACACACATATAAAGAGGCAGATCCATACCCCTAACACACATATAAAGAGGCAAATCCACACCCCTAGCACACATATAAAGAGGCAGATCCATACCCCTAGAACAGATATAAAGAGGCAGAACCATACCCCTAACACACATATAAAGAGGCAGATCCACACCCCTAGCATACATATAAAGAGACAGATCCATACCCCTAGCACACATATAAAGAGACAGATCCATAACCTTAACACACATATAAAGAGGCAGATCTACACTCCTAGCACACATATAAAGAGGCAGATCCATACCCCTAGCACACATAATAAGAAACAGATCCATACCCCTAGCACACATATAAAGAGACAGATTCATACCCCTAACACACATATAAAGAGACAGATCCATACCCTTAACACACATATAAAGAGACATATCCATACACCTAACACACATATAAAGAGGCAGATCCACACCCCTAGCACACATATAAAGAGGCAGATCCATACGTTTAACACACATATAAAGAGGCAGACCCATACCCCTAACACACATATAAAGAGGCAGATCCATATACCTAACACACACATATAAAGAGGCAGATCCATACCCCTAACACACATATAAAGAGGCAGATCCATACCCCTAACATACATATAAAGAGGCAGATCCATACCCTTAGCACACATATAAAGAGGCAGACCACACCCCTAGCACACATATAAAGAGTCAGATCCATACCCCTAGCACACATATAGAGGCAGACCCATACCCCTATCACACATATAAAGAGGCAGATCCATACCCCTAACACACATATAAAGAGGCAGATCCACAACCCTAGCACACATATAAAGAGGCAGATCCACACCCAGAGCACAAATATAAAGAGGCAGATCCATACCCCTAGCACACATATAAAGAGGCAGATCCATACCCCTAGCACACATATAAAGATGTAGATCCAGACCCCTAACACACATATATAAAGAGGCAGATTCACACTCCTAGCACACATATAAAGAGACAAATCCATACCCTTAGCACACATATAAAGAGACATATCCATACCCCTAACACATATATAAAGAGGCAGATCCATACCCCTAACACACATATAAAGAGGCAGATCCATACCCCTAACACACATATAAAGAGGCAGATCCATATACCTAACACACACATATAAAGAAGGAGATACACAGCCCTAACACACATATAAAGAGGCAGATCCACACCCCTACCACACAAATAAAAAGGCAGATCCATACCCTTAGCACACATATAAAGAGGCAGATCCATACCCTTAGCACACATATAAAGAGGCAGATCCATGCCCCTAGCACACATATAAAGAAACAGATCCATACCCATAGCACACATATAAAGATGCAGATCCATACCCTTAGGAAACATTTAAAGAGGCAGATCCACAACCCTAGCACACATATAGAGGCAGACCCATACCCCTAGCACACATATAAAGAGGCAGATCTATACCACTAACACATGTAAAGAGGCAGATACATGCCCCTAGCACACATATAAAGAGACAGATCCATACCTTTAACACACATATAAAGAGGCAGATCCACACCCCTAACACACATATAAAGAGACTGATCCATACTCCTAGCACACATATAAAGAGGCAGATCCATACCCCTATCACACATATAAAGATCCAGATCCATATCCCTAGCACACATATAAAGAGGCAGATCCATGCCCTTAGCACACATATAAAGAGGCAGATCCATACCCTCGAACACATATATAGGCAGATCCATACTCCTAGCACACATATAGAGGCAGATCCATACCCTAGCACACATATTAACAGGCAGATCAATACCCCTAACACACATATAAAGAGACAAATCCATACCTCTAGCACACATATAAAGAGGCAGACCCATACCCCTAGCACACATATAAAGAGGCAGATCCACACCCCTAGCATACATATAAAAAGAGGTAGATCCATACCCTAGCACACATATAAAGAGGCAGATCCATACCCCTAGCACACATATAAAGAGGCAGATCCATACCCCTAACACACATATAAAGAGGCAGATCCATACCCCTAACAAACATATAAAGAGGCATATCCATACACCTAACAAACATATAAAGGGACAGATCCATACCCATAACACACATATAAAGAGGCAGATCCATACCCCTAACACACATATAAAGAGGCAGATCCATACCCCTAGCACACATATAAAGAGGCAAATCCACACCCCTAGCACACATATAAAGAGGTAGATCCATACCCCTACAACATATATAAAGAGGCAGAACCATACCTCTAACACACATATAAAGAGGCAGATCCACACCCCTAGCACACATATAAAGAGAAAAATCCATACCCCTAGCACACATATAAAGAGACAGATCCATACCCTTAACACACATATAAAGAGGCAGAGCTACACCCCTAGCACACATATAAAGAGGCAGATCCATACCCCTAGCACACATAATAAGAAACAAATCCATACCCCTAACACACATATAGAGAGGCAGATCCACACCCCTAGCACACATATAAAGAGACAGATCCATACCCCTAACACACATATAAAGAGACAGATCCACACCCCTAGCACACATATAAAGAGACAGATCCATACACCTAACACACATATAAAGAGACAGTTCCATACCCCTAACACACATATTAAGAGGCAGATCCACACTCCTAGCACACATATAAAGAGACCGATCCATACCCCTAGCACACATATAAAGAGACAGATCCATACCCTTAACACACATATAAAGAAACATATCCATACCCCTAACACACATATAAAGAGGCAGATCCAAACCCCTAGCACACATATAAAGAGGCAGATCCATACCCCTAACACACATATAAAGAGGCAAATCCATATCCCTAACACACATATAAAGAGGCAGATTCATATACCTAACACACACATATAAAGAGGCAGATCCATACCCCTAACACACATATAAAGAGGCAGATTCATACCCCTAGCACACATATAAAGAGGCAGATTAATACCCTTAGCACACATATAAAGAGGCAGACCACACCCCTAGCACACATATAAAGAGTCAGATCCATACCCCTAGCACAGATATAGAGGCAGACCCATACCCCTATCACACATATAAAGAGGCAGATCCATACCCCTAACACACATATAAAGAGGCAGATCCACAACCCTAGCACACATATAAAGAGGCAGATCCACACCCAGAGCACACATATAAAGAGGCAGATCCATACCCCTAGCACACATATAAAGAGGCAGATCCATACCCCTAGCACACATATAAAGAGGCAGATCCATACCCCTAGCACACATATAAAGAGGCACATCCATACCCTAGCACACATATAAAGATGTAGATCCAGACCCTTAACACACATATATAAAGAGGCAGATCCACACTCCTAGCACACATATAAAGAGACAGATCCATACCCTTATCACACATATAAAGAGACATATCCATTCCCCTAACACATATATAAAGAGGCAGATCCATACCCCTAGCACACATATAAATAGGCAGATCCATACCCCTAACACACATATAAAGAGACAGATCCATACCCCTAACACACATATAAAGAGGCAGATCCATATACCTAACACACACATATAAAGAAGCAGATCCACAGCCCTAACACACATATAAAGAGGCAGATCCATACCCCTACCACACATATAAAAAGGCAGATCCATACCCTTAGCACACATATAAAGAGGCAGACCACACCCCTAGCATACATATAAAGAGTCAGATACATAACCCTAGCACACATATAGAGGCAGATCCATACCCTATCACACATATAAAGAGGCAGATCCACACCCCTAGCACACATATAAAGAGGCAGATCCACACCCATAGCACACATATAAAGAGGCAGATCCATACCCTTAGCACACATATAAAGAGGCAGATCCATACCTCTAGCACACATATAAAGAAGCAGATCCATACCCATAGCACACATATAAAGATGCAGATCCATACCCTTAGCACACATTTAAAGAGTCAGATCCACAACCCTAGCACACATATAGAGGCAGACCCATACCCCTAGCACACATATAAAGAGGCAGATCCATACCACTAACACATGTAAAGAGGCAGATACATACCCCTAGCACACATATAAAGAGACAGATCCATACCTTTAACACACATATAAAGAGGCAGATCCACACCCCTCACTGACATATAAAGAGACTGATCCATACCCCTAGCACACATATAAAGAGGCAGATCCATACCCCTATCACACATATAAAGATCCAGATCCATATCCCTAGCACACATATAAAGAGGCAGATCCATGCCCTTAGCACACATATAAAGAGGCAGATCCACACCATCGCACACATATAGAGGCAGATCCATAGTCCTAGCACACATATAGAGGCACATCAATACCCTACCACACATATAAAGAGGCAGATCCATACCCCTAGCAAGCATATAAAGAGGCAGATCCATACCCTTAGCACACATATAAAGAGGCAGATCCACACCCTAGCACACATATAAAGAGTCAGATCCATACCCCTAGCACACATATAGAGGAAGATCCATACTCCTATCACATATATAAAGAATCAGATCCATACCCCGAACACATATATAAAGAGCCAGATCCATACCCCTAGCACACATATAAAGAGGCAGATCCATACCCATAGCACACATATAAAGAGGCAGATCCATACCCTTAGCACACATATAAAGAGGCAGATCCATACCCCTAGCACACATATAAAGAGGCAGATCCATACCCCCAGCACACATATAAAGAGGCAGATCCATACCCTTAGCACACATTTAAAGAGGCAGATCCACACCCCTAGCACACATATAGAGGCAGACCCATACCCCTAGCACACATATAAAGAGGCAGATCTATACCCCTAACACACATGTAAAGAGGCAGATACATGCCCCTAGCACACATATAAAGAGGCAGATCCATACCCCTAACACACATATTAAGAGGCAGATCCACACCACCTAGCACACAAATAAAGGGGCAGATCCATACCCCTAACACAGATATAAAGATGCAGATCCATACCCCTAGCACACATATAAAGAGACAGATCCATACCTCTAGCATGCATATAAAGAGGCAGATCCATACCTCTAGCACACATATAAAGAGGCAGATCCACACCCCTAGCACACATATAAAGAGGCAGATCCATACCCCTAACACTCATATAAAGAGGCAGATCCATACCCCTAACACACATATAAAGAGGCAGATCCATACCACTAACACACATATAAAGAGGCAGACCCATACCCCTAACACACATATAAAGAGGCAGATCCATACCACTAACACACATATAAAGAGGCAGATCCATACGCCTAGCACACATATAAAGAGGTAGATCCATACCCCTAGAACACATATAAAGAGGCAGATCCATACCTCTAACACACATATAAAGAGGCAGATACACACCCCTAGCACACATATAAAGAGACAGATCCATACCCCTAGCACACATATAAAGAGACAGATCCATACCCTTAACACACATATAAAGAGGCAGATATACACCCCTAGCACACATATAAAGAGGCAGATCCATACCCCGAGCAAACATATAAAGAGACAGATCCACACCCCTAGCACACATATAAAGAGGCAGATCCATACCCCTATTACAGATATAAAGATCCAGATCCATATCCCAAGCACATATATAAAGAGGCAGATCCATACCCTTAGCACACATATAAAGAGGCAGATCCACACCCCTAGCACACATATCAAGAGTCAGATCCATACCCCTAGCACACACATAGAGGAAGATCCGTACTCCTATCACATATATAAAGAATCAGATCCATACCCCGAACACATATATAAAGAGGCAGATCCATACCCCTAGCACACATATAAAGAGGCAGATCCATACCCATAGCACACATATAAAGAGGCAGATCCATACCCTTAGCACACATATAAAGAGGCAGATCCATACCCCTAGCACACATATAAAGAGGCAGATCCATACCCCCAGCACACATATAAAGAGGCAGATCCATACCCTTAGCACACATTTAAAGAGGCAGATCCACACCCCTAGCACACATATAGAGGCAGACCCATACCCCTAGCACACATATAAAAAGGCAGATCTATACCCCTAACACACATGTAAAGAGGCAGATACATGCCCCTAGCACACATATAAAGAGGCAGATCCATACCCCTAACACACATATTAAGAGGCAGATCCACACCCCTAGCACACAAATAAAGGGGCAGATCCATACCCCTAACACACATATAAAGATGCAGATCCATACCCCAAGCACACATATAAAGAGACAGATCCATACCTCTAGCATGCATATAAAGAGGCAGATCCATACCTCTAGCACACATATAAAGAGGCAGATCCACACCCCTAGCACACATATAAAGAGACAGATCCATACCCCTAGCACACATATAAAGAGGCAGATCCATACCCCTAACACTCATATAAAGAGGCAGATCCATACCCCTAACACACATATAAAGAGGCAGACCCATACCCCTAACACACATATAAAGAGGCAGATCCATACCCCTAACACACATATAAAGAGGCAGATCCATACGCCTAGCACACATATCAAGAGGTAGATCCATACCCCTAGAACACATATAAAGAGACAGATCTATACCCTTAACACACATATAAAGAGGCAGATATACACCCCTAGCACACATATAAAGAGGCAGATCCATACCCCGAGCACACATATAAAGAGACAGATCCACACCCCTAGCACACATATAAAGAGGCAGATCCATATCCCTATTACACATATAAAGATCAAGATCCATATCCCAAGCACATATATAAAGAGGCAGATCCATACCCTTAGCACACATATAAAGAGGCAGATCCACACCCTAGCACACATATAGAGGCAGATCCATACCCTAGCACACATATTAAGAGGCAGATCCATACCCCTAGTACACACATAAAGAGACAGATCCATACCTCTAGCACACATATAAAGAGGCAGATCCATACCCCTAGCACACATATAAAGAGACAGATCCATACACCTAGCACACATATAAAAGAGGTAGATCAATACCACTAGCACACATATAGAGGCAGATCCATACCCTAGCACACATATTAAGATGCAGATCCATACCCCTAGTACACACATAAAGAGAGAGATCCATACCTCTAGCACACATATAAAGAGGCAGATCCACACCCTTAGCACACATATAAAGAGGCAGATCCATACCCATAACACACATATAAAGAGGCAGATCCACATCCCTACCACACATATAAAGAGGAAGATCCATACCCCTAGCACACATATAAAGAGACAGGTCCATACCCCTAACACACATATAAAGAGGCAGATACATACCCCTAGCACACATATAAACAGGCAGATCCATACCCCTAACACACATAAAGAGGCAGATCCATACCCCTAGCACACATATAAAGAGGCAGATCCATATACCTACCACACACATATAAAGAGGCAGATCCATACCCCTAGCACACATATAAAGAGGCAGATCCATACCCCTACCACACATATAAAGAGGCAGATCCGTACCCCTAGCACACATATAAAGAGGCAGATCCATAACCTTAGCACACATATAAAGAGGCAGATCCACACCCCTAGCACACATATAAAGAGTCAGATCCATACCCCTAACACACATATAGAGGCAGATCCATACTCCTATCACATATATAGTCAGATCCATACCCGGAGCACACATATAAAGAGGCAGATCCATACCCCTAGCACACATATAAAGAGACAGATCCATTCCCATAGCACACATATAAAGAGGCAGATCCATACCCTTAGCACACATATAAACAGGCAGATCCATACCCCTAGCACACATATAAAGAGGCAGATCCATACCCCCAACACACATATAAAGAGGCAGATCCATACCCTTAGCACACATTTAAAGAGGCAGATCCACACCCCTACCACACATATAGAGGCAAACCCATACCCCTAGCACACATATAAAGAGGCAGATCCATACACCTAACACACATGTAAAGAGGCAGATACATGCCCCTAGCACACATATAAAGAGGCAGATCCAGACCCCTAACACACATATTAAGAGGCAGATCCACACCCCTAGCACACATATAAAGGGGCAGATCCATACCCCTAACACACATATAAAGATGCAGATCCATACCCCTAGCACACATATAAAGAGGCAGATCCATACCCTTAGCACACATATAAAGAGGCAGATCCACACCCCTATCACACATATAGAGGCAGATCCATACTCCTAGCACACATAGAGAGGCAGATACATACCCCTAGCACACATATAAAAAGACAGATCCATACCCCTAGCACACATATAAAGAGACAGATCCATACCTCTAGCACGCATATAAAGAGGCAGATCCATACCCCTAGCACACATATAAAGAGGCAGATCCATACCCCTAGCAGACATATAAAGAGACAGATCCATACCCTAACACACATATAAAGAGGCAGATCCACACCCCTAGCATACATATAAAGAGGCAGATCCATACCCCTAACACACATATAAAGAGGCAGATCCACACCCCTAGCACACATATAAAGAGACAGATCCATACCCCTAACACACATATAAAGAGACAGATCCACACCCCTAGCACACATATAAAGAGACAGATACATACCCCTAACACACATATAAAGAGACAGTTCCATACCCCTAACACACATATAAAGAGGCAGACCCACACCCCTAGCACACATATAAAGAGGCCGATCCATACCCCAAGCACACATATAAAGAGGCAGATCCACACTCCTAGCACACATATAAAGAGACATATCCATACCCTTAACACACATATAAAGAGACATATCCATACCCCTAACACACATATAAAGAGGCAGATCCATACCCCTAGCACACATAAAAAGAGGCAGATCCACACCCCTAGCACACAAATAAAGAGGCAGATCCATACCCCTAACACACATATAAAGAGGCAGATACATACCTCTAACACACATATAAAGAGGCAGATCCATACCCCTAACACACATATAAAGAGGCAGACCCATACCCCTAACACACATATAAAGAGGCAGATCCATACCCCTAACACACATATAAAGAGGCAGATCCATACCCCTAACACACATATAAAGAGGCAAACCCACACCCCTAGCACACATATAAAGAGGTAGATCCATACCCCTAGAACACATATAAAGAGTCAGATCCATACCCCTAACACACATATAAAGAGGGAGATCCACACCCCTAGCACACATATAAAGAGACAGATCCATACCCCTAGCACACATATAAAGAGACAGATCCATACCCTTAACAAACATATAAAGAGGTAGATCTACACCCCTAGCACACATATAAAGAGGCAGATCCATACCACTAGCACACATATAAAGAGAAAGATCCATACCCCTAACACACATATAAAGAGGCAGATCCACACCCCTAGCATACATATAAAGAGGCAGATCCATACCCCTAACACACATATAAAGAGGCAGATCCACACCCCTAGCACACATATAAAGAGACAGATCCATACCCCTAACACACATATAAAGAGACAGATCCACACCCCTAACACACATATAAAGAAACAGATCCATACCCCTAACACACATAAAAAGAGACAGATCCACACCCCTAGCACACATATAAAGAGACAGATCCATACCCCTAACACACATATAAAGAGGCAGATCCACACCCCTAGCACACATATAAAGAGACAGATCCATACCCCTAACACACATATAAAGAGACAGATCCACACCCCTAGCACACATATAAAGAGACAGATCCATACCCCTAACACACATATAAAGAGGCAGATCCACACCCCTAGCACACATATAAAAAGGCCGATCCATACCCCTAGCACACATATAAAGAGACAGATTCATACCCCTAACACACATATAAAGAGGCAGATCCACACTCCTAGCACACATATAAAGAGACAGATCCATACCCTTAACACACATATAAAGAGACATATCCATACCCCTAACACACATATAAAGAGGCAGATCCACACCCCTAGCACACATATAAAGAGACAGATCCATACCCCTAACACACATATAAAGAGACAGATCCACACCCCTAGCACACATATAAAGAGACAGATCCATACCCCTAGCACACATATAAAGAGGCAGATCCATACACCTAACACACATGTAAAGAGGCAGATACATGCCCCTAGCACACATATAAAGAGGCAGATCCAGACCCCTAACACACATATTAAGAGGCAGATCCACACCCCTAGCACACATATAAAGGGGCAGATCCATGCCCCTAACACACATATAAAGATGCAGATCCATACCCCTAGCACACATATAAAGAGGCAGATCCATACCCTTAGCACACATATAAAGAGGCAGATCCACACCCCTATCACACATATAGAGGCAGATCCATACTCCTAGCACACATAGAGAGGCATATACATACCCCTAGCACACATATAAAAAGACAGATCCATACCCCTAGCACACATATAAAGAGACAGATCCATACCTCTAGCACGCATATAAAGAGGCAGATCCATACCCCTAGCACACATATAAAGAGGCAGATCCATACCCCTAGCAGACATATAAAGAGACAGATCCATACCCTAACACACATATAAAGAGGCAGATCCACACCCCTAGCATACATATAAAGAGGCAGATCCATACCCCTAACACACATATAAAGAGGCAGATCCACACCCCTAGCACACATATAAAGAGACAGATCCATACCCCTAACACACATATAAAGAGACAGATCCACACCCCTAGCACACATATAAAGAGACAGATACATACCCCTAACACACATATAAAGAGACAGTTCCATACCCCTAACACACATATAAAGAGGCAGACCCACACCCCTAGCACACATATAAAGAGGCCGATCCATACCCCAAGCACACATATAAAGAGGCAGATCCACACTCCTAGCACACATATAAAGAGACAGATCCATACCCTTAACACACATATAAAGAGACATATCCATACCCCTAACACACATATAAAGAGGCAGATCCATACCCCTAGCACACATAAAAAGAGGCAGATCCACACCCCTAGCACACAAATAAAGAGGCAGATCCATACCCCTAACACACATATAAAGAGGCAGATACATACCCCTAACACACATATAAAGAGGCAGATCCATACCCCTAACACACATATAAAGAGGCAGACCCATACCCCTAACACACATATAAAGAGGCAGATTCATACCCCTAACACACATATAAAGAGGCAGATCCATACCCCTAACACACATATAAAGAGGCAAACCCACACCCCTAGCACACATATAAAGAGGTAGATCCATACCCCTAGAACACATATAAAGAGTCAGATCCATACCCCTAACACACATATAAAGAGGGAGATCCACACCCCTAGCACACATATAAAGAGACAGATCCATACCCCTAGCACACATATAAAGAGACAGATCCATACCCTTAACAAACATATAAAGAGGTAGATCTACACCCCTAGCACACATATAAAGAGGCAGATCCATACCCCTAGCACACATATAAAGAGAAAGATCCATACCCCTAACACACATATAAAGAGGCAGATCCACACCCCTAGCATACATATAAAGAGGCAGATCCATACCCCTAACACACATATAAAGAGGCAGATCCACACCCCTAGCACACATATAAAGAGACAGATCCATACCCCTAACACACATATAAAGAGACAGATCCACACCCCTAACACACATATAAAGAAACAGATCCATACCCCTAACACACATAAAAAGAGACAGATCCACACCCCTAGCACACATATAAAGAGACAGATCCATACCCCTAACACACATATAAAGAGGCAGATCCACACCCCTAGCACACATATAAAGAGACAGATCCATACCCTAACACATATATAAAGAGACAGATCCACACCCCTAGCACACATATAAAGAGACAGATCCATACCCCTAACACACATATAAAGAGGCAGATCCACACCCCTAGCACACATATAAAAAGGCCGATCCATACCCCTAGCACACATATAAAGAGACAGATTCATACCCTAACACACATATAAAGAGGCAGATCCACACTCCTAGCACACATATAAAGAGACAGATCCATACCCTTAACACACATATAAAGAGACATATCCATACCCCTAACACACATATAAAGAGGCAGATCCACACCCCTAGCACACATATAAAAAGACAGATCCATATCCCTAACACACATATAAAGAGACAGATCCACACCCCTAGCACACATATAAAGAGACAGATCCATACCCCTAACACACATATAAAGAGGCCGATCCACACCCCTAGCACACATATAAAAAGGCCGATCCATACCCGTAGCACACATATAAAGAGACAGATTCATACCCCTAACACACATATAAAGAGGCAGATCCACACTCCTAGCACACATATAAAGAGACAGATCCATACCCTTAACACACATATAAAGAGACATATCCATACCCCTAACACACATATAAAGAGGCAGATCCATACCCCTAACACACATATAAAGAGACAGATACATACCCCTAACACACATATAAAGAGACAGTTCCATACCCCTAACACACATATAAAGAGGCAGATCCACACCCCTAGCACACATATAAAGAGGCCGATCCATACCCCTAGCACACATATAAAGAGGGAGATCCACACTCCTAGCACACATATAAAGAGACAGATCCATACCCTTTACACACATATAAAGAGGCAGATCCATACCCCTAACACACATATAAAGAGGCAGATACATACCCCTAACACACATATAAAGAGGCAGATCCATACCACTAACACACATATAAAGAGACAGACCCATACCCCTAACACACATATAAAGAGGCAGATCCATACCCCTAACACACATATAAAGAGGCAGATACATACCCCTAACACACATATAAAGAGGCAGACCCACACCCCTAGCAAACATATAAAGAGGTAGATCCATACCACTAGAACACATATAAAGAGGCAGATCCATACCCCTAACACACATATAAAGAGTGAGATCCACACCCCTAGCACACATATAAAGAGACAGATCCACACCCGTAGCACACATATAAAGAGGCCGATCCATACCCCTAGCACACATATAAAGAGACAGATTCATACCCCTAACACACATATAAAGAGGCAGATCCACACTCCTAGCACACATATAAAGAGACAGATCCATACCCTTAACACACATATAAAGAGACATATCCATACCCCTAACACACATATAAAGAGGCAGATCCATACCCCTAGCACACATAAAAAGAGGCAGATCCATACCCCTAACACACATATAAATAGGCAGATCCATACCCCTAACACACATATAAAGAGGCAGATCCATATACCTAACACACACATATAAAGAGGCAGATCCATACCCCTAACACACATATAAAGAGGCAGATACATACCCCTAACACACATATAAAGAGGCAGATCCATACCCCTAACACACATATAAAGAGGCAGACCCATACCCCTAACACACATATAAAGAGGCAGATCCATACCCCTAACACACATATAAAGAGGCAGATCCATACCCCTAACACACATATAAAGAGGCAGACCCACACCCCTAGCACACATATAAAGAGGTAGATCCATACCCCTAGAACACATATAAAGAGGCAGATCCATACCCCTAACACACATATAAAGAGGGAGATCCACACCCCTAGCACACATATAAAGAGACAGATCCATACCCCTAGCACACATATAAAGAGACAGGTCCATACCCTTAACAAACATATAAAGAGGTAGATCTACACCCCTAGCACACATATAAAGAGGCAGATCCATACCCCTAGCACACATATAAAGAGAAAGATCCATACCCCTAACACACATATAAAGAGGCAGATCCACACCCCTAGCATACATATAAAGAGGCAGATCCATACCCCTAACACACATATAAAGAGGCAGATCCACACCCTAGCACACATATAAAGAGACAGATCCATACCCCTAACACACATATAAAGAGACAGATCCACACCCCTAACACACATATAAAGAAACAGATCCATACTCCTAACACACATAAAAAGAGACAGATCCACACCCCTAGCACACATATAAAGAGACAGATCCATACCCCTAACACACATATAAAGAGGCAGATCCACACCCCTAGCACACATATAAAGAGACAGATCCATACCCCTAACACACATATAAAGAGACAGATCCACACCCCTAGCACACATATAAAGAGACAGATCCATACCCCTAACACACATATAAAGAGGCAGATCCACACCCCTAGCACACATATAAAAAGGCCGATCCATACCCCTAGCACACATATAAAGAGACAGATTCATACCCCTAACACACATATAAAGAGGCAGATCCACACTCCTAGCACACATATAAAGAGACAGATCCATACCCTTAACACACATATAAAGAGACATATCCATACCCCTAACACACATATAAAGAGGCAGATCCACACCCCTAGCACACATATAAAGAGACAGATCCATACCCCTAACACACATATAAAGAGACAGATCCACACCCCTAGCACACATATAAAGAGACAGATCCATACCCCTAACACACATATAAAGAGGCAGATCCACACCCCTAGCACACATATAAAAAGGCCGATCCATACCCCTAGCACACATATAAAGAGACAGATTCATACCCCTAACACACATATAAAGAGGCAGATCCACACTCCTAGCACACATATAAAGAGACAGATCCATACCCTTAACACACATATAAAGAGACATATCCATACCCCTAACACACATATAAAGAGGCAGATCCATACCCCTAACACACATATAAAGAGACAGATACATACCCCTAACACACATATAAAGAGACAGTTCCATACCCCTAACACACATATAAAGAGGCAGATCCACACCCCTAGCACACATATAAAGAGGCCGATCCATACCCCTAGCACACATATAAAGAGACAGATACATACCCCTAACACACATATAAAGAGACAGTTCCATACCCCTAACACACATATAAAGAGGCAGACCCATACCCCTAACACACATATAAAGAGGCAGATCCATACCCCTAACACACATATAAAGAGGCAGATCCATACCCCTAACACACATATAAAGAGGCAGACCCACACCCCTAGCACACATATAAAGAGGTAGACCCATACCCCTAGAACACATATAAAGAGGCAGATCCATACCCCTAACACACATATAAAGAGGCAGATCCACACCCCTAGCACACATATAAAGAGACAGATCCATACCCCTAGCACACATATAAAGAGACAGATCCATACCCTTAACAAACATATAAAGAGGTAGATCTACACCCCTAGCACACATATAAAGAGGCAGATCCACACCCCTAGCATACATATAAAGAGGCAGATCCATACCCCTAACACACATATAAAGAGGCAGATCCACACCCCTAGCACACATATAAAGAGACAGATCCATACCCCTAACACACATATAAAGAGACAGATCCACACCCCTAACACACATATAAAGAAACAGATCCATACCCCTAACACACATAAAAAGAGACAGATCCACACCCCTAGCACACATATAAAGAGACAGATCCATACCCCTAACACACATATAAAGAGGCAGATCCACACCCCTAGCACACATATAAAGAGACAGATCCATACCCTAACACACATATAAAGAGACAGATCCACACCCCTAGCACACATATAAAGAGACAGATCCATACCCCTAACACACATATAAAGAGGCAGATCCACACCCCTAGCACACATATAAAAAGGCCGATCCATACCCCTAGCACACATATAAAGAGACAGATTCATACCCCTAACACACATATAAAGAGGCAGATCCACACTCCTAGCACACATATAAAGAGACAGATCCATTCCCTTAACACACATATAAAGAGACATATCCATACCCCTAACACACATATAAAGAGGCAGATCCACACCCCTAGCACACATATAAAGAGACAGATCCATACCCCTAACACACATATAAAGAGACAGATCCACACCCCTAGCACACATATAAAGAGACAGATCCATATCCCTAACACACATATAAAGAGGCAGATCCACACCCCTAGCACACATATAAAAAGGCCGATCCATACCCCTAGCACACATATAAAGAGACAGATTCATACCCCTAACACACATATAAAGAGGCAGATCCACACTCCTAGCACACATATAAAGAGACAGATCCATACCCTTAACACACATATAAAGAGACATATCCATACCCCTAACACACATATAAAGAGGCAGATCCATACCCCTAACACACATATAAAGAGACAGATACATACCACTAACACACATATAAAGAGACAGATACATACCCCTAACACACATATAAAGAGACAGTTCCATACCCCTAACACACATATAAAGAGAATGATCCACACCCCTAGCACACATATAAAGAGGCCGATCCATACCCCTAGCACACATATAAAGAGACAGATACATACCCCTAACACACATATAAAGAGACAGTTCCATACCCCTAACACACATATAAAGAGGCAGACCCATACCCCTAACACACATATAAAGAGGCAGATCCATACCCCTAACACACATATAAAGAGGCAGATCCATACCCCTAACACACATATAAAGAGGCAGACCCACACCCCTAGCACACATATAAAGAGGTAGATCCATACCCCTAGAACACATATAAAGAGGCAGATCCATACCCCTAACACACATATAAAGAGGGAGATCCACACCCCTAGCACACATATAAAGAGACAGATCCATACCCCTAGCACACATATAAAGAGACAGATCCATACCCTTAACAAACATATAAAGAGGTAGATCTACACCCCTAGCACACATATAAAGAGGCAGATCCATACCCCTAGCACACATATAAAGAGAAAGATCCATACCCCTAACACACATATAAAGAGGCAGATCCACACCCCTAGCATACATATAAAGAGGCAGATCCATACCCCTAACACACATATAAAGAGGCAGATCCACACCCCTAGCACACATATAAAGAGACAGATCCATACCCCTAACACACATATAAAGAGACAGATCCACACCCCTAACACACATATAAAGAAACAGATCCATACCCCTAACACACATAAAAAGTGACAGATCCACACCCCTAGCACACATATAAAGAGACAGATCCATACCCCTAACACACATATAAAGAGGCAGATCCACACCCCTAGCACACATATAAAGAGACAGATCCATACCCTAACACACATATAAAGAGACAGATCCACACCCCTAGCACACATATAAAGAGACAGATCCATACCCCTAACACACATATAAAGAGGCAGATCCACACCCCTAGCACACATATAAAAAGGCCGATCCATACCCCTAGCACACATATAAAGAGACAGATTCATACCCCTAACACACATATAAAGAGGCAGATCCACACTCCTAGCACACATATAAAGAGACAGATCCATACCCTTAACACACATATAAAGAGACATATCCATACCCCTAACACACATATAAAGAGGCAGATCCACACCCCTAGCACACATATAAAGAGACAGATCCATACCCCTAACACACATATAAAGAGACAGATCCACACCCCTAGCACACATATAAAGAGACAGATCCATACCCCTAACACACATATAAAGAGGCAGATCCACACCCCTAGCACACATATAAAAAGGCCGATCCATACCCCTAGCACACATATAAAGAGACAGATTCATACCCCTAACACACATATAAAGAGGCAGATCCACACTCCTAGCACACATATAAAGAGACAGATCCATACCCTTAACACACATATAAAGAGACATATCCATACCCCTAACACACATATAAAGAGGCAGATCCATACCCCTAACACACATATAAAGAGACAGATACATACCCCTAACACACATATAAAGAGACAGTTCCATACCCCTAACACACATATAAAGAGGCAGATCCACACCCCTAGCACACATATAAAGAGGCCGATCCATACCCCTAGCACACATATAAAGAGGCAGATCCACACTCCTAGCACACATATAAAGAGACAGATCCATACCCTTAACACACATATAAAGAGACATATCCATACCCCTAACACACATATAAAGAGGCAGATCCATACCCCTAGCACACATAAAAAGAGGCAGATCCACACCCCTAGCACACAAATAAAGAGGCAGATCCATAACCCTAGCACACATATAAAGAGGCAGATCCATACCCCTAACACACATATAAAGAGGCAGATACATACCCCTAACACACATATAAAGAGGCAGTCCATACCACTAACACACATATAAAGAGGCAGACCCATACCCCTAACACACATATAAAGAGGCAGATCCATACCCCTAACACACATATAAAGAGGCAAATACATACCCCTAACACACATATAAAGAGGCAGACCCACACCCCTAGCAAACATATAAAGAGGTAGATCCATACCCCTAGAACACATATAAAGAGGCAGATCCATACCCCTAACACACATATAAAGAGTGAGATCCACACCCCTAGCACACATATAAAGAGACAGATCCATACCCCTAGCACACATATAAAGAGACAGATCCATACCCTTAACAAACATATAAAGAGGCAGATCTACACCCCTAGCACACATATAAAGAGGCAGATCCATACCCCTAGCACACATATAAAGAGACAGATCCATACCCCTAACACACATATAAAGAGGCAGATCCACACCCCTAGCATACATATAAAGAGGCAGATCCATACCCCTAACACACATTCAAAGAGGCAGATCCACACCCCTAACACACATATAAAGAGACAGATCCATACCCCTAACACACATATAAAGAGACAGATCCACACCCCTAGCACACATATAAAGAGACAGATACATACCCCTAACACACATATAAAGGGACAGTTCCATACCCCTAACACACATATAAAGAGGCAGATCCACACCCCTAGCACACATATAAAGAGGCCGATCCATACCCCTAGCACACATATAAAGAGACAGATTCATACCCCTAACACACATATAAAGAGGCAGATCCACACTCCTAGCACACATATAAAGAGACAGATCCATACCCTTAACACACATATAAAGAGACATATCCATACCCCTAACACACATATAAAGAGGCAGATCCATACCCCTAGCACACATAAAAAGAGGCAGATCCATACCCCTAACACACATATAAATAGGCAGATCCATACCCCTAACACACATATAAAGAGGCAGATCCATATACCTAACACACACATATAAAGAGGCAGATCCATACCCCTAACACACATATAAAGAGGCAGATCCATACCCCTACCACACATATAAAGAGGCAGATCCATACCCCTAGCACACATATAAAGAGGCAGATCCATACCCCTAGCACACATATAAAGAGGCAGACCCATACCCTTAGCACACATATAAAGAGGCAGACCACACCCTTAGCACATATATAAAGAGTCAGATCCATACCCCTAGCACAAATATAGAGGCAGATCCATACCCTATCACACATATAAAGAGGCAGATCCACAACCCTAGCACACATATAAAGAGGCAGATCCACACCCAGAGCACACATATAAAGAGGCAGATCCATACCCTTAGCACACATATAAAGAGGCAGATCCATACCCCTAGCACACATATAAAGAGGCAGATCCATACCCCTAGCACACATATACAGATGCAGATCCATACCCTTAGCACACATTTAAAGAGGCAGATCCACACCCCTAGCACACATATAGAGGCAGACCCATACCCATAGCACACATATAAAGAGGCAGATCCATACCCCTAACACATATGTAAAGAGGCAGATACATACCCCTAGCACACATAAAAAGAGGCAGATCCATACCCCTAACACACATATAAAGAGGCAGATCCATATTCCTATCACACATATAAAGATCCAGATCCATACCCCTAGCACACATATAAAGAGGCAGATCCATACCCTTAGCACACATATAAAGAGGTAGATCCACACCCTAGAACAAATATAAAGAGGCAGATCCACACCCCTAGCACACATATAGAAGCAGATCCATACTCCTAGCACACATATAGAGGCAGATCCATACATTAGCACACATATAAAGAGACAGATCCATACCTCTAGCACACATATAAAGAGGCAGATCCATACCCCTAGCACACATATAAAGAGGCAGATCCACACCCCTAGCACACATATAAAGAGGTAGATCCATACCCCTAGCACACATAAAAAGAGGCAGATCCATACCCCTAACACACATATAAAGAGGCAGATCCATATACCTAGCACACACATATAAAGAGACATATCCATACCCCTAACACACATATAAAGAGGCAGATCCATACCCCTAGCACACATAAAAAGAGGCCGATCCATACCCCTAGCACACATATAAAGAGACAGATTCATACCCCTAACACACATATAAAGAGGCAGATCCACACTCCTAGCACACATATAAAGAGACAGATCCATACCCTTAACACACATATAAAGAGACATATCCATACCCCTAACACACATATAAAGAGGCAGATCCATACCCCTAACACACATATAAAGAGACAGATACATACCACTAACACACATATAAAGAGACAGATACATACCCCTAACACACATATAAAGAGACAGTTCCATACCCCTAACACACATATAAAGAGAATGATCCACACCCCTAGCACACATATAAAGAGGCCGATCCATACCCCTAGCACACATATAAAGAGACAGATACATACCCCTAACACACATATAAAGAGACAGTTCCATACCCCTAACACACATATAAAGAGGCAGACCCATACCCCTAACACACATATAAAGAGGCAGATCCATACCCCTAACACACATATAAAGAGGCAGATCCATACCCCTAACACACATATAAAGAGGCAGACCCACACCCCTAGCACACATATAAAGAGGTAGATCCATACCCCTAGAACACATATAAAGAGGCAGATCCATACCCCTAACACACATATAAAGAGGGAGATCCACACCCCTAGCACACATATAAAGAGACAGATCCATACCCCTAGCACACATATAAAGAGACAGATCCATACCCTTAACAAACATATAAAGAGGTAGATCTACACCCCTAGCACACATATAAAGAGGCAGATCCATACCCCTAGCACACATATAAAGAGAAAGATCCATACCCCTAACACACATATAAAGAGGCAGATCCACACCCCTAGCATACATATAAAGAGGCAGATCCATACCCCTAACACACATATAAAGAGGCAGATCCACACCCCTAGCACACATATAAAGAGACAGATCCATACCCCTAACACACATATAAAGAGACAGATCCACACCCCTAACACACATATAAAGAAACAGATCCATACCCCTAACACACATAAAAAGTGACAGATCCACACCCCTAGCACACATATAAAGAGACAGATCCATACCCCTAACACACATATAAAGAGGCAGATCCACACCCCTAGCACACATATAAAGAGACAGATCCATACCCTAACACACATATAAAGAGACAGATCCACACCCCTAGCACACATATAAAGAGACAGATCCATACCCCTAACACACATATAAAGAGGCAGATCCACACCCCTAGCACACATATAAAAGGCCGATCCATACCCCTAGCACACATATAAAGAGACAGATTCATACCCCTAACACACATATAAAGAGGCAGATCCACACTCCTAGCACACATATAAAGAGACAGATCCATACCCTTAACACACATATAAAGAGACATATCCATACCCCTAACACACATATAAAGAGGCAGATCCACACCCCTAGCACACATATAAAGAGACAGATCCATACCCCTAACACACATATAAAGAGACAGATCCACACCCCTAGCACACATATAAAGAGACAGATCCATACCCCTAACACACATATAAAGAGGCAGATCCACACCCCTAGCACACATATAAAAAGGCCGATCCATACCCCTAGCACACATATAAAGAGACAGATTCATACCCCTAACACACATATAAAGAGGCAGATCCACACTCCTAGCACAACATATAAAGAGACAGATCCATACCCTTAACACACATATAAAGAGACATATCCATACCCCTAACACACATATAAAGAGGCAGATCCATACCCCTAACACACATATAAAGAGACAGATACATACCCCTAACACACATATAAAGAGACAGTTCCATACCCCTAACACACATATAAAGAGGCAGATCCACACCCCTAGCACACATATAAAGAGGCCGATCCATACCCCTAGCACACATATAAAGAGGCAGATCCACACTCCTAGCACACATATAAAGAGACAGATCCATACCCTTAACACACATATAAAGAGACATATCCATACCCCTAACACACATATAAAGAGGCAGATCCATACCCCTAGCACACATAAAAAGAGGCAGATCCACACCCCTAGCACACAAATAAAGAGGCAGATCCATAACCCTAGCACACATATAAAGAGGCAGATCCATACCCCTAACACACATATAAAGAGGCAGATACATACCCCTAACACACATATAAAGAGGCAGTCCATACCACTAACACACATATAAAGAGGCAGACCCATACCCCTAACACACATATAAAGAGGCAGATCCATACCCCTAACACACATATAAAGAGGCAAATACATACCCCTAACACACATATAAAGAGGCAGACCCACACCCCTAGCAAACATATAAAGAGGTAGATCCATACCCCTAGAACACATATAAAGAGGCAGATCCATACCCCTAACACACATATAAAGAGTGAGATCCACACCCCTAGCACACATATAAAGAGACAGATCCATACCCCTAGCACACATATAAAGAGACAGATCCATACCCTTAACAAACATATAAAGAGGCAGATCTACACCCCTAGCACACATATAAAGAGGCAGATCCATACCCCTAGCACACATATAAAGAGACAGATCCATACCCCTAACACACATATAAAGAGGCAGATCCACACCCCTAGCATACATATAAAGAGGCAGATCCATACCCCTAACACACATTCAAAGAGGCAGATCCACACCCCTAACACACATATAAAGAGACAGATCCATACCCCTAACACACATATAAAGAGACAGATCCACACCCCTAGCACACATATAAAGAGACAGATACATACCCCTAACACACATATAAAGAGACAGTTCCATACCCCTAACACACATATAAAGAGGCAGATCCACACCCCTAGCACACATATAAAGAGGCCGATCCATACCCCTAGCACACATATAAAGAGACAGATTCATACCCCTAACACACATATAAAGAGGCAGATCCACACTCCTAGCACACATATAAAGAGACAGATCCATACCCTTAACACACATATAAAGAGACATATCCATACCCCTAACACACATATAAAGAGGCAGATCCATACCCCTAGCACACATAAAAAGAGGCAGATCCATACCCCTAACACACATATAAATAGGCAGATCCATACCCCTAACACACATATAAAGAGGCAGATCCATATACCTAACACACACATATAAAGAGGCAGATCCATACCCCTAACACACATATAAAGAGGCAGATCCATACCCCTACCACACATATAAAGAGGCAGATCCATACCCCTAGCACACATATAAAGAGGCAGATCCATACCCCTAGCACACATATAAAGAGGCAGACCCATACCCTTAGCACACATATAAAGAGGCAGACCACACCCTTAGCACATATATAAAGAGTCAGATCCATACCCCTAGCACAAATATAGAGGCAGATCCATACCCTATCACACATATAAAGAGGCAGATCCACAACCCTAGCACACATATAAAGAGGCAGATCCACACCCAGAGCACACATATAAAGAGGCAGATCCATACCCTTAGCACACATATAAAGAGGCAGATCCATACCCCTAGCACACATATAAAGAGGCAGATCCATACCCCTAGCACACATATACAGATGCAGATCCATACCCTTAGCACACATTTAAAGAGGCAGATCCACACCCCTAGCACACATATAGAGGCAGACCCATACCCATAGCACACATATAAAGAGGCAGATCCATACCCCTAACACATATGTAAAGAGGCAGATACATACCCCTAGCACACATAAAAAGAGGCAGATCCATACCCCTAACACACATATAAAGAGGCAGATCCATATTCCTATCACACATATAAAGATCCAGATCCATACCCCTAGCACACATATAAAGAGGCAGATCCATACCCTTAGCACACATATAAAGAGGTAGATCCACACCCTAGAACAAATATAAAGAGGCAGATCCACACCCCTAGCACACATATAGAAGCAGATCCATACTCCTAGCACACATATAGAGGCAGATCCATACATTAGCACACATATAAAGAGACAGATCCATACCTCTAGCACACATATAAAGAGGCAGATCCATACCCCTAGCACACATATAAAGAGGCAGATCCACACCCCTAGCACACATATAAAGAGGTAGATCCATACCCCTAGCACACATAAAAAGAGGCAGATCCATACCCCTAACACACATATAAAGAGGCAGATCCATATACCTAGCACACACATATAAAGAGACATATCCATACCCCTAACACACATATAAAGAGGCAGATCCATACCCCTAGCACACATAAAAAGAGGCCGATCCATACCCCTAGCACACATATAAAGAGACAGATTCATACCCCTAACACACATATAAAGAGGCAGATCCACACTCCTAGCACACATATAAAGAGACAGATCCATACCCTTAACACACATATAAAGAGACATATCCATACCCCTAACACACATATAAAGAGGCAGATCCATACCCCTAGCACACATAAAAAGAGGCAGATCCATACCCCTAACACACATATAAATAGGCAGATCCATACCCCTAACACACATATAAAGAGGCAGATCCATATACCTAACACACACATATAAAGAGGCAGATCCATACCCCTAACACACATATAAAGAGGCAGATCCATACCCCTACCACACATATAAAGAGGCAGATTCATACCCCTAGCACACATATAAAGAGGCAGATCCATACCCCTAGCACACATATAAAGAGGCAGACCCATACCCTTAGCACACATATAAAGAGGCAGACCACACCCTTAGCACATATATAAAGAGTCAGATCCATACCCCTAGCACAAATATAGAGGCAGATCCATACCCTATCACACATATAAAGAGGCAGATCCACAACCCTAGCACACATATAAAGAGGCAGATCCATACCCTTAGCACACATATAAAGAGGCAGATCCATACCCCTAGCACACATATAAAGAGGCAGATCCATACCCCTAGCACACATATACAGATGCAGATCCATACCCTTAGCAAACATTTAAAGAGGCAGATCCACACCCCTAGCACACATATAGAGGCAGACCCATACCCATAGCACACATATAAAGAGGCAGATCCATACCCCTAACACATATGTAAAGAGGCAGATACATACCCCTAGCACACATAAAAAGAGGCAGATCCATACCCCTAACACACATATAAAGAGGCAGATCCATATTCCTATCACACATATAAAGATCCAGATCCATACCCCTAGCACACATATAAAGAGGCAGATCCATATCCTTAGCACACATATAAAGAGGTAGATCCACACCCTAGAACACATATAAAGAGGCAGATCCACACTCCTAGCACACATATAGAAGCAGATCCATACTCCTAGCACACATATAGAGGCAGATCCATACATTAGCACACATATAGAGGCAGATCCATACATTAGCACACATATAAAGAGGCAGATCCATACCTCTAGCACACATATAAAGAGGCAGATCCATACCCCTAGCACACATATAAAGAGGCAGATCCACACCCCTAGCACACATATAAAGAGGTAGATCCATACCCTAGCACACATATAAAGAGGCAGATCCATACCCCTAACACACATATAAAGAGGCAGATCCATATACCTAGCACACACATATAAAGAGACAGATCCATACCCCTAACACACATATAAAGAGGCAGACGCATACCCCTAGCACACATATAAAGAGACAGATCCATACCCCTAGCACACATATAAAGAGACAGGTCCATACCCCTAAAACACATATAAAGAGACAGATCCATACCCCTAACACACATATAAAGAGGCAGATGCATACCCCTAGCACACATATAAAGAGACAGATCCATACCCCTAACACATGTATAAAGAGGCAGATCCATATACCTAGCACACACATATAAAGAGGCAGATCCATACCCCTAACACACATATAAAGAGGCAGATCCATACCCCTACCACACATATAAAGAGGCAGACCCATACCCCTAGCACACATATACAGAGGCAGATCCATATCCTTAACACACATATAAAGAGGCAGATCCACACCCCTAGCACACATATAAAGAGTCAGATCCATACCCCTAGCACACATATAAAGAGGCAGATACATACCCCTAGCACACATATAAAGAGACAGATCCATACCCCTAACACACATATAAAGAGGCAGATCCACACCCCTAGCACACATATAAAGATGCAGATCCATACCCCTAACACACATAAAAAGATGCAGATTCATACCCCTAGCACACATATAAAGACGCAGATCCATACCCTTAGCACACATATAAAGAGGCAGATCCACCCCCCTAGCACACATATAAAGAGGCAGATACACACCCCTAGCACACATATAGAGGCAGATCCATACTCCTAGCACACATATAGAGGCAGATCCACACCCCTAGCACACATATAAAGAGGCAGATCCATACCCCTAGCACACATATAAAGAGACAGACCCATACCTCTAGCACACATATAAAGAGGCAGATACATACCCCTAGCACACATATAAAGAGGCAGATACACACCCCTAGCACACATATAAAGAGGCAGATCCATACCCCTAACACACATATAAAGAGGCAGATCCATACCCCTAACACACATATAAAGAGGCAGATCCATACCCCTAACACACATATAAAGAGGCAGATCCACACCCCTAGCACACATATAAAGATGCAGATCCATACCCCTAACACACATATAAAGATGCAGATTCATACCCCTAGCACACATATAAAGAGGCAGATCCATACCCTTAGCACACATATAAAGAGGCAGATCCACCCCCTAGCACACATATAGAGGCAGATCCATACTCCTAGCACACATATAGAGGCAGATCCACACCCCTAGCACACATATAAAGAGGCAGATCCATACCCCTAGCACACATATAAAGAGACAGACCCATGCCTCTAGCACACATATAAAGAGGCAGATCCATACCCATAGCACACATATAAAGAGGCAGATACACACCCCTAGCACACATATAAAGAGGCAGATCCATACCCCTAACACACATATAAAGAGGCAGATCCATACCCCTAACACACATATAAAGAGGCAGATCCATACCCCTAACACACATATAAAGAGGCAGATCCATACCCCTAACACACATATAAAGAGGCAGATACACACCTCTAACACACATATAATCTACAATCTAATCACAACACAAAAACAATAGTAGTTGTCTAGACAACTGGACAACAAATGATTGAATCAGTTTAATAGTGTATTAAAACATTTTTCATAAGTATTTCGTTGATAACAATATTTATTACTGCTTGATTACTCAAATTTTAATTGGAACAAAACTTCAAATATTGGATAGACCCAAGACATAAAGCTTTTCAGAAGTCAGGATGTGGGATTGAGGCCAACAGAAGTCAGTATGTGGGATTGAGGCCAACAGAAGTCAGTATGTGGTATTGAGGCCAACAGAAGTCAGTATGTGGAATTGAGGCCAACAGAAGTCAGTATGTGTAATTGAGGCCAACAGAAGTCAGTATGTGAGATTGAGGCCAACAGAAATCAGTATGTGGAATTGAGGCCAACAGAAGTCAGTATGTGTAATTGAGGCCAATAGAAGTCAGTATGTGGGATTGAGGCCAACAGAAGTCAGTATGTGGGATTGAGGCCAACAGAAGTCAGTATGTGGGATTGAGGCCGACAGAAGTCAGTATGTGAGATTGAGACCAACAGAAGTCAGTATGTGAGATTGAGGCCAATAGAAGACGATGAAATTGGTGTTTGCTGCTCCTCTGCTAAGCACGCAACATTGACAAGTAAGAGCAATGACTAGTTGGCCCAGAATCAGGATAATGTGTCCGAATGGAATGACGTGTATACCCTCGCACTGTTCTTTCAGTGTGCCAACTCTCTACAAATTCCACTGAGCCTGTGTGTCTAGTACAAATAGGACGTCATCATTATGTCATCGATACGTTACTTCTTCTCGCCATAACATAGCTGAACAATTGTTTATTAGGCATTAAACAACAATCACTAACTCTTATAGGCAGTACATGTTTTAATTTAAGTTTCAGTGTCGTTGTTTTTTTACTGTTCTGATTGTGGTGCTTTGAATTGTTTACTCAAATTATATTTTTCCTTTTTCTTGAGAAAAGCCCTTTTTAAAAATTGTATTGCTTAACTATCCAATTACAAGAAAATAATGATGTCGTAAAGAGCTTTTATGGAATAAAACGACGATGGTCCACAATTGAGCCAAACGAGATTTTGAGCAAATGGTCGTTTTCTGTGTATTTATATGTTATTCAACTGCAAATGGTTCTTTAACTTTCAATTTAGGTTGCTTCCCTTAGAACACTAACTTTATATACTTTTTTGTAGAATGCAGTGTACGTCATTTATACATATATCCTGAAGTTGTCATAATATTGATTGATTATAAATAAGCATCCATTCTTTACTTGCACGTCAAATACAATTTTAATCAAACCCGAATGAACACTCGTTTTCCCAGGAGGGGTCCTTAGTGACCTGTAGGAAGGCCAAAGGTTTCTAACCAGTCTGTGTTCTTCCTTTGTCATTACTGCAACAAAAAAATGCATCATATCTTCTTTGGAAAGACCATTGTATTTACAGGATTCATTGTCTGAAAACCAGATTTTGTTCAGAATAATTGTGTTTACTTGAAGAACAATCAATCAGTTAATAAGAATTCCAGATTCTCCACCTGTGGAAGACATATTTCCAATATCCACTTGCAAATTACTGTTTCTGCAACTGGTTTTTGACATTATACGGGTAGCATTAATGCAACCGAAGAAATAAACTCTTCCAAAGACCTGCTCTAATACCTTGTATTTGTTAGAGTTCGAGTTGTCCAAGCTTTTACTTATTATTTTGAGTTCGAATCCCATACATGACGAGGTGTACTCGATACAACTTAATGTGATAAAAGTTTGTCAGTGACTTGTAGCAGGTCGGTGGTTTTCTCGGATATTCCACCATTAAAACTGACCACCACGATATAACTGAAATATTGTTGAAAGTGGCGATCAACACCATAACCTCTATCCAAGCTTTTATTTATTTATTTTTAGAGAGAAAGAGATTATTGCTTAACGCCAAATGAACAATTATATCAACTAGAGCATGGCGAGAACATGGTAATTCGATCATATGATGATGTCTGCTTTGTACTAGACCAATACACTTAGTTTTATTTTTTAGTGCCAGCTCACTGGAACAACAGTCCGCGAGTAGACATGTGAATCTACTCGGACTCATTATCCCGATTTCGAGCTAACCAATCTTTGCTCTTACATGTTAATGATGTATGCTTAGCGCAGAAACAGCAGATACTAATTTTATTGTCTTCTGTTTGCCTCGACCCCACGATCTACCGGACTCGAGGATAGTACGCCAACCATTACACCACCGACGTTCTTCTTATTATTTTGTTTATGTGTATCTGCAATATATTGGTACAGTTTGTGGTGGGGTTTTTCTAACCCAAACAAACACTCTCCGGATTTTTGCGCTGATCGTTTGAAGAAATTTCGTAATATTTCTATGCGTTGAATTGAAATTTATATTAAAGATTGGGTTACCTCCCTTATCCCGTCTACTTGGAAGAAATAGAAATACTCGAAATATTAAATATCAACAGATAATAATACAAAACCAGCATTAAGAACAAATGTAAAAAGACAAGAAAAGAAAAAAAAATCTAAGATAATTCGAAACAGTTTACTGCTATAAAAACAGAAAATGTAAGCACGTTTTCGGCATACCTTTCGTTATTAGAATTTTGGAACATCGTTTCACAGAAAACAACCGTTTGCTCAAAATCTCGTTTTGCTCGATTGTGGACCATCATCGTTTTATTCCACAGAATTCTACATCATCTGTTTGCAATTAGATAGTTAAACAATAAAATAAAATGAAAAGGTTTTTTCAAGAAAAAGAAAAAAATATATATAATGTGAGTGAACAGTACACGGCATCACAATCAGAACAGGGAAAAAAACCACGGAAATAAAATAAAACATGTACTGCCTGTAGGAGTATGTGAGTGAGTTGCTTTAACATCAAATGAGCAATTATTCAGCTATAGCTTGGTGAGAACAAGGTACACATCGATGAGATGATCATGTATTCTTTGTACTTGACAAGCACGCTTAATCGAATTTTTATTCGACAAAGTCAGTCCTCGGGTAGATATGTAGCTCCACTCGGACACATTATCCCGATACCGATCCAATCAGTATGTGATCTTACTTCTTAATGTTGCGTGCTTAGTGGAGATGCAGCAAATACCAATGTTATAGTCTTTGTTTTAACCCACTATCTACCACACTCGAGACGAGCACACTAACCATCACACCATCGACCCACTATCTACCACACTCGAGACGAGCACACTAACCATTACACCATCGACCCACTATCTACCACACTCGAGACGAGCACACTAACCATTACACCATCGACCCACTATCTACCACACTCGAGACGAGCACACTAACCATTACACCATCGACCCACTATCTACCACACTCGAGACGACAACACTAACCATTACACCATCGATGGGGCTCTGTCTGATATATGAAAGTGGAATACCCCTAAGAGGGAAGAATACAAAACTTACAATCCAGACAGTCAAAATAACAGCAGGTGCTTAGAAATGGTCAAGCCTGTTTTTCCCGATATGAAATCACCATCTACCTCGGACATAACGTGCTCGCCTTAGGTGCGGTAGATCGTAGGTTCGAGCCCTGGTTGGGTCAAACCAAAGACTATAAAATTGATATTTGTTGCTTCTCTGCTAAGCGCGCAGCATTAAGCTATCACTATAAAATCCAACTAGACGTGTTGGTCTAGTACAAAGCGGACCTCATCATCATCTCACTGAGAATTTACTTGTTCTCGCCATGATATAACTGAAACATTGCCAAGTTAACGTTAAACAACAATCACTCACTCCGATGTTTGAAATAAAGAAAAGGTGTAATGGTCGACCAATTCATGATCATAACCTTAAAATGTTTTTTCTTCAGATATGCCGTTAGTTTAGGTATGTTATATCCATGAACAAGTGATTTATTTGACAGGTGTAAAGTTCTTGGAGATCCAGTTTTTAAGAGGAGAGGATTGTGATTTCATTAACCTGTTTAACTCCGCCACATGTTTGTGGTAGTCCCAAGTCAGGACGTGGATTTTCATCGTCATATGTCATGGGCTTTTTTTGTGCTCAGTATATTAGGATAAGAGGTGATTGTTCGTTTTGTTGATATTGGTGGAATTGATGACCACCAGTCCATCACTGTTTAAGCTTTCTTTTCATACACATGGAAATCCATGTAGATAGAAAATCTCCAGAATAAGAAACTAAATTTATTATTTATAATATTTTTTAATATTGCTAACAGAATCAAATACAAATGTATAATATTCAAAAATACATAAAATAAAGAATAACATTTATAAAACGTGTAAACTTTTCTGATATAAAAAAAAAATACAATGGCTGGACAAAAAATGTATGTCATTTTGGCATAGCACATCAATCTTGAGACATATATGTAATAAATTATACACAATACACGTATATCACACGGTAAAAAATATATATCAAATTGTCACAACGTACGATTAATATAATCTACTAGAGTTACCTCCCTCGAATTACCTCAAGTTTAATAAATAAGTGCTCCCCAATGGGAGTTTACTATACGCTCAGAGAGTTGTGTATTGCAGTGTATGTGACTATAATATTGTCCATAATTTTAGTCGTATCTTTCACAGTAATGTAATCTCGTTCATAGCGGTCCATTTTTTCTGAAATAGTTCCAAGATGCATGTGCATTCCTTCTCGCGTCACATGATCAATGTTGGTGCCAAGATTGCTAATGGCTTCGTCCATGTAGCAAAGAACGTCGTACAGTTTACTCTCGACTTTGACAATATTTTGAAGATAAAGACTGCTTTCATATATTTGTTCGTCGTATTTCATCTGTTCAAAAAATACTGTAACTATGGATAATGCCCTGTAGCTTTCTAAGTGAGTTCTGGTAACCTGCAAGTTAGAACACAGATTTTGAGTTACTGTTCTTTTATATGGACAAACGTTTTACAAATATATATATATATCTAAGAAATAATTCATGGCAGCCGTAGATTTGTGCTCATCTAACCATGGTTGGGCATTTACATTCGATTATATTTTCCCGAGCGCTAGCAAGGAATAACATACGAATATAAATGCCCAACCCATGGTTAAATGTACACAAATCTACGGCTGCAATGAATTATTTCTTTTCTAATATGACAAATACGGTAATTTTTATGACCCTAGGAGACCTTAGAATCCGCCACACAACGGCTGTTCCATTTAGTCCCCTTCACATATGAATACGAATATTGGTTGTTTACGTCGTAAAAATTTCACGTGGGAGGTGGCCGGAACATCTGTCGGGGAAAACCCCAGATGAGTGCGTTTTCATCGCATATTTGTGTATACATGTAAACAAAGTAATATAATGTGTAGTTGTTGTGTATGACCTCACGGAAACGGCCTTGTAGGCTTTTATTCATTACAGAAACTTTTTAAATTATGTTTTTGTTTTGTTTCCAATCGATAATTTGAGTGCGTGGGTGCTAAAGGTAGATATATACCGACATATACTGGTTGACGATATAGGCCGTCATATTAGAAATATATAATAATAAAATAAAATGATTTGAATAAATGAAATAAAACAGTATTATAAATTGAAAACTGAAATGTGACAGTTATTAAATATAACGGGATTGCAATTTACACTGTCTGCAACATTCCGGTTATATCGTAGATGTCAGTTTTATTGGAGGATGAAATCGGAGTACCCGGGGGAAACCACAGATCTACCGCATGTTTTTGGAACTGTTCCGTCAGTGCGGTATTTTTTGTTTTTTCATATTATTTGTAAGATTTATACATTTTTTATGAGAAAATATATTTTCCTCTTTAACTAGGAAGATTGTAAAAAAAAATATCCCAAGGGAAATTATAAGAAAGTTCCAAAACTGATATTACAGTGTTATACAAATATTTGTAATATGAATATATAATCATAGACAATGCAACGGTTATACATATTAAAACATGCATGAAATCTGATCGTATCCTTTGTTTAATACACAACGTTAATATGAATACGAGCGGATTTAATTCGTTAAAAAATCGTTATCTTACATGTAATTAAGGATTGTCAACAATCTAAAAACTTACATTCTGTACGGAGTTTTCTATTTCCTCTTCCGTGAGTTTCTTAACGTCCGGAAATCCATCGTTATGTAGAGTGTTCAAGAACGCTATATGCTTCATGCTCCTTATCCTTTCCATGCCCTGAGAAAAATAAGCAAATTAGATATAGACAACAATGTCAAATCTTGAAAAACCCTCAACTGACCATTACTAATGGGCATTTTCTGGGTGTGGGTGAAGTTCACGTAGATAACAATTTAATTTTGATATGTAAAATTATTTTTGAACTTTGAACTTGTAAATACGAATAACATAGCAAAAAGAAAAAGCACCAAAAAAAAATTACGTTACCATGGCGTTATTAACAATCCTAATTTATATTATATAAAAATGCAAGAAATAAATGTAATAATTAATATTTAAAAGTAAAAAAAATAAAAAATACATTATCCTGTATAATAATATAAAGCACATCTATAAAATTCAAAAAAGAAAAACCAAAAGATACGAATCTCTACAATTAATATATTAAATTAGTTCCGTGTTTATAAACATTTCTGTATTCCGAGAAACAGTGACACATTTTTGTTCAAAACGCCCTTACAACATTGTCAACAACAAGGTTTTATTAAATAATTTTTTATGAATGGAGTTTAAATCTACCTGGTTTGTTTGTAGTAAACGTGATACATATAAGACCCCAAAATCATGTCAAATATGTGTGTATTATGTTTTTAAACATGTAAAACTGAAAATAGAATCGACGAAAAAAAAATGATATAATGTTTAATGTTCTACAAATGGTAAGTTTATTTGTTTTGCTTTGGTAATAATTTGGGCTTTTTTTAATTTATTTTTCTTATGTTGTCTTTTTTTAATCAAAAAGTGTCTTGCTTTTATCAATGTGGTAATTCTTTTCCCAAAATTCCTTCCTCAAATATAGTGGCTTTCATACACCTACCCATTGCCCGGGATCTCAATCTGTCATTATGTAATAATTATTCAGAACCTCCCTCCCCCCACCACCCGAATTTTAAGTGGCATGGATGTCATAGCCGAAAAAAAATGTCAAAAAGTACAAAGCGACCAATATCCCTAAGCTTCTTTTTAATGACTGAAATAATATGTATACCAATGAGAAAATTACTTCCCACAAATTGTTTACCATAGATATGGCAGAAACAAAAGTTCAAAAACTCTCTTAATAAATTAATATACAGATATCAAGTCAACTACATCTATCTTAATATTCAATTTCTTTTAACATAATTTTTTATCAATAAATATAAAAAACTTACTATTTTATCTTGATGGTCACTAGAATAAGATTGTCCTTCGCGGATTCTCAACAGCATACTTGTTATAATATCAGCGGGGCTCCGTTGTGCGTTCGTTGGCGGTGGAGGAAGGCCGGCGATGTTTGGAGGCATTGCGGACAATCCGCATGGGTTCTGCCATCTCCCGTCCCCAGAGGGTGCAGTAGAATTGACACTTGAAAACATAGAAATAAAAAAACCTGCAAACACAAAAAAAATGTTTTCATTGAAATAATTAAAAGTTTTTTTTTATTAACGGTATAATTAAAATAATTGAAAGTTTTTTTAACTGTATAATTATTCTAAGACAAACACAAGTGTTAAAAATGAAATAAAAAAATGTAATATCTAATATATTGTCATTGATTTAGTTGTCAAACCTACCAATTATAGGCAATGCCAGTTTTAATACTGTTGAAATGCTAAAGTTCATTGTCATATTTTTTTTCCTGTCTTATATGGCTGTCTTAGTTATATGTCTTATTAAAATTGTAAGAAAATTTGAAGAAGATCAATTTATATAGAAAATAGATACCTCTGCAAGTTTGGTGGAGGAATTTCTCATCTATTTTTAGAACATGAATATACCATTACAAAATCGGACATCTATTTATGTGATCGTTTTGTTCACTGAATTCCCGGATATACATGCCAACCTATTTCCGAATTTTAATTTTTTGTTAGTATGACCAAAAAGACCCGTTATACCGTGATAATGGAAAACCTTCTAGAATCTTGTAAGATGCTAGTGGGAAGTAGAATTATAATACATTCGATAAGATTAATCAATAATATTAAGTGAAAATTTGGATAAGGAACAAAATTATTTATGATATTAAAAAGGGAATTTAATGTTATTCATGTATTGGTAATATAATAATAATTGTGATTTATCAGGTATATTTATTGAAGGTTAAGATCAGTTTCAATCTTTAATATGTTTTAATTGGCTTTTTATTTTTTTAATTTAAAAAAATGTTATTATTTGTTTTAATTGGCGACCACCGAACTTGTTCATCAATTGTGATTGATTTGTAATTTTGGATAAATGCGTATGATATCCAGCTATATTGTTACATGAAATAGTTAAATAAACAAGATTCAAGAATCTTTATTTCTCATAAACCCATAGTTGAAACAGTGGTATAAAGAATGGTTCCGTGGCGTTAGTCCGAAGGTCCGTTAGACCGAAGGTTCGTTAGTCCGAAGGTCCATTAGTCCGAAGGTTCGTTAGTCCGAAGGTCCGTTAGTCCGAAGATTCGTTTGTCCTAATGTCGGCCACCCATAAGTTTGAACACGGTTCAGAATAACGACTTAAAATGACTGCGGTATTCGCGGGAAACCAAACACGCATGCATTGAGATTTGGTGGCTCAGAAAGGGAAACTCGTGTCCCCCCCCCCCCCCCCCCCCCCCCCCCCCAATATATAACCCATTTATGGAATGATCAAGGTAAATTTACACCTACTGTTTATCCCCAAAAGACCCCATCTCTATATATAACTAATGAAATTGCGATTTCACATGACGGTTAACCCCTGATGCAGCAACGAAAGAGGGGTTAATCAAGGGATACTGGTTTGTTAACTTAGGGATAGAGTATAAACACATATTTGAAGTTAACTCCAAATGACTTTCCAAAATGCCTTGTGCAAACATGTATCTTAAAATAGTGTTACTAGAAATTAAGATATAAAACAATAAAGTTATATTGTGGTAATCAGTTTTACTGGTGGAGGAAACCGGAGGACCCGGAGAATAATAGGTTCTTACACGAGTCCCTATTGAAGATCTGGGATTTCTCTCACGAGTGGAAGAAATCCCAGATCTTCAATAAGGACGAGTGCAAGTACCTGTTTCTTCCATTTCAACATAAAAACAAAGCATGTCGATTTCATTCATTCATTCGCATGTCAATGTCATGTTTACTACACAAAATATTACAACGCCACGTACAATGCAGTAAATACACACTTATTTAAAACCGCATTTAATCTATTAGGGGAAATCAGTTAAAATTCAGGTAAAATTGATATTTGAAGCATTTTTAGATTTACAAACACGACAATTTATATTACTACAGCAGTCGTAGAAGCGGATTCCATTGATTATACTCGGCCGATTTGATTGGCTGACAATGCCATGTAAGACAAGGTCACGCGCAGCTGTCTTTATGGCTACATAGAAAACGTATCAAAACGGAAGAAAACCACCGACCTGTCGTAAGTCACTGACAAACTTTATCACATAATGTTGTACACCTCGCCCTGGTCGAGATTTGAACTCATAACATCAGTGGTGATAGGCACTGATTGCATAGATAGTTGTAAATCCAACTATCATACGATAGCGACCACGGCGTCCTCCAAAATGGTCTACAAAATAGTATAATAATAACAGAAATTAAAAAATAATAGGTTATTATACATTGTTATGTACAATATAGAAATATAGTGTATGAGTCTGTAAATATTGAAAACCCGTATTGGACGAGACGCCGCAAGCGTCGAGTCCAATACGGTTTTTCAATACAATACGGACGAGTACAATATCTTTCCATATTGTACATAACACTGTATGATGACCTATTTATTATACACCTAAAATAATCAATACTATAACAACAATTTTATGTTTAACTTTTAATACAATCTAAATAGAACAACTGCACAATAGTATTTCGTTAGGAAAATGTTCTGTATCAATACAGATCTCGTAAACTCTAAAAATGAATTAAAAACAGCAAAATAACTGATCAACAATTATTCTAAACAACTTTATTTTTTTTCCTCAAACTGTTAAATATCGACATTATGGAATGGGCGTTAATATGATTGCTGTATAAAATTGTAATGATTAAAAAATATAATCAAACAAACATATAAAAAAATAAGTAAAAAAAAAACAAAAAAACAAACGTAAATTCGATCATTTTTGCAGTTTGTAAATTCATTAGTTTATTACATGAAGTTTATAATCCACTTGTACAATGTATGTGCTTACTATAGTTAAAGTTAGTAGTCCTAAAATAGAACAAAGTGGAATCGAAAGGTGAACATCAAATGTGTTTAAATCATAACTTGTTTTTTTAACAAGACAAGTTCAAAATAATAAATAAATAAAATTATTCTCATATACTCTGATATACTAAATTGATATTGTTATCGCTAATGTTTGTTAGAGAACGACCATTTAACGTTCATAGAGGCGGGGGATATAATTTTTTTATAATTTTGTCACCAAATTTTATAGTAAACAAATAATTGATCTGAATTGCGCAAACAATAAATACACCGACCCTGCCATTTTCCACGAAAAACATTAGGTAAAATTTGAAAAACGTTATTTTTAAGTAAAAAAAAATAATTTGATTTGTGGTTTGCTAGAAAAAAAACCAATTCTGTCTTGGGGAGAGAGAGTGTGTGTGAGTGATCGTATGCCCTTAAAAATTAAATGACTGGACCATTATACATTCAATTAACAGATATTTTCATTCGACTTCCAACATCCAACATGACCATGCAACATGACGAAATGAGCAAAACAGTTGATATATAATTCACCCAAGACATGTTACAAAACCATCCAAATGCAATCTCACTCGATATTAAAGAAAAATTATTTGTACATTTCAAAATTGTATTTAACCTATTGAAATAACTCCATATTGTGTATGTTTATGTCTAGGGAAGAATGTTTTGATTGTAATTAGTTAGATACGAACTAATGGATGGAAAATGTTACAGCCCACCAACCGTGACTCATACAGAAGTAAACAATTGTTCAGTAGGAACTGCTATAAGTTGTTATTTACATACAATCTAAGCACATCCATCAGACATTGTATTCAATCATAATGTTTTCTAGATCTATATTGCGTTATGGAATGTCTATATCGTGTAACAGGTTTGTATATATTCTTAAATTGTAAGATACCATATATATATATATATATATATATATATATATATATATATAGGTGCTGCAGTGTATCAATGGTGTGGGTTCAAATCCCGTCGAGGGAAGAACAAAAATTTGACAGCTCTAAAATCTAATTCTAAAACTGTTTGGTTTAATTTTCAGACGTATATATATATCAATGGTGTGGGTTCAAATCCCGTCGAGGGAAGAACAAAAATTTGACAGCTCTAAAATCTAATTCTAACACTGTTTGGTTTAATTTTCAGACGTGTATATGTTTGGTTTAATTTTCAGAAAATTAAACCAAACAGTGTTAGAATTAGATTTTAGAGCTGTCAAATTGTTGTTCTTCCCTCGACGGGATTTGAACCCACACCATTGATACACTGCAGCACCATTCGCTTAGCCTTACGTCCAGCGCCCTAGACCACTCGACCACAACCACATGCTCGCCTCGGGTGTGGTAGATCGTGTGATCGAGCCCTGATGGGGTCAAACCAAAGGCCATAAAATTGGTATTTGTTGCTTCCCTGCTAAGCACGCAGCATTAAGGAGAAAGAACAAGGAGTGGTTGACTCGGAATCAGGATAATGTGTGGCGAGATGTCTATCAGCGAACTGTTGTTTCAGTGAGCTAGCACTATTCAAACCCAACCAAGAGAGTTGGTCTAGTACAAAGCGGACGTCATCATCATCTCATTGAAAATTTAACTTGTTCTTGCCATGATATAGCTTTAAGCAACAATCACTTAGTCACTTTAATAGATTGATTGATTGATTGATTGATAAAGATAAACTTTTCTGTGAGTAGACTAGTTTATATTTCATTACTCAATGTTTTCCATAGAGCTCAAACAAATGTCAAAAAACAAATTTATAAAATCATTTATTTTATGTTACAGTCAGATTATATATAGTTAAAAATAAAATCAACAATTTACAACACAAAATAAATTTAAATATCATCTAAAAGAATTAACAATATATAACATATAACAGACTATACAATAAGAATTAAAGATTGGCAAATAATATTCATTTAAATTCAAGAAATATTTAATTTCAACAATAACAATGAACTGTCAAATATTTAATTCCCAAACCTGGAACTGGTCATTGCTTTGATAGACGACAGCATCAACGTTAAAGAAAAACGTATAATACATTGTAAATTGTACACTTTTAAAAGCGTTCAGGTGATCCCGTTTAGACTCCGCCTATCTAAATGACATAACATTGTTCTAAGCTCCGCCCATCAGCATAGTAATGACTCTAGCTGCAATAATGTAGCTCCTGTGACAAACTTGTGTCTCGGCAGGGCTACAACGCGGTCCCATTCGTTATAATGGAGCAAACAAAAAGTTGCTATTCACGCTTCAAACATTTCATTATAACTATTACTGATGATTCCAGTCCTTGTTAAATCGGTTTGGCTGAGAAATATATGCTTTTCAAAGGTAGCAACAACCTTGTTCAAATTTATCGATCGTTTTCCATAACCGGAAACTACGGAAGGCGGAGCTTTCCTAAATATGGTATTTCTTACTACACGCTGATGTAAACATTCACGCCTAAATCGCCAAATATGGTATCGACATCCAAATAGTGAGGCCGGAAATGACGAAATTCAAAATGTTCAGAGAGAAGATTTTTATTTTGTGGGAATTGTGATAAGAAAACTTGTTATAATAATGGACAAAAGGAAAGGTTATGTCTTATTATTGATAAATGCAGGCGTCAGAAGCTCTGTAAGCGAGCGCCAAAAAACTCGGCGGCTGCTCCATTACGTGTAATGGCATCCCGTTATAACCCTTGCGAGTAAGCGAGCATTTAGGGGTTTATTATTAGAACTATAATGACTCCAACAATAGTACTATGCCAGTGCATAGTACAACGACGCTATTTATTCTTTGTAAAATTATGTTTCGATAATATCATGTCAATTATAATGAAAGTTTCTTACATGAAGAGCAATAATTAACACTATATAACATATTATAAGTTATAAGCTCCCTAGTGACCGTCTATCGTTATTTAGACGGTCAGTAAATCGTTGAAGGGTGAGCGCTCCAGCGCGAACCCTTCAACTATTTACTTACCGTCTAAATAACCATAGTCGGTCACGGGAGCTTATAACATTTTTGTACGATGTTGCTGATTTATAACTTGAAACAGTAACTAAGTTTTTTCCACAAACTATGTTTGACGGACTTTCTTGGAAGTTCTAAGGCTAAAGACGTAATGGTATATACACAAAATTAAGCACCGCCCACTGACCTCCTGTAGTTTTCCGTCTGCATCGTTTCGTAACTGCAAGTTATTTTAGAAGAAAATATTAATCATCATCTTTCTTGCAGTTGTGTTTAATTATGCTAAATCAAAATACACACACACATATAAAAAGAGCCTGGTCAAATAAGTCGTCTCAGTTATCGATTACAATATTTCTTTATTTCGTACAGCGTCAAGGTCAAATTATGCAATAATAGATTACACAATGCTACAGTCTGCTTCTATCGTTTTATGAATGGAATTTTCCACTGGCCAGTAAAGCGTATTAATCTTATTCTCTAGATTTCCATATATGGCTCTGCCTTCATCGTTATTTTTAGGAATGATTTTATCCAATCACAGGTCGTCAAATAAATGCAACATCGTACAAAACAGACTACAAGATAAGAATTAACAATATATAGCAACAATACCAGCAACGAGTAACAGTATATACATTTTGTACATAGAACACATCGAAGGTCGGTGATTAAATGGTAAGCTATGAATATTAAACAAACGAAGGAAAAAACAAATAAAATGTTTAGCAAAAATTAAAACTCTTAATATATGAATTTTGTAATTTAAGATTAAAATTTCGATGAAAACATAAGTTACATTGACATTACATAGTGTTTGTTTTAAACCACTTTCATCAAGTTTACAGATAAATATATGTATATCATGACTTCATATATTATTGTCTTTTATTATCATAGATTTAATAAGGAATTATCTCTATAACGTTCTATACTATTGTTTATGAGACAAAAGATAAAAATGTACCTATATATTAGTAGAACCCAAGTTGAATTTACACTGAGATAAACCTTGGACTTACAATATTCTTTACCTTGGATTACAGAATGTCTAATGTGCTTATTACAGCTGATAATAGAACCAGTGGTGCTTTGTGATCGAAATATTAAATATGGAGGGACGTGATTATGAAACATTCACAAAGATGTATATAAGGACAGTTGTCTCGATCATGGATTATTCATATGGATTTTCAACAGGACAATCTTGCAAGGCTCGAGGAGAACAGGTGTATCAGAACATTTTTAAGCGTTGATAAATAAACTCCAGTTCCGACTGTTTTTGGAGACATGGGTAGGATCCCAGATTATATATATCCGACACCATTGTAAAATGCTTAGACTTTGGAATCGTACCGTTGATTGACGTATCGTACTTTCATATGGGATCGACAACACATACAACTGGCTTAATCCCGCCACTTTTGTATTGAAGTGCCTGTATCAAGCCAGGAAAGTGACCGGTCGTGTATGTGTGCTAGGGATATCGATTTTGTCCCTTTCTAGGATTTTGTATTGGATTTTGGAACTGTTCCGAGAGATTGATAGTTTTTGTTTTTTTCATTTTAATATAGTACAATGAACTGAAATCGGTACAATGGAATATGATGGCTTTATAAACGTCCTTAATGCAAAGCATGCACACAGGTTAAGGATTTAGGTTAGTTGTGTAATAGGCATTTTAGACAGTAAAAATAGAAATTATGAATTTGATAGTATGCCAACATTTCTAACCTTTAAAGTGTGAAAAACAAACTTTGATGCCCAGTTTTACACTAAAGCATACTTTTCATGCCAACAAAGATGGAAAATAACCACCTGGAGTTTGATAGAGGACATATATTGGCACTAATGGAAACAGACGATATTGAGAATCAACGGACAAATTTAATCCGTTGAGGACGAGAAACACTTTATGATGCATTGTCCTTTAAATTTATTAGAAGGAAACTTTATTAAATGCTTTTACTGACTTTCAGGTCCGTAACATTATTGCTTTTCCGCTTCGAATGTCGTCGAAATACTCATTTTATTGCTAAGCCAAGACAATAAACTTATATCAAATTATAATTGCAGAAATTGGGGAACAATTACTTTCTTTGAAAAGATTTTTACAAAAGCCTTGAGATCTAATGATATGCAATATTCATACCACGGTTTTCCGAGCCATGCAATATCGCATCTAGATCGCTGGTTATTGCACGGTTCTCAAAGAGTAATGATACTACAACCCAGGTTTAAAGTATGCAATATCTCGTATCTGCGTGTATTATTTCATAGTTTTTAGCTGTTGCCTACATTCTGGTATATAAATCATAGAAAGATCAAAGAAAAAGAATGCATTCATGTTACAAAAATATTTAATTCCTTATTGCTTTGTATTAATAGATTAATAAACAATGTATCGTAAGCCTTTGGAGGCTGGTTGATTATTTTAATGTATCTATGAAAATGCTACTGCAGATTGGAATGTATCTAACTATAGATAAGCACAGAATACATGGATAGCCAGTGATACCTCGATGAACTTTCTCCCTTAGACTATGAATGTTTAACAAAGGAAGTTCAAACAAAATTAAACTTGAAAAATATATAGTAAAAACAATATTTTTTGGCTGAACATAAATAACATTGGGATAGGTCTCCTGTCCAGGAAAATTGGTTTAAGTGGTATAGTAAAATATTCTTGGAATTTTTTGGAGATTAAATAGATATAAAGATTACTTAATATGGAAATGCACACAACTTACATTCTTGATTCCAGAAGATCAACATGTGGATGTTTGTTTGTGCGAAGCATATCTGTATAAGTAGGGATTTGAGTGTGGCGTTATATATATGGTATTAAGCGCCACTTTCAACAATATTTCAGTTATATCGTGATAGGAACTGGAGTACCCGGAGAAAACATACGACCTGCCGCAAGTTACTGACAGCCTTTATCACATAATGTTGTATCGAGTACACCACGTCTGAGTTGGATTCGAACTCAAAACATTAGCGGCATTGATTGCATATGTAGTTATACAATCCAACTACCATACGATCTCGATCATGACGGCCTCAAAATGACTTGGGCAAAAGTGAAAATCAAGAAAGTCAAATATACAAATACAAATGTATATGTATATAACAAGACAAATACTCATTAATAGAGATTAATTGATTGTTGTTATACTTTCATTTGACCTATTTTCATGAGGGGAACAAAGCAGCAAACAATTAATTATGGATGGACGTTTTCAGTGCCACAAGAACAAAGACAGATAATAAACTGTTTCTGACAATTCTGTATAGCAACTGACCACCTACAACTGCAAGTCCAAATTTTCCTTTTTACACATGACAATGAAGCTGTCCCTTAGTAATGTCATTCACAGTGTCACATTTCTTAATGGTTATAAAAACGTAGATATCAAATTTAGTGCACACGACGCGTTTCTTGAATAACCTTTATCTTGTACGCTCTATATCGAAATATTGGAAAGCCAAATAATTTGAAAGTATTTGGGAGCAATTAAACCAAAGTGCCTAAATAGGATAACCAAACATTGGCTACTGCCACCTATATCTGAAGGAGGAGAACCTTAGATTTGGTAAGCTTGTTATCTTCATATACATGTATATATAGTAATACTACTCCACACTGGATGTTTAGCGATAAACCACCAGTCACTTAAATCTGACATCTTGGTTATTATTAAAATGCTCCTTATGTTCCTATTTGTTCTTCTTGGTGGCTTCAAAGATCAGTGTAAACATCATCGTATCGTTACTGGTTTTGTATTCCCGAACTCTCAATGCTAATAATCGACTCCTCCAATGGGGACAATACTTATATGGAAAGTTAGTAGTTTGCTTCGGTTAATCTGGTATTTATATTCTTGTAGTAAAGCTGACCGTGACGGAACGAAGAGCCAAAAAAAAACGTCGAATGTTTATGTTATGGTAGGTAATGTTGATAAAAAGTAATGTTTTGTTATGAAGGTTGTACAATGTTTCACCGTATTTTATTTTAAGCTTTGTTAAGAACAATTTCGCGGCTCAAAAGAAAATAAGTTTTTTTGTATTTCATTAATGATTTGGATAAATATCTGATTATCTTTGTTATATAAAATTACAAAGATTAAACATGAAAAATTTCCAAAATTAAATATGGTCACAAATTCATCTGTGGGTTCAAGACGATATATATACAGTAACAATTACATACAAGTTGCATTATGATTCATTCTCAAATTTGCTTCGTTGCGACAAATTAGACCTGAAAAAATGATGATTTCGTGATTAAACAATGATTTGCAAATATACAATCTACTTCCGTAAACAATCGTAGTAAATTATTCATCACATACCACGTTTTGTTGTATCATATACATTTATTGACAAATTATATCTTATTTACGTTTTAAGGGGATTATTAACTTCATCTCAGCAGCACAAATTTATTTTTACAAGAAGTTTCACTTTCGAATGTTGAGTTCCTTTTGCTTGCAACGCGAAGGTGGGTTACTAATGTAGTTTATATTATTAATGAATCATTTTAATAAAAAAAAAAAATTGTATTAGTAATTAATTTTATCACTTGATCTAATGGATAGTTAGAATATTCATAGCGGAACCAATTAATAATAAATTTTAAATATTGGATCCTCTCAATGAACCACACGAAACATTTGAAAAAATTGTATTAGTAATTAACGTTTTATGACGTCTTCTAAATATAATTATAATATTCATATAAGCGAAACCAACGAAATTTTAGTTGGCAAATCAGCAGTCATTCATGTCATCAATGAATATTCCGATTAATGAGTAATTTGATGACTTACCTACTTTTATATTGGAATTTTTTTTTCAGAAGAATCCATATAGAGAAAGGTATATTGCAAGTTCTTCTACTTGTTCAACAAAAACTGTCTATAACAATGACAAAAATTGCGTCTGCAGTCTATTCGTGAAGTAACATTAATCAAATATGGCTACTGAAAAACTCTAAATATCATCAGTATGATTTGAATTCAAACATTTGACTGTTCTACAATTTACCCAACCATTCCTCGTGTCAAAAGTAAAAACCTCTTAAAAAGACATTATTCAAAATGTGCAATGTATTTCACATTCAAAATGGTAGACAACGTTGCAAGTTTATAGTTTTAGGTCCAAAGATGGTATTAGCAAATCTTGGTTCAAAGTTGACTATATATATTGCTTCACTATTATGTCTGACTATGGCCTTGCATACTATCTAATATCTAAATAATGATTGACTTTGATAGAACTAATATTATACATATACATGTAGTAAACTTTGTGTCATGTAGATTAAACATGTTATGCATAATATTCAAGATAATAGAGTTCTTCATTGTAACGATGTTAGTCCGGTTATTTATGAGGGTTGATTTGATATTTTTGGATAGATTTTTGGTGTTTTAATGCCACTTTCAGCAATATTTCAGCTATATCATGGCGAACAGTTTTAGTGGTGGAGGAAGCCGGAGTACCCGGAGAGAACCACCGACCATGGGCAAACAATTGGTAAACTTTATCACTTGCGGCTGCGAGTCGAGTGTACCTTTTTTTGTTATTTACAAAGCTGGGCGCGAACCCACGCCCTATTGGTGATAGGCTTGCATGAGCTGATAGATCCAACGACCTAACTCATTGAGAGGGTTGATATTTTACAAACATGTGGAAAACAGTTGCATGACCGCATCATTTGACTACGAGAGGAGGTTTGGCTAATAAAACTAGTTTAACCCCGCCACTATTTATTGAAGTGCTTGTACCATGCCATATGTGAGCGGTCATACATTTGTGTGTTCGGATTATCAGTTTTGCCTTTTTCTACGATTGTTCTATTGCATTTTAAAACTGTTCCAATTGAGTTGATTTTTTTTGTTTTCATTTGATTTGATTATAGTTTGATATTGAATTCAGAGGTAATAAACTTTACTAGTACCAGTCTCATGCTAAAGTGACAAGACGTTGTAGTATCGATAAGTATTACTAGAAAATAATAATGTGTACAACGATCGGGTACAATATCGTTGACGTTTTGAATTGATGTTTTTAAAGTTTATTTCAAAACATCATGTAAATTCTTTTGTATACATATGCATAGATGGTGATTATGTCTGTAGACTTTCCAATGACACGGTTTTGTTTTAAGTATAATCAATATTTCATCTATTTATGAGACGAGTACGTGTTTACAAACAGCAATACCAGTGTTGTCCCTTTACTTTAATCTATGTTTACATTTGATGGTCTAACAGGTTTAATTAGATATACCCTTTCTTACTAATAAATCAAATACTTAGTAAAAGAGGTAGTACTGGGATCGTCATATGGGGGAAAAGTTAAAATTTCTACAAGCAAAAATAGGATATTATCTATAGGGTTGGAAATTTTGTCCTTCAAACGTTCCAACAGTTGGCACAGGTTCAAAGGTAACACAAATGTTGATAGGTCAAAATGATAATAACTTTGTAGATTACAGACTTATTTATTATTTTAATCGCGCAGCCGTACTGAAAGGCGCAGTAAACAGCATGTAAAATTTAAAACATTTCGAAATTTTTATAAATATCATAAATAATGTATTTTAATAAAAACAATTGTTGATTTTCGTCTTCGGTTAATGTTTTATTGTTAAGGCCGTCGTGGCCGTGATCGTATGGTAGTGAAATCAGTGCCTATCACCACGAAAGTTGTGAGTTAGAACCCCGTTCATGGCGAATGTACTCGATAGAACATTATGTGATAAAGTTTGTCAGTGACTTGCGACAGGTCGGTGGTTTTCTCCGGGTACTCCGGCTTCCTTCACCAAGAAAACGGACCGCCACGATTAAACACCATAAACCAAATCGAATCAGACACTTGTTTCTATCAATGGGAAGGTAGACTATCAATGTAACAAAAGAGATGACCAATTATATAAGGAACCTCTCCACTTCAAATGCGTCTTTTGCGTAAAAAGAATCAATTATATTTGTCCTGCTGTCCTACGTTTGAATCATTAAACTTAAGAAGTTTTAATGTATACAAGTAAAATCCCTTAATGATCTCTTGATAATAAACGTACTCTTTTTTTGGTAGTGTATTCTGAACTTGACCTACCCTTCTATCACTATACGTAGCTTCATAGCGTAAATTTAAAAGATGATCTTTGATTAGCCAATTGGTAAAGTGAAAGAGAAAGTTGTCAGCAGAGTATGTGATTAAGCCAATATCAATGTACAAAATGGTAAATGTAAAAATCCTTTGACGTTGAAACACTATTTATGAATAAGGAAAATCTACATATTATATTCTTTTTAAAGCGTTTTAATTTATTTTAATATATCGATATTCAGAAAACTTAAGTGGAGATGTTGTTAAATAGTTACCCACTTTCTCATATATCCAATGGATAGTCAACTTTCCATTTAATAGAAACAAATGTTTGTGTATAGGAGGGTGACAGAACAGCTTGTTACCCCGTGAGATACACTGAGTGGTAAAAGTCTACCCTACTACCTTCCCAATATATGTTATTCAATTTATTATGCTGCCTTTTGTTTTCTTTTTCTCCTTATTATTAAGTTATGCTATGTTGACATTTGTTTCCTGTCAATTAAAACATAATTGTACAATGTACGAATTTCCAACACAAAATCTACAAACTGATAGGTGATGTATACATATTTGTCTATTTGCCACTCTTTGAACTCATGTATGCCATATTTACTTTGTTAAACTGCAAGCCGCTTTCTTTTGTCTTTGTTGAGATCAGACTGAATTACTGTATTCTGTCAGATATTAATGTTATTTCCTTCCCTTTTTATACAATATATGATTTCTTGTTATAGACACAAAAATATACTGCTGTGAGCTGTGCGGGATTCGAACTCACAACGTTAGTGGTGATAGGCACTGATTACATAGGTAGTTGTGAATCCAACTACCATACGATTACGATCACGACGGCCCCTGTTTGTGAGGAAGTCATATAATAACTTTCTTTATCTGACACAGTCAGGTTTAACCAGCAGCAGGTATATAGTAAAACTATATATAGGTCGGGGGCCGGTAACAAGAAGCTATCTTAAGCCTTAAGATGATCTAAAGGTATTATTAGCATATAAGAGTGTAACAAGAAACAATCTTGATATGATTGACAGCCCTTAAACAGGCATGTCTACGATTTAATCTTAATGCATCTCTTTGTTTAGTCTTAAACTGTTTCTGTAACTGGAAGCCTTCGTAAATTTTAAGACACCCTTAAAGCACACTTAGCTTGATCTTGACCATTTACGAGTGTAACAAGACAACATCTTAGTATCCAAAGATAATTGTAACTTTAAGTGTGGGTCAGACCACACTTAGGGCTAACCATCTTTTCAAAATGGCACTGATGCTTGACATTCTCAGGCAAAGAAATCTAGTAGATGATATTCCTAGGCGTTTATTTCGTGACAGAAATAACCCATTGGACTACCTCAGTGACGAATCTATTGTGAAAAACTACAGTATATATAGCATTTGTCAGGATCTGGAACAAGACCTTTTAAGATTTACTAACCGATCGCATTCCATACCGTTTCTCTTCAATTTATGATAGCGTTAAGGTACTACGCTAGCGGTAGTTACATGAGTGTTATTGGGAACGCAAGCTCCATCAGTTGACGAGTACCTTTATGTTAGTCGAAAAGGTTATCATGCAATAAACATACAGTGTGTCTGTGATGCAAATTATATGATACCAGATATTGTCACCAACAGGCCTGGTGCAACACATGACGCTCATATATGGAACAACTGCAAACTAGCAAAAGCATTTGAAGATGGCACAATAAGTAAATAAGTAAATAAAACTTTATTTCAATTCGGCATGTAATATAAACAAAAAACATAAGCTCTCAAGAGCTTTTTGCCGAATACAAATACATCAACATTAAAACAATACAATCGGCATGCAATTACAAAATTAAAACATATCATGCAGGCAAAAAGCAGAAAGGGGGCTGTAAAAGAAATCTGAACAGAGGTCCATGTGGCAAGTGCCTCGCTGTCACCCTATTCAGGATTACCATACAGTCATTCCATTTCAACATAAGCGCAGTACAAAACAAGCCAAGCATGAGACAAAAAACCAGCAAAAAGCAACTAAAATACAGAAACTTAAACATTTAGTAATTTCCATAGAATTTATTTAAAACCAGTTAAAGAATAAAAATTTGAACATTTTAAAAATTTTTAAATTTTCATAAAAATTTAAAAAGAAAGACATAGCATTAGGGACTGACCATTTAACTTGAAGGGGGGGGGGGGGGGGAGGGTTATGGTTTATTGTTTCGTTCAGAATTTGTTTTTCGGACAACACAAGAGTTAGAATATTTTTTTTTGTCGCGCAAAGCGCGAAATTTTTTTCCAGAATCTAACATTATGTTATATGACAAAAACTCTGAATCAGATAAATTTTTTTTCCTCCACCAAAATCAGAATATTTTTTTCAGCAACATTGGGAATCCAAATATTTTTTTAGAAAAAAAACCATAACCCCCCCCTTCAAGTTAAATGGGCGTTCCCTTACTAATAATTAAGAGATCTAAAATATTTATAAAAAAACAAAAAAAACATTGATCGTGAATCGGAAGCAAATTCTTTCGAAACAAGTACTAATTCAAACAAAGGCTGTCAGTAGAAACACTTAAATTGAGGCAAGAAAAATAAATTAGGCTTTTTATTTGCAAGCAGAACAGCGGCAATCAGAACCAGTCCAGGACTGAACGAGGCTCCTAAAATGTGCGAAACTATTTTCAGTCCTGAAGTGGTCTGATAAGCTATTCCACAGAGAAGCTGCTGCAAAACGGAATGATCTCTTACCGTATGTTGTAGTCTTTACCTGTGGTACATCCAAGATATTTCTGTATCTAAAGTAATATTTTGAATTTTTAGTATGGAGTAAATTTTGTAAACATACAGGAGCCAAATTGTGTAGAATTTTGAAAGTCTCAAGTGCCATTGTCCTGATACCTCTCATTTGTAGGGTGGGAACCTTTGCATTTTCAAGCAAAGTTTCAGGATTTGCTTGCATCTTGTTATCTTTAAACCAATCAATCAGCACTTGAGACTCAGCTTCTAAAGTAGAAATGAGAATATCATAGTCAGGGCTGCTGAATGACAAAGTATTGCCATCAGCATAACTATACAATGAACTATGTTTAATGAAATAAAAAAAATCATTTATAAAGACATTAAATAATAGGGACCAAGTATGGAGCCTTGAGGAACACCTTTCTGGATGTCAGCCCATTCACTCAGAACACTGTTTACTTTAATTTGTTGTTTCCTGTTAGAAAGATAAGATTTTAATAAAGATACAGATTGTGAAGAAACACCATAAGCTGATAATTTATCTAATAAAATATTATGGGGTAAGCAATCAAAAGCTTTGGAGAGATCCATAAGAACTGCTGAGACATAAAAGTTTTTATCTAGGGCTTCTCTCCAGTCTTCCAGTAATCTGAGTAACGTAGTCTGACATCCATGACCTCGTCGAAATGCACACAAGTAAGGATTGAAAATGGAATAATAAAAATCATTTAATTGTGTTTCAATTACTTTTTCAAATAATTTAGAAAAAATAGGAAGGATACTATTAAACTGGTCTGTAATTAGATATTACTAAAGGGTCATTTTTCTTAAATAATGGAGTAACCTGAGCTTTTTTTAGTCTGTCTGGAAATACATCTGTGTCAACAGTAATATTTATCAGTGTTGACAGCTGGGGTGCTATTACAGACTTACTCGCCTTTACTATTTTAGCAGGTATACCATCTGTCCCTGTTGCTTTTTTTACATTTATTTTATTCATGATTTTTTCCACTTTTTCTGATTGTAACCTTCTGAAACCCAAATTTTCCATTCAATTCCATACTATTATTCTCATGTATAGCAGTTATACTCGGATGATTTGAGGGGTCATACACTACATTTTCACCTATCTTCTCAGCTACAGTAGCAAAAAAATTATTAAAGAGATTTGAAACTTCATTTGAGTTATTAATAATTTTATTATCTTCACAATAAAAGGCGCTTGGTTGTTCGGTGAGAGTGGATATGCGTTGAAACCATGGCTATTGACACCCATTCTTTCTCCTACTACTCGAGCAGAGAGAAAGTATAGCAAAGCACACAAATATACGCGGTGTATAATTGAAAGAACCTATGGCATTTGGAAGATGCGCTTTAGGTGTTTTACATAGAGGATTAACCCTAACACCAAAAAGGAGTCTAGACGTAACAGTTGCTTCTGCTGGATTGCATAACGTCTGCATAAAAAAATAATTCCTTTTGAATATGATGAAACTGAAGAAGACGAAGAAGACCTGCAATTGCCTCAAGGCCAAATAGACAGTGATGAGGGAAGAATACTACAAGATCAGCTAGTTCAAAATGTGTTTGTTTTTCAGTAAAATAATTAATTTGAACAACTAGTGCTTACTTGTTACTTGTTATTTGAGATCATTCTTTGGACTGGCCTCTCAGATCCATCACATTGTCATTTCTACTAATACCCGCTTCCGGTCCGTAAAAGTCGGGACGAAATAAATAGTGTATTCTTGTTGATTGTTTGTGAATATTAATTATAACACATGTGAAAAGTGTCCTCTATTACAGAATATATATTGGTATGCCTGCTAAAATGTTCACGTATCGGCAACAGAATACCAAAGGAACAAGGTAAAGGGATTATTAAAAAACCACAGAATCCAAAGACGACAATATCGGGATAACACACATGAACACGACAAAAGGGACGGAAACACAAAAACAACAGAGCACAGAGAATAAAAATGTACATGGATAAGACGACACAAAAACTGAAGCACTTACAGTATGAACCTCCACAAAAAACCGGACCCGAGGTGACATCAGGTGGTCCGGAAAGGTAGGCATGTCCTGCTCTGTCGACGGCACCCGTCACACTGCAAGTGAGAAAATTCTAGGTAAAATAAAAAAAGCATGAATGTCGAATCCGATATGACGAGAAATCTAATCTAAGATATCAAATCTCATTTGTGAAATTGAAACATCATAACGATCTACCAAATCATGGTGTCGATCGTAAAATTTCTGAAGTGATAATTTCAACAAAGGCTGAACATAACCCTGACTAAGCAGCTTCTGTGACAGCAGTTTCGCTCTATAGAGAAAATCCCTGTGCACATATCTCATATCACATGCACGTGAGTAGCGAATCAACTGTTAATGTTTCCCATCCTGTAAACTGGTTAACATCTAGATACGATAACGTAACCCTCAGTCCGCTTTTGCTCCCTCGCTGGGGGTTACGTTATCGTATCTAGTTAACATCTAGACCATAGGACTCGATACATGCTATGAATGTATTTTCTTAAGGAAAAATACCCCATTATTAAACATTTTTATTACAAACAGAGTCTATACTATATACTAAATCAATCTAAATAAATTCAGTATATAGTAAAAAGTTTTAATAATGGGGTGTTTTGCCTTTAAAGAAAATCCAGAAAAAAATCATAGCATGTGGTTTAGACCATTCAAAAGGTAATGACACTGCAAAACCTGACATCTTGTAAATAGTAGATTAGGGATTTTTTTTTCACACAGAAAAAAGTCTTATGCTAAGACATGAACCAATTACTTGTTCTTGATCTTTTGCTATCAGCGCCATCTTGTCAATGTAAACAAACACCATTCAATTACATTGTCGTGTTCATTTAAAAATAAACGCATTGGTGATCTTTAATGTTTCTAAGTCATTTACGTCCGTAACATGGTAAGATAGGGGAAATCGTACGAATATCTTAGTTACACTTTAAAAGATGACGGTAAAATTATTCTAGGTGTACATTAAGTACGCTTCTTGTTACTGACTTAAGATCATCTTTGCTCTCATTTACGACAGTACATAAGCAGGCTTTAAGGGAGCTTTAAGAGGACTTTCTAGTTACCGGCCCCAAGTTAATATAAGATTCCAATACCTTTAGAACAGAGTGCCAAATATTATATAAGATCCATCGCACAGGAAAAAGTGACATTACAAGATTTGAAGAAAACAAAATCAAAATTTGATAATTATTAAAAAAAAAATGTTTTGTTTATCTTGGAATGATATAATAAGATTATTACCGACTTTTAATCTCAGTTGATATACGGATTTATAAACGCGAGAAATATGAATTCCACCTCGGCTTCGTCTCGGTGCATATCCGTTTCTTGGGATAATAAATACTGAATATTAAATGTCAAAATCTGTATCACATGCCGTATCAACCCGAGAACCCTATATCACCCCAAAGGGCCACCGGTATATAGTATATAGGTAAATTTTGACATGTAATGTTCATTATATCATATATTTCAACCATGCCTTTGATAATACATGTATTTTTAAATTTTAAATTTTTTTTATTTTGAAATTTGATGAAAATTTTGAATTTTTTTGAGAATTTCAAAAATTTCTGAACAAAAATTTGAAATATTTTTAAATTTTGAAAATTTTGGAAATTTTATGAAATTTTGGAAATTTTACGAAATTTTGGAATATTTTGAAATTTTGAAATTTGTTGGGTATGCGATATGGGATATGCGATATAGGGTATACACGATATAGGTTTGGGACAACCATTGATAATGCATATACAAAACACCTGTATTTTAATCTAAATATATGATATATCCTGATATCAATAGACATTAATTGTGTAACAATATAATATTAACTTCATCTAGAGTCAATAATGAATATTGTGTATCTGGATAGCATATTCTGTTTATCATGCATAAATAAGATATTCGATTTCACAAATACTATATTGCATTTGTGAAATACATGTTTTAAAATTTAGTAATATATCATTTAGTAAAATTAGATCACGAACAGTTCAAGGGAAATTATTTTACGCAACGTTAGGACAATAGGAAAGTTTTTTTTATATATATACAACTGATAGTACATCTTATACACTTACAGCCACTTTAATTTGTAGGAGAAACACTTAACATGATAAGTACATTGTACGTCAAAGATTGAGAAATGTTATTGAATAAACAATCACTATTCATGTGTTACATAAACAAATCTATTGGCGAATTACAGCCAGGACATTATAAAAAAATAATATTGTATACTCTTAAGCACATGATACAATACAAAATGTGTTGCAGTATGCTAACCGGAGTGTTAAAATTGCATGTGTCATGTTTGTATATTATTATATGTGTAAGGAGTATTCAATCTTGTTTTTTAATTTCTTTTTTAGTTAACCGCCTATTCTGATGAGTTTATTGGAAGATTTTAACTGGAAACCCGTCCGGTGCACCTGAGTTCATCCAGGTTTTTAGTGGGTTCGTGTTACTCGATCTTTAGTTTTATGTGTATGTTTTGTAGATCGTTGTTGGTGCTTTTTCTTTTGGCCATTGTGTTGTCTGTTCTTCTTCGATTTACGGATTCTGATTACCGCTTTGGTATCTTCAAACTCTTCATATACAAGCTTAATCTGACAAGGGATGCTTCCGCAGGTATAGATGACATCAGCAGATGTTGGCGATCATATTTAAGCCTTTCACTTTATTTGCCAACAAATACTTATAAATTATTGGCTTTCCAATCTTTTGACAATGAGCGTACTTGATGAAGGTTATTTCAAAAAAATGTCGTGTGCACTAAATTAGATATCTACGTTTTTTTTAATTATGGCAGCGACCCATTGGGTCCCATGACTCGAATATTACTTTCCATGGTAGAGATAGAAAAGGGAAAAAGGACATAAACTGGAAATTAAGCAAGTTACCATTAGAACAAAAGAAAAAACACATAAGTATTACGTAAATAAATATAAGAAGAGTTTGGAGATACTAAAGGGGTATTTAGAATCCTTCAATCGAAGAAAAACAAATAACAATGGCCAAGCGAAAAAGGACAAACCGATCAATAAAGCATTACACATAAAACTAAAGATCGAGTAAGACGAACCTAGTAAAAGCCGGGGACGAACTCATGTGTTCCTGAAGGATAAGCAGTTCCTGCTCCACTAGGAAGGAAGCCAATTTCAATAACAGAAGAAGACTTTTAATTATTGATCTTTGATTTCCTCTAATATTATTTTGCTTAGATTAATAGGGTTAGGGCTATGGTGTTTAACGCCATTGTCAACAATATTTCACTTAGAATTTAAACACGGTTACTATTTGATATCACACGTTAAAGTAATATTTGAAGCTGTTTCGAAATATTACGCCTTCGAATGATTTTCTGTCAAGATGAGAATATTCAGAATATTCAGTCCACTTATAGTATTGAGAAATCGTATAGGTGTGACTTCTATGCAGTAGACAACAGGATATGAACAATTAAAGTCAAGGTTTCAAGATACTGAAGGCGATATAGGACGGAAAAAATGACGTGAAATTGCTAAACAGTGTAAGATGATTTTCCTCTTTGATAATAGCTTTCATGCAAAATAAACAAACACAAATATTTGCATTGCAATCTCAACAAAAAACAAACATGTTTTGCAAATTCATATTTTGCAAACATAATTGCATATTCTCAAAATTCAATATGATTTGCAATTTTATGCAAAATTCATTATTGCATATAATTTCCTAAATAAAGGTTAAGACATTCCTAGAAACAATTTAATGAATATTACATGACCTTCAATCATTATAAATTGTTGATCAGTGTTTTGTAGGGCGCAAACAATTCGTTCCAGAGATGTCCGATGTGTTGGTGCACATTAGAATTCGACGGACTCATTCTGATGTATTCGGGGTTTATATATGAAAAGAAACAAAGGATTTAATGTTTCGTTTTATACGCTTTTGATTATATATTACAGTCCATAATACATACACTAACAAGAAACAGTTTCAATAAACATGTTACACGGCTGAATTCTGCACAGTTATATTGATCAATTACACGTGTTGATGAGGAAGATGGTGCGCCAACTACGGGGGCCGCGCCTCAAAAGTTAAATGATACAGTGTGAAATAATATAATGAAAGAGTGTCAGTTGGACATTATTACATTTGTAAGAAAAGTTTGAAGATACCACATTGTAATCAGAAGCTGTAAATCGCAAAAAAAAAAAAAAAAAAAAAAAAAAAAAAGAAGAAAAAAGAAGAAAATACAATAACCAAAAGAAAAAGGACAAAGTGACAGATAATTATTTACACAACACTACACACACAACTAAATATTGAGCAACACGAACTCCACTAAATGCGGAGGGAGAACGAACGTGCTTCAGAAGTTTAAATCTAATACTAAGCGTAGATATTGAATTTTATCCTGCAATCAGTACATTTGCTGTACAAATATACTATACGAATAAATGTTTGCTTTATTCGTACTAGACGAATAAACTTTTCAGCCTACGAATAAACTTTTAAACCTACGAATAAACTTTTAAGCCCCGCCTATATATATTCCGGAACTACTTTTTTGTGTTTTTGCTCTCTCGTGAAGGAGTTAAAATATGAACCGTAACCAATGTCAATAATCGACCGTCGTCTTTTTCTAATAAATGTTTTCGTTCTCACTATTTGTAAGTTTACAAACCGACAAAATGAAACTAATAATTTTAAAATTTCATATTTTTTATACATATTTTACGATAAAAAAAATCCTAGAAGTCAATAAAAAACAAAACAAAAATCTTAAACAAATCCGAATCATTTATAACTTGACAGGGAAGCTTTGAAAACAAAACAAAAACAGCTAAAACTACAGGACAAAGGGAATAAATCAAAGAGGGCATGCCCTCCAACAGATGAGGAAATTAACATCCTTTATAACAGAAACGTTCTGGGCAGTCACACACCACAATCTTTACTAAACACACTTATATGGTTAAATAACTCAGTACAGTTTGAACATCAAACTCTAAGATTACTACATATATTTTATTATAAAATTTCTTCATATTAATTGTTCAATTAATTCACATCAATTACTTCAACATATCAGATAGTAGATTTCTTCAAGGTGAAAATATCACATATTCCTGCTATTGGTATTGCATCAAGTCACTTTAAAATTATAGATAATTATTTATATTCTGAATTCTTTATGACACCACAAAATATCTATATAATTTGTTTTAACCATTTGGAATAATTGTATTCAGTCACTTCCTCCAATCATTTTGCATCTTTTTTTAAAACATTTTTTTCTTTTGCAAAATTCCAACAAAGTTGTATGTTTTGTCAGTTGAAACTAGTGTTTTATCTGCTGGAATTCTACTCACTGTTGATCAGGATTACAGTACATTTTTTATTTTGTGCAATTCCATTTGAAACTGATTCACATACCCCTAGCCTGTATGCAACAACTGAGTGATAGTTCTTGAAAAATTTCCTTTGTTTAATCAGATCTTTATAAAACGTTCATAGGCTTTTATGCAATTATTTCTTTCATATATATAGTCTTTGCACTTATTTCAAACATCACATGTACATTGTACACTGTTAGACCATTAATCCAGCCATTCATCTGAAAGACATTAATATAGCATTGATTATAATTAAAATACATGTTATTATATATTTACTAATAAAATAACAAGAAAAAAGGAACAAAATGCAGACTAAATTAGCTATGTTTGAATATTTGAAACTTCAAGCTTTCATAATGCATTTTTGTATGATCCGACTCAGAAAATATATTCACACATTAGTCATTACTCGCAACAGCCAACATTATCATGTAAATATTGTTCATTCCAGAAAAATATATCCTTCACTCTAATATTTTTCTGGTCACAACACTTATGCAATAAACCTATGTCCATAATATTCTTGGTTCCTTAGTGACATCGCATTATGTAATTTACCAATCAATGGATTATGGTTTAATAATAGCAAATTTGATATGAAGAAAATAGTTGGTGGGGATTCTACATACATGTAGACTTCAATGCATATTAATTTGTTTGATTATGATATACAAACAGAAGTTAAATATAGTAATTAAAATCATATCTGGTGCTTGTTGACACTAAATCAGATCTCTATTTTGATTTTCTTCAATTTACCGTGTATACATGTATATGAAAGTTTTATTTTATTCTATAAAAATAAATTCCAATTTTCCATTGAAACCTATGTAAAGTCCAGAGGATTGGTATTAGCTTCTCCTCCTTTATATACTTGCATTGTCGCAAAATACATAATTTATTTGTACGAGCTTTAGAAACAGGTACAAAAGTGCATGAAAGAAAACTTTCCAGTCTCATGAAAAAAATGAAGGAAAGTTGCAAATTAGACATTTATCAATCAGTGCCAGAAAATATCTTATCTCGTCCAGAAGTTAAGAGAAAACAATGTGGAGGGGATCTATAGATATTATGCAAATATCAGGGCATAAAAATGTGGCATTTATTAATAATTTCTCAACATTGAGCGAGGAAAGACACAAGAAAATATCAAACATCCTCAGCAACACTGAAAGTGAAACTAACAGAAATGCTTTTCAGCAAACTTACCTCGTAAAACCTCCACAAATTCTACAACCAGTAGCACTTCTGATGTTTCGTGTCGAAGCAATCCCGATGTTCCTTCTTACAGTTCCAATACAAATATGTCAAGTCAAATTAGTTCTATGTTTTACGGCGTGGTCATCCATAACAAATGGTGAATGTGTACACAATTTTCACAAATGACTTATATCCCAATAACTGAGCATTTGAGTGTTTGACATCGTTGTTAAATACATTTCCGTGAATCAGTTCAGTTTGTTGAGATAAATGATTAATCTTTCTGTTTTCTCTACTCTACCTAGTTTACTTAAAACATGCTCGAATCGTCGATACATGTATCGTCACGGTATGTGTTTTCGTGGTATCCATTTTATTTTGATTTCCACAGCGCACGCATTATTTTTGACGTGTCTTCCGGTTTCTATTTATGGAACATAAACAATACGAAAGCTGACATTTGTAAAAAAATGATAAAGTTTACTTTAAAGACGTAAGTACCAAAAACAGTGAACCTACCTACTGAACCATACTTTTTGTAATGCCAAAAATGTACTTCATTTATAAAGTAGCTGGAAAAAAATCCAGAAGGGCTATATAAAATTTAACTATGTCGTCTGCCTCTCAGACACCTGCTCTTCCTGTCATGTAACTATCATGGGGTCACTGATCGTATTTGTAAACAAAAGAGCCGACTGAAATGTGCCTGTTTCTTATATAAAATACATGTCACTTTGCAGTGCATTGTGTTTTTAGCACTAAAAAAAACATCAAAAGTAAACACAATTTTGAAAGTGGTAATTTTCAAACATTCTGTTATTTTATTTAGATGTAGTATGATTTGGTAGATGGCCAGAACCATGAAATTTTAAAACCAGCCATTTCCGGATTTTATATTCGTTTCCATCCCGTATATCGGCCTTGTTTTTATTTGCCACGGAAACAAATGACGCCATTTTACTGACAACAAAAGTTGCCAGGTAATCGAGAGTATATTAAAATACAAGAAAGGCTTTAAAAACAATCTTATGCACAAAGAAATATTTAACTAGCCATTCTTTGAAAATTCCATACGTCATATGAATGGAGGGTTAACACTGTTAATCGCTATATCTGAAAATCGATAATAGCACGAAAACCGATAACACGATGGTATGTGTGTGTTGCTTTCAAATGTTTACAAACTGTGTGGGTCATACTTAAATACGCCTGCAGTAGTAACCAGGTAAATATATACGCCTGTGTGTCATACAAAGGTGGACGCCTGCAACTATATGGTTCTTTTTTATTTAATTCTTTTTAATATAAACTAGTAAAAGGAATATACCGGATGTTTATTATTTGATATAAAAAAATAAAAATAAAAGTGAACCATATAGTTGCAGGCGTATACCTTTTCACACAGGCGTATATATTTACCTGTTTACTACTGCAGGCGTATTTAAGTATGACGTATGATCGATAAATTAATGTGTTTTCATATCTATGAAAAACATATTAAATATATATTTTTCAGGTTCTAAACTATCAATTTTCTATATAGATTTTCATCTTAATCAATAAATCTTCATTTAAATATAGTTATTTCACTTCCTTTTGAGAACTATTTGTTCGCGAATTTTTGTCGGCAAAAAAATTCTGGTATTTTACTACACCAAATAGTGAGGATTCCGTTGCATTAAAAAATGCATTTTTACGAGTAAAGATTATTTCCTAGGACATCGTGAATTGCAGGATAAATACAATATTGGTCTGTTGACGGTAAATATAGAATTTACTTGACTCGGCGCGAAACGGAGAGAAAGACTCGCTAAAAGCTCGTCTTTCACCCCGTTTCTCAGCCTCGTCAAATAAATTCTATATTTACCGTCAACAGACCAATATTGTATATTTATCCTGCAATCAGTACATTTACTGTACAAATATGCTATGCGAATAAATTTTTGCTTTATTCGTACTAGACGAATAAACTTTCCTGGTACCCTATAGCTATGTACAGCCTAGGGCGCAGACAAGTATGAAACTGGTACTAATGTAACGCGGACCACGAAGAAGACACCCTTGACAACATTTATGAAAGGCGAGGAATGACGCTTGTTTCTGTCCTTTTTGTTTAAATCTGACAAGTTTTCCGACTTTTTTGACATTGCAGGATAAACACAATATACGTACATTGTCGTTAAATATAAAATTCATTTGTACTCGCTGCGAAACAGGCCTGAAAAGCTCGCCAAAGGCTCGCTACTCTGCCTGTTTCTAAAGCTCGTACAAATAAATTTTATATTTACCGACAATGTACGTATATTGTATATGAGTGCACACGACACGTTTCTGGAATAACCTTTATCTGGTTAGTTCTTAAAAGATTGGAAAGCACATTAATTTAAATTATTTGAGATATGTAATTTAGTGCGTACGACACGTTTTTGGAATAATTTTCACCAGATACGCTCAAGTTAAAAAGATTTTAAAGCGCATACACTTTACTATTTCAAGAACATTTTTATCGATCGGAAGTTGATGATTTAATAAAAACGTAGATATCAAATTAGTCCACACAACTTGTGTCTGGAATAATCTTCATAAGGTTTACTCAAGATCAAAAGATGGGAAAGACAAATAATTCAAAGTTTGGAGAGCAAGTAAACCAAAGGGCCTAAACAGGATAGGCAAAATCGGCTAAGGTCACCTATGCCTGAGGGAGCACAACCTTCACACATACTGTGAAATATCTTCTTTGACCTTCATTTTGAGGAAAATAACTACCATCAGTAAAACATCTATAAATATGTTTCTTCTAAAGACATATGTGTATTGGTCAGGATAATACAAACGTAGATATAAATCTAGTGCACACGACGCGTTCATCAGGTACAAAAGATTGGAAAACCAAACAATTTAGTGTTTGGGAGCAAGGAAACCAAAGGACATAATCAGGATCGCCAAAATCTGTTAAGGTCACCTATGCCTGAGGTAGGAGAACCATAGCTTTATTACTAATTACACTATTTAGGAACTGTAAATTTCAATGATAGATATATCTAATAAACCATGTCAGTGACGAAACACTAACGACTGTGCGGGTAATGCTTCATGGCGGAAAAAAGTACATAATGATTTCCTGTCGTTTGGACGTTATTTTATGTGAAATAGTGTTTCGGTGGACACCATTTGACAATCCATTATTATGACTTACAACAACACAAACATAAATCGTGACAAGATGAATAATTTCATCCATTGCATTTGTAAACTCTTTGATTAAAAGAATTGGAATATTTCCTTGTTAGTTAGTTAGTTAGGAAGAATACAGACCAGTCGTTTGACTTACATTATGATTATAAGTAAATAATGTTTGGAATCATTTCCATTAGGTCAAAAACATTTTATTTTCGTCTGCCAAACCACGTGATTTTGATGGAATACTAAGCACTGGAGTTCCGGTGTCAATGTACACAACGAAAACTCAAATCGCTTTAACGTTACTCAAATTAAAGAATTTTTTTTTACATTTTCTGTAAAAGACAGATATCAATGAAATTATTTTATTTGTATCAAAGATTTCAATGCACAGACAATTACTTCTTTAAAATTAAATTTATTTTATTTCTTTATTTACTGCCATCAGCATCATAAAAGGAAAACGACATGTCTTGATATATTTCTGTTATCAGACAGACAGTGTGGTACCGAACACCAGTATTTACTCAGCCGTTTTCTTTGCGTCTCCATATTACAATTACTTATAATCTACCGCATCTACGACTATGGTATGTTGACGTTGTCACAGTAATAGCGTAAACACCGGAAGTAGTCTGCCTAACATTTCAGACGTCATGACACGAAAAAGACGGAACATGATCGGAATTGACATGAATCGAAACAACCGTATTACAAACTTTTTTATGTGACGCCAGTGACGTCAACTTCAAGTTTTGAATTACAGTAACAATTTAATGGTTAACTGATAGGCCGTCAGCATCAATACACCATAAGAATTAAAATGATACTTTTCAACTTAAAAATCTTATAGAAAGTTAACACAAAGGAAAATATCATAATGCCTGTTCAATTTCTAAGAAACGTACGTTTATGATAAAATATTTACAAACTTTAGCATTTTGCAAATGATACAGGAATATTTCTAGCAACTTCAGAATATATAATCGTGTAAAAATTGGTAGCGATACAATGTCATAGAAAAATAATCCCAATACATAATGACAATTGTAATGCCTTACATGGTAAAATGAACACAATAAATTGAAATTGATAAAAATCATTTTCTATCAAACATGAATGACTTCTTAAACATATATTATAAATAGAAAGGGTGGATTTATACATAATACAATATTTTCAATTTCTGATATAATAAATAAACATATCTTGAAATTTGGTATCTAATTTAGTTAATGTTGAAAAAAATGAAACCCCATTGTAATTCCAAAACCGTAAACATCAAAACGGATTTTTCCATTTCTTTATTCCTTGTAAGATCGTACAGTTCCTTTGTTCTTTGTACGGATGTGCTATTTGCTTTTACAAGCTAGTAATACGTAGTTCATTTTATACGAAAGTCCACATTTGTATCCTGTATTTTGCGCTCGGTACATGTATGACATCAGAACAAACAAACGGTGGTATTTAAAAATAACGTGACACAAATTTAATAATTTATTTTGGTTTATTGATATTGGGATGACAACAGCCAATGTGCTCCATTGATTATTTAAAAATAAATTATTTACCATTCAAAATACACTTTTAATGTATTTTATTATATAGCTTTGTGCGGTAAGTCGCATTTCATTCACTGTGAATAATACATCCTCAAGTAGCATATTACTAGTACATTCTGACTGATAATACCCTAAACAATATCTACTGGAGTTTGAAGATACCATAGGCGTAATCAGAAGCCATAAATCGAGGGTTGGATTGGGTTTATGGAGTTTTACTCCACTTTCAACCATATTTCAGCCATATTGTGGCGGTCGGTTTTATTGATGGAGGAAACCCAGTGAAAACCACCGACCTGTCGCAAGTCAATGACAAACTTTATCACATAATGTTATATCGATTACACCTCGCCATGACCGGGATTCGAACTCACAACTTAAATGGTGATAGGTACTGATTGCACAGGTAGTTATAAATCCAACTACCATACGATCACGACCACAACGACCTCGTCGTAAATCAAGGATGGACAGATAATACAATGGCCAAAAGAAAAAGGACAAAAGGACAAACATTGATTTACATCACACTTTACAAAAAACTAAAGATTAAGCAACACGACCCCCACAAAAAGTCAGGGTTGAACTAATGTTCTCCTCACGGGTAAGCAGTTCCTGCTTCACTAGTGGCACCCGTTGTGTTACGCTAAGTAGGGTGTACAATATTGTTGTTAAGATATAGACCTTTATATATTGTATTGATGCCATTATAATAATGTATGTCTGAGATCTATGTCAGCAATATTTCAAATATCTAGTCGTAGTGTTATTGATGAAGGATACCGGGATATTATATAAAGTGCAGATTGAATGTGAGAACAAATGAACCTTTTAGGATACAATTTTATTATTATGTTTTATGAATATCTACTAAATTTTCTCGTCTATTTCTAGTGTTTTAGGTCATCGCGGGTCAAATATAAAGTTTCTTATTAAAATAACTAAACATGATCAGACAATGTATTACGTGGGAACTGGTATTCGTCGATTAAGCCATCAATACCATTTGAATTAATGTTATACTCGTATTCTCTATAAAAAATAATAGTAATTTGTATGCAATGTATGAAAAAAAAGCTTTGAATAAATATAGATAACAGTCCAGAAGAACAAAATGCATTCAAGACAGTGAAACATAACAAAGAAGTAAAACAATATAAAAGTCGCTAACGGTAAGGGTTAGCATATATCTAAACCATTCACTATACTGGTCACGAAGTCATAATTTCCAACGAATGCTATGGAATCATATATTCACAGATTTATCTTTGGAAACATATCTACAATCAATTGAGACGCTACAATTTCGAATCGGTTAACCAGGTTATGACGGCGACCATAGTCTTATATTTTCCTTTGAAGATTTAGAAAATGCAACTCAAAATAAGAATAGTTATTGCTGCAATAGAAAGTAGTATATAACGTCAATTTTATCAGCATGCATAAAGTATCGTCATTCAACTAAAGTGTTTACAGCAGTAAATCGCCGTATATGTATCACATTCCAATCATTCAGAAACATTCATGACCTTTTGAAACCAGTTGCATTTTGAAAACTTAGAACATCAACTTCAACAAACAAGTTTAAAACTATATTTCCAGTGTATTTATCTGGTTTAAGTTTATTGATTGGCTATAACTCAACATCCAGCATTTCAACCATATTCAAACTGAGAACAAGTTGCACAATATATGTAAACTACATAAAAATAGGAGAGGGACTACTTTTTTTGGCTACCACTGGACAAGTATAGAGTTGAGCAACGGCTACAAAGCTCATTCACTTTTCCGAAATCTACAAGAGAGGTCTTTGACGTGCAAGCTACGTGGCACTCTCCAACCACGTTGAACACTAGGCTGCATGGTCGCGTTGTCCGTGTTTTAACCTGACACCCCCTGCATTGAGCGAGTACCACTAATCTGCTACCTGGGGACGCACTGAATAGCTCTGTGGGTTAGAGCTTCGTGAACCTTCAACAGTATCCAGATTGTACACCTCCCCTCCCACACACACAATTCTCGTCTGGTCAATGTAGATATGTTTACATATAATGCAAGAAGCAATATTTCCCCCAGAAAGAAAACAAAAAGATTACCCTGGAGGGTCGATACCTCTTCTGGTGGACTATTAGTCTCCGAGGGTAGCATATGTCCAGTAGTCAGTGCTTCGGCACTGACATGATTTAATAGATATATATGTTATTGAAATTTACAGTTTCTAAATAATGAAAGTATTATTAAAATTAAGGTTCTCCTCCCTCAGGTATAGGTGACCTTAGACGATTTTGGCGATCCTATTTAGACCCTTTAGTTTACTTGCTGGCAAAACTTTATAAATTATTTGGCTTTCCAACCTTTCGAGTTTGAGCGTACCTGATGAAGGTTATTCCAGAAACACGTTGTGCGCACTAAACTTGATATCTACGTTTTATTCCCCCAGAAAGATAACACAAAGATTACCTTGGAGGGGGATGCCCGATGGAGGGGTTACCCTGGAGGGGGATGCCTGATGGAGGTATAATTGACTTGTACCATGATTATGATTATGATATCAATATTTGTTTGTATTGCATCATGTGTGTGTCAAAGTTTTTCCCCCCCAATAAGATAAATAATATTTGTAGGATTGGGGTTTCGTGGAATTTGTCTACCTTGCGAAAAAGAATGATTAATGGGGTATCTGAATAGATTTTACGATATCGTGGTGCAATTTAAAATAGACCTTTAAATGATATCTAGTTAGTCAACTGTAAAGATAAAATTGTGTTATTGTATGGCTTTTTAGTACACAGACAGCAGTGCACTGAAATATAAAACTCGTTATACACAAGAGAAGAATATATGCAGTGTAATAATGTTATATGCGGGGGAGTAGCCTTTACTTTAATTCGGATTTATTGCCTGATATAGTCTCAAAGAAAGAAATATAATAGTGCACTATTGTTTGTTTGTTTGATGGTGTTTAGCACCAATTTCAACAATATTTCAATTATATCGGTTAGTTTTATAGGTGGAGGAAACCGTATGACGCAGAGAAAACCCTTGACATGTCGCAAGTCACTGACAAACTTTATCACATAATGTTGCACACCTCACCCTGATCGAGACTCGAACTCACAACCTCAGTCGTGATAGGCACTGCTTGCATAGCTAGTTATGAATCCACCTATTATATGACCACGGCCCCCTAGTGCACTATTGTTCTAGAAATATGTTATATTATTTGACTTCTAAAATCGTCTTCTAGATAATAAATTTGTATATATAGTCGCCACATTATTGTTTATTGTAGATGTGATAATGCTTACATACCCGCAAGAATAGTTTGAAGCTACCAACGGAGTAATCAGAAGCGGTAAATCGAAGAACAGATGGCCACGAAAAGAACATGAAGGACAGATGGCCAAGAAAAGAACATAAAGGACAGATGGCCAACAAAAGAACATGAAGGACAGATGGCCAAGAAAAGAACACGAAGGATACATGGCCAAGAAAAGAACATGAAGGACAGATGACCAAGAAAAGAACATGAAGGACAGATGACCAACAAAAGAACATGAAGGACAGATGGCCAAGTAAAGAACATGAAGGACAGATGGCCAAGAAAAGAACATGTAGGAGAGAGGGCCAAGAAAAGAACATGAAGGATAGATGACCGAGAAAAGAGCATGAAGGACAGAAGGCCAAGAAAAGAACATGAAGGACAGAGGGCCAAGAAAAGAACATGAAGGACAGATGACCAACAAAAGAACATGAAGGACAGATGGCCAAGAAAAGAACATGAAGGACAGATGGCCAAGAAAAGAACATGAAGGACAGATGGCCAAGAAAAGAACACGAAGAATAGATGGCCAAGAAAAGAACATGAAGGACAGATGACCAAGAAAAGAACATGAAGGACAGATGACCAACCAAAGAACATGAAGGACAGATGGCCAAGTAAAGAGCATGAAGGACAGATGGCCAAGAAAAGAACATGTAGGAGAGAGGGCCAAGAAAAGAATATGAAGGATAGATGACCGAGAAAAGAGCATGAAGGACAGAAGGCCAAGAAAAGAACATGAAGCACAGAGGGCCAAGAAAAGAACATGAATGTCAAATGGACAAGAAAAGAACATGAAGGACAGATGGCCAAGAAAAGAACATGAAGGACAGATGACTAAGAAAAGAACATCAAGGACAGATGGCCAAGAAAGAACATGAAGGACAGATGGCTAAGAAAAGAACATCAAGGACAGATGGCCAAGAAAAAACATGAAGGACAGATGGCCAAGAAAAAACATGAAGGACAGATGGCCAACAAAAGAGCATGAAGGACAGATGGCCAAGAAAAGAACATGAAGGACAGATGGCCAAGAAAAGAACATGAAGGACAGATGGCCAAGAAAAGAACATGAAGGACAGATGGCCAAGTAAAGAACATGAAGGAAAGATTGCCAAGAAAAGAACATGAAAGACAGATGGCCAAGAAAAAAAACATGAAGGACAGATGGCCAAGAAAAGAACATGAAGGACAGATGGCCAAGAAAAGAACATGAAGGATATATGGCCAAGAAAAGAACATGAAGGACAGATGGCCAAGAAAAGAACATGAAGGACAGATTGCCAAGAAAAGAATATGAAGGACAGATGGCCAAGAAAAGAACATGAAGGACAGATGGCCAAGAAAAGAACATGAAGGACAGATGGCCAATAAAAGAACATGAAGGACAGATGGCCAAGAAAAGAACACGAAGGACAGATGGCCAAGAAAAGAACACGAAGGAAAGATGGCCAAGAAAAGAACACGAAGGACAGATGGCCAACAAAAGAACATGAAGGACAGATGGCCAAGAAAAAAACATGAAGGACAGATGGCCAAGAAAAGAACATGAAGGATCGATGACCAAGAAAAGAACATGAATGACAGATGGTCAAGAAAAGAACATGAAAGACGGATGGCCAAGAAAAGAACATGAAGGACAGATGGCCAATGAAAGAACATGAAGGACAGAGAGCCCAGAAAAGAACATAACAGACAGATGGCCAAGAAAAGAACATGAAGGACAGATGGCCAAGCAAAGAACATGAAGGACAGATGGCCAACAAAAGAACATGAAGGACAGATGGCCAACAAAAGAACATGAAGGACAGATGACCAAGAAATGAACATAAAGGACAGATGACCAAGAAAAGAACATGAAGGACAGATGGCCAAGAAAAGAACATGAAGGATGCATGGCCAAGAAAAGAACATGAAGGACAGATGACCAAGAAAAGAACATGAAGGACAGATGACCAACAAAAGAACATGAAGGACAGATGGCCAAGTAAAGAACATGAAGGACAGATGGCCAAGAAAAGAACATGTAGGAGAGAGGGCCAAGAAAAGAACATGAAGGATAGATAACCGAGAAAAGAGCATGAAGGACAGAAGGCCAAGAAAAGAACATGAAGGACAGAGGGCCAAGAAAAGAACATGAAGGACAGATGACCAACAAAAGAACATGAAGGACAGATGGCCAAGAAAAGAACATGAAGGACAGATGGCCAAGAAAAGAACATGAAGGACAGATGGCCAAGAAAAGAACACGAAGAATAGATGGCCAAGAAAAGAACATGAAGGACAGATGACCAAGAAAAGAACATGAAGGGCAGATGACCAACCAAAGAACATGAAGGACAGATGGCCAAGTAAAGAGCATGAAGGACAGATGGCCAAGAAAAGAACATGTAGGAGAGAGGGCCAAGAAAAGAACATGAAGGATAGATGACCGAGAAAAAAGCATGAAGGACAGAAGGCCAAGAAAAGAACATGAAGCACAGAGGGCCAAGAAAAGAACATGAAGGACAGATAGCCAAGAAAAAACATGAAGGACAGATTGCCAAGAAAAGAACATGAAGGACAGATGGCCAAGAAAAGAACATGAATGTCAAATGGACAAGAAAAGAACATGAAGGACAGATGGCCAAGAAAAGAACATGAAGGACAGATGGCTAAGAAAAGAACATGAAGGACAGATGGCCAAGAAAAAACATGAAGGACAGATGGCCAAGAAAAAACATGAAGGACAGATGGCCAAGAAAAGAACATGAAGGACAGATGGCCAAGAAAAGAACATGAAGGACAGATGGCCAAGAAAAGAACATGAAGGACAGATGGCCAAGTAAAGAACATGAAGGAAAGATTGCCAAGAAAAGAACATGAAGGACAGATGGCCAAGAAAAAAACATGAAGGACAGATGGACAAGAAAAGAACATGAAGGACAGATGGCCAAGAAAAGAACATGAAGGACAGATGGCCAAGAAAAGAACATGAAGGACAGATGGCCAAGAAAAGAACATGAAGGACAGATGGCCAAGAAAAGAACATGAAGGACAGATGGCCAATAAAAGAACATGAAGGACAGATGGCCAAGAAAAGAACATGAAGGAAAGATGGCCAAGAAAAGAACACGAAGGAAAGATGGCCAAGAAAAGAACACGAAGGACAGATGGCCAAGAAAAGAACATGAAGGACAGATGGCCAAGAAAAAACATGACGGACAGATGGCCAAGAAAAGAACATGAAGGATCGATGACGAAGAAAAGAACATGAATGACAGATGGTCAAGAAAAGAACATAAAGGACAGATGGCCAATAAAAGAACATGAAGGACAGATGGCCCAGAAAAGAACATAACAGACAGATGGCCAAGAAAAGAACATGAAGGACAGATGGCCAAGCAAAGAACATGAAGGACAGATGGCCAACAAAAGAACATGAAGGACAGATGGCCAACAAAAAAACGTGAAGGACAGATGACCAAGAAATGAACATGAAGGACAGATGACCAAGAAAAGAACATGAAGGACAGATTGCCAAGAAAAGAGCATGAAGGACAGATGGCCAAGAAAAGAACATGAAGGACAGATGGCCCAGAAAAGAACATGAAGGACAGATTGCCAAGAAAAGAACATGAAGGACAGATTGCCAAGAAAAGAACATGAACGACAGATGGCCAACAAAAGAACATGAAGGATAGATGGCCAAGTAAAGAACATGAAGGACAGATGGCCAAGAAAAGAACATGTAGGAGAGAAGGCCAAGAAAAGAACTTGAAGGATAGATGACCGAGAAAAGAGCATGAAGGACAGAAGGCCAAGAAAAGAACATGAAGGACAGAGGGCCAAGAAAAGAACATGAAGGACAGATGACCAACAAAAGAACATGAAGGACAGATGGCCAAGAAAAGAACATGAAGGACAGATGGCCAAGAAAAGAACATGAAGGACAGATGGCCAAGAAAAGAACACGAAGGATAGATGGCCAAGAAAAGAACATGAAGGACAGATAACCAAGAAAAGAACATGAAGAACAGATGACCAACCAAAGAACATGAAGGACAGATGGCCAAGTAAAGAGCATGAAGGACAGATGGCCAAGAAAAGAACATGTAGGAGAGAGAGCCAAGAAAAGAACATGAAGGATAGATGACCGAGAAAAGAGCATGAAGGACAGAAGGCCAAGAAAAGAACATGAAGCACAGATGGCCAAGAAAAGAACATGAAGGACAGATGGCCAAGAAAAAAACATGAAGGACAGATAGCCAAGAAAAGAACATGAAGGACAGATGGCCAAGAAAAGAACATGAATGTCAAATGGACAAGAAAAGAACATGAAGGACAGATGGCCAAGAAAAGAACATGAAGGACAGATGGCTAAGAAAAGAACATGAAGGACAGATGGCCAAGAAAAAACATGAAGGACAGATGGCCAAGAAAAAACATGAAGGACAGATGGCCCAGAAAAGAACATGAAGGACAGATGGCCAAGAAAAGAACATGAAGGACAGATGGCCAAGAAAAGAACATGAAGGACAGATGGCCAAAAAAAGAACATGAAGGACAGATGGCCAAGTAAAGAACATGAAGGAAAGATTGCCAAGAAAAGAACATGAAGGACAGATGGCCAAGAAAAAAACATGAAGGACAGATGGCCAAGAAAAGAACATGAAGGATATATGGCCAAGAAAAGAACATGAAGGACAGATGGCCAAGAAAAGAACATGAAGGACAGATTGCCAAGAAAAGAATATGAAAGACAGATGGCCAAGAAAAGAACATGAAGGACAGATGGCCAAGAAAAGAACATGAAGGACAGATGGCCAATAAAAGAACATGAAGGACAGATGGCCAAGAAAAGAACACGAAGAACAGATGGCCAAGAAAAGAACACGAAGGAAAGATGGCCAAGAAAAGAACACGAAGGACAGATGGACAAGAAAAGAACATGAAGGACAGATGGCCAAGAAAAAAACATGAAGGACAGATGGCCAAGAAAAGAACATGAAGGATCGATGACCAAGAAAAGAACATGAATGACAGATGGTCAAGAAAAGAACATGAAAGACGGATGGCCAAGAAAAGAACATGAAGGACAGATGGCCAAGAAAAGAACATGAAGGACAGATGGCCCAGAAAAGAACATAACAGACAGATGGCCAAAAAAAGAACATGAAGGACAGATGGCCAAGCAAAGAACATGAAGGACAGATGGCCAACAAAAGAACATGAAGGACAGATGGCCAAGAAAAGAACATGAAGGACAGATGACCAAGAAATGAACATGAAGGACAGATGACCAAGAAAAGAACAGGAAGGACAGATTGCCAAGAAAAGAACATGAAGGACAGATGGCCAAGAAAAGAACATGAAGGACAGATGGCCCAGAAAAGAACATGAAGGACAGATTGCCAAGAAAAGAACATGAAGGACAGATTGCCAAGAAAAGAACATGAAGGACAGATGGCCAAGAAAAGAACATGAAGGACAGATGGCCAAGAAAAGAACATGAAGGACAGATGGCCATGAAAAGAACAAATCACCAGACAGAAAACTAAACTAAGGAATGAGCAACACGAACCTCACTATAACTGAGGGTGAACTCCGGACCTCCGGGAGGGTAAGCTGTTCCTGCTCCACATGTGGTACCCGTCCTGTAATGTAGGCTTTTTAAGGTATGTATGTTCTGGATGTACTGAAATACTACTTAATATATTTGATTATAAAATTCTTTGTTTAGTCGACAATATTTGAAAGGCAGGTTATATTTCACTTTATATTTTGCTTTGCTATATGCATGCTTGAATATTCTGATTTGGTACACCATGGAGTCACTGATAGTCTTGTTTGAACTTTGCATCTTTATAGAGCAATATGCGCACTAACTATGATATCCACGTTTTACTACTGTTACTGGGTCTATACCTTTGCTGGTACAGACTGGAAAGTGAATTATGAACAGTCATACACTTACACACAGAACAGTACACATAATACACAAAGTGTGAATCAAATCGATTAGATTGTTTCATGGACAGAGAATTTTCCAAAATTACCTGACACTGAACACCTTGATGCCCTAATGTATTTGTAGAAAGAATGACAATGTAACAGAAAAATGGTTATGAGTCATTATTCTATTATGAACACATCAACCATGTATGTTCTATTTGTGATGTAAAAACAGCATATAAGGTTTTTGGTTGTCGGTTTAGCATCCTTAAAATAAAGAGAGCACATACGATATGATCTTTTAGTACATTTTCGCTATCCAGTTTAGGACATTTTGTATATTTGCTCCCAAATAAAAAAAAAATATTTGGTTTTCTAATCGTTTGACTACCTGATGAAGGTTTGTTCCATAAACGCGTCGTCCGCACTAAATTTGATATTTACGTTTTTTTTTATTATGAATTGTTTATTCTTGTGGTCTTTTTTAACAATTGTATCCTGTTGACACAACATTTTACTTAATCAGAAATCTACGGGATAATTTGTTGTCCAATAAGAACTAATAGCAGTTAATCTCAGTTAATTCGAGGATATTAATGTATTATTAAGAGACGATTTTAAAAGAGCACTGGTGATTCTATTTGAAGGAGTTTTACTGTAATTTGACCTATTTTATTGCATACTTTGATTTTAAATTTGCCTTTAAATTTAGATTTTAAACTAGAACGCAAATATACTCTGCTCCAATTATTGATGAACATTATAATATTTCCAAGGACAGTATATTGGATATATTTACAAAATGTCTTAATTATTAGTAATTGCATACATTATTTGTCCATTGGTTAATCATTATGGAATATTGTGAAATTAAAGAATATATGTATGTAATACACTAAATCAGATTTATATTAGTCCCTATTTTCGAATCTGGGGCAATTGAGTTTACCCTATATTTTTAGTGGAATTCGTGTTGCTCGATCTTTATAGTTTACTGCATAGTGTTTTGTAGATCATTGTTTGTCCATTTGTCTTCGTCTTTTGGCTTTTGGTAGTTTTTATTGCGTCTTTAGAATTCCCAACTTGCACATTATCGTTCTTGTGTATGTTAATTAACTAGAAAATTATATAATATTAAGCAAACAGTACGCAAAATGGTTGGGTTTTTTTCTGTTCCTTTTTCCAATCGCTTGTATTTGAATTTCCTTTTATCGATGTGTACTTTTTTCAACTCATTCTGAGCCTTAAAGTCTACTATATACAGTCAAACATGTCTTATGTGACCTTCCGGGGGAACAGTGAAATATGGTCACATAAGACAGGTGGTCACTTAATACAAATTTGATCGAAATAAAATGGAGGGCAAAAAATAAGGTCACATATAAGTAGGTTTGACTGTCGTTTAATATTATCCAACTGTTTATCAAGAAGAAACTACAATGCCTAGCTACATTGTCTGTTGTTGACCATAACATTTATAATTTTTATTACAGAAAACTGAGCTTATCATGACAAAGCTATAAAATTTAAAAATAAAACAATAAATTACACACTGGTAATATTAATAAATTAATATCATAGGTTTTTTTATCTTGAGCGGAAACTTTCCTCGTTTGGATTTAATTCGAATTTAGTAACTCTTCATGATAGCTCATACACATGTAGGTGCTTGTTTTAGATTTCGTACAATGTATTTATAACTTTCACCATTTATGTAGGACATATTTATCGGATTGTTCACGTCGTGATTGAAGCTAAGATATCGAACAAATAATAATACTACAAGTACTATTATTGTTACTTTGTAAATGGGATTTGCATTCGTGTTTATTTACACCTTTAGAGATTGTATCAAACAGGGGTATTTTGGGTTGCGGTTTTTACCTAAATCAAGATTCAATATGCGAGTCCGAAATGACTAGATGTCATTGATACTAGTAATAATGTATACCGATACCTTTATATCGGTAACGTCATAATATGTTTGATGTCATATGGACAGATAATTTTCAGCATTAGAGTTAATAGTCTTTGATACTGATGATATGACTATGTGAGATCAAAGAACAAATGTCTAATTTTACCGATAAAAGAAGGTAGAGAACAAACACTGTTCATAACAAAACACAGATATAAAGTTAGATGTACATCAACATTAGAAAAAAGGATATATATATATATATATAAATATATACGTTTGAAAATTAAACCAAACAGTGTTAGAATTAGATTTTAGAGCTGTCAAATTGTTTTTCTTCCCTCGACGGGATTTGAACTCGCACCATTGATACACTGCAGCATCATTCGCTTAGCCTTACGTCCAGCGCTCTAGACCACTCGACCACATACACTCCCTGAAAAAGGAGCTTCAATAATCGTAGTGTTACCTTGTCTCGTAAGACAAATCTAGAGATAGACATAAGACATGTGCATAAGCGTGTGTAGATGGTACACATATACTCAATATTATAATTTGACAGCACTCTAACTCAGCAATTTTTAATATATTGCATAGGATAATAAAGAATTCACTATACACTATATATATGATGATCGGTTCGTCTTTGCCTCCGTTGTTTGTAGGAGGGTTCATGTCCTTTTTACGTTATTTGTGTCTGTTTTTGTTTTGTTTGTCCTCCTTCGTCTTCTGTGCCCCATGTCAATTTTTGATTCCACCTTCGGTTTTCTCTAACGTTTATTTAGTAACATGAACACGTGTCGATAAGTGAACAATGGACCTTAGGTTAATGTGAATTAATGACTAGAGAATCAGACAATATCTGTGAAACAAATTGTTGTTCGAGAATTTAGTTTACCTTCGTCTATTTTAGAATCTGTGTTGTTACATAATGTTATTTGTTATAAGCACAAGGAATCCGAACAGACGGAGTGATGTTGAATAATGTAATGTTTGTGCTTTTCAAATAAAAGAAAGAGTTCCACAATATGGCGGCATCCATTAAAATCAAAATAGTAATTTTTCCAATCGTCTGTACGACTATTTCATTGGTTATTTAAACAGATGGAAACGTCAAACCTAATTTGTAACATCTTATTGTTTGAAATAACACACCTGTTATGTTGAATTTCTATCAGTTCCTGAAGGATACCAGCTGTACATGTGTTCCATTAAAAGCAATAGATTAAATATAAATGCCAGTATAGTGTGCAATGTTTGTGAAAACCAAGCAATGACCACTATTGATTTTACTACATAGGAATATGTGATTTAAGATGAAACAATTCGGTCCTTCATTCTTGGTGGCGTAATGGTTAGCGTGCTCGCCTCGAGTGTGGTAGGTCGTTGGTTCGAGCCCCTGTCAGATCAAACCAAAGACTATATAATTGGTATTTGTTGCTTCTCCGGTAAGCACGCAGTATTAAGGAGAAAGAACAAAGACTGGTTAGCTCGGAATCAGAATAATGCGTCGGAGTGGATCGACATGTCTACCCGCGGACTGTTGTTTCAGTGAACTAGCACTATAAAAATCCAACTCAACGTGTTGGTCAAGAACAAAGCGGACCTCATCATCATCTCATTGAAATAAACTTCTTCTCACCATGATATAGCTGGAAAATTGCTGAATATGCGTTAAACAACAATCACTTACTCTTTAAATATATAATGCATTTCTCTGACGTCACACTTTTGTTCCGACAGTGGATTATTTTTAAGAATCTGCAGTTTATTCTTTTGTTCTTGCGTATATGAACTTTAACCTTTTACAATTGTATTCTTAAAAAGACTGGCAAGTTAAAACACACAAAAAGTATAGGAATCGATACATGTCCAGGTGTACGATTTTTAATCTTTCGAATATTCTTGTGTGTTGGTTACTAAGCGTATATAGAGTCGACACATGAAAGTTGCTGTTAGCATAACACTGTATGAATATGGACCCGAAAAAGTTAACTAAACGAAAAAGAGATGAAATAATAATGAAGTTTTATTGAAAATAAATATTGAATAGATAGTAATAAAAGGGGGTAGTTATTCCGTGCCACGAGCGCCTGTGATGAAGGTATGCGTTAAGCTTGGAAGTTTCTGTCTATCCACACTAATGTACAATATAATTAATATATATGACTCTTGATAGTAAACTTTATTTGAAAAAAATATCAGCAACTTTTTCATTGAGTAATTGATCAATATATTCCAGGTATGATACAAGTACAAAAATGCATTTAAAGGCCCGGGTGGCTCAATGAGTTAGGTACTTGGGTTACCTAACAACTCACATAAGCCTATCACCAATACGGCGTAGGTTCGTGCCCGGCTTTGTATATTACCAAAAAGGTGCACTCGACTCCGGGTACTCTGGCTTCTTCCATCACTAAAACTGGTCGCCATGATATAGCTGAAAGTGGCGTTAAACACCAAAAATCAATCAATTAATCAAAAATGCATTTCAAATCTGGCATAATTTATGCTCAGAACTGGCGAGTACAAGAAAATATAGATTCTTGCAGTACAAATTACCAAATTACGGGTCTCTTTTATTATTGTTTTTAAGAATCTACAGCTAGTGCGTATTCTTCATTTCATAGCGATTTTCCACGAAATCTTTAATATCACAAGTTCAAGATCGTTCAATTCAATTTCGTAAAGACAATGGGGAAAAGGATTTAAAAATAATATCCCTCATATCAAATCGTCCTATGACCAAAATTCCAAGCATAATGTTTCCGTTAAAGACAAACTTTGAAAAACAATGGAACATCCAGGAAAGATCCTTGGTGAATTGCACTATTACAGTAATAATAAAGTTAATATTGTTATAATTGTCAACAATACATTATGTGTTATCTTATCACCATGGTTATCATTGTAGTTATTCGTACTAATTGATCGTTGTAAATGCTCGGTCCTTTGTTATTATGCACAAATATGATACTTGTAGTGGTTGCGTTGGAATCATGAAAATTTCCCCTCCATCTAAAAACCCCCTTAATACGACCGTTGACAACAATGGTATGACTGTTTTGTAGTGTATCCAAGGCAATTCCATAGATTTCCAAGAACCATATGTCACCCTTGTTTGTAGTTCTATTACATCATACTTGTGTTTACTACTGCCATAGTGACGTAGTACCGGTATTTATTGTATATTGTATTCACAATGCATTTAATATATCTACTTTGTAAGCATTCTATCCTGGTACAATCTTTATTGTATGAAGACATTTAATAGTCTATATTGCATTGAACACGCTATGGGTATACGCAGCATGTAAACATGTAAATATGCCAAAAAATGGGGTCAAGAAAATTTTTTTAATTTTCCCTTAAGCAATCACCTCAAATACGGATGTGAAAAACAAAACACAAATACACAACACAAAACCAAGGAATGCAATTTAGACTCGTCCGATCCGAAAGGCGTACAAAAGAATACATCGTCAAATTGCCACAGCAAAGGACAGAAACATGAGTGATACATGGAGAAATTATACGGTCGTCATCACAATCTGGTTGACCATTACGAAATATCTATATCTCAAATGGCAATGGATCTTTTACTTTTTACGTAGATGTTTTCTTTCCTCTATCACTGCTACGACTTTTACAGAGTTGACTGTATATATGTGTAATACGGCGAGTGTCTTATTAGAAGCAGGAACTGCTTATCCTTTTCGAGCAATTGAGTTCACACTCGCTTTTTTTTTGTTGGTTCCGTGTTGCTAATCTTTTTAGTTTTTTGTCTTGTCCAATTATGTGTCTTTGTGTTCTGAGTTCCGTGTTGTGATGTCCGTACGATTTCCGCATGAAAACTATGTTCGGTTCGTCTTTACCTTCAGGTGATCCAGGGCTGATATCTTATTAAGGTTATTTGTGTTTGTTTGAGTTTAGTGGTGTCCAACACATATTGTGTTGTTATTTTTTGTTTTTCTTGTGTCTCGTGTACCCTATGTTGGCAGTTTCTCTTTCCTTTTTTTATTGTCCCTTCGGTATTCGCTAACGTTTATATTGAAATATACGTAATTTGGAGACGACATGAGAAAGTTCAGGGAACAATGCGTTAAACACCAAAAATCAATCAATTAATCAAAAATGCATTTCAAATCTGGCATAATTTATGCTGAGAACTGGCGAGTACATGAAAATATAGATTCTCGCAGTACAAATTACCAAATTACGGGTCTCTTTTATTATTGTTTTTAAGAATCTACAGCTAGTGCGTATTCTTCATTTCATAGCGATTTTCCACGAAACCTTTAATTTCACAAGTTCAAGATCGTTCAATTCAATTTCGTAAAGACAATGGGGAAAAGGATTTAAAAATAATATCCCTCATATCAAATCGTCCTATGACCAAAATTCCAAACATAATGTTTCCGTTAAAGACAAACTTTGAAAAACAATGGAACATCCAGGAAAGATCCTTGGTGAATTGCACTATTACAGTAATAATAAAGTTAATATTGTTATAATTGTCAACAATACATTATGTGTTATCTTATCACCATGGTTATCATTGTAGTTATTCGTACTAATTGATCGTTGTAAATGCTCGGTCCTTTGTAATTATGCACAAATATGATACTTGTAGTGGTTGCGTTGGAATCATGAAAATTTCCCCTCCATCTAAAAACCCCCTTAATACGACCGTTGACAACAATGGTATGACTGTTTTGTAGTGTATCCAAGGCAATTCCATAGATTTCCAAGAACCATATGTCACCCTTGTTTGTAGTTCTATTACATCATACTTGTGTTTACTACTGCCATAGTGACGTAGTACCGGTATTTATTGTATATTGTATTCACAATGCATTTAATATATCTACTTTGTAAGCATTCTATCCTGGTACAATCTTTATTGTATGAAGACATTTAATAGTCTATATTGCATTGAACACGCTATGGGTATACGCAGCATGTAAACATGTAAATATGCCAAAAAATGGGGTCAAGAAAATTTTTTTAATTTTCCCTTAAGCAATCACCTCAAATACGGATGTGAAAAACAAAACACAAATACACAACACAAAACCAAGGAATGCAATTTAGACTCGTCCGATCCGAAAGGCGTACAAAAGAATACATCGTCAAATTGCCACAGCAAAGGACAGAAACATGAGTGATACATGGAGAAATTATACGGTCGTCATCACAATCTGGTTGACCATTACGAAATATCTATATCTCAAATGGCAATGGATCTTTTACTTTTTACGTAGATGTTTTCTTTCCTCTATCACTGCCACGACTTTTACAGAGTTGACTGTATATATGTGTAATACGGCGAGTGTCTTATTAGAAGCAGGAACTGCTTATCCTTTTCGAGCAATTGAGTTCACACTCGCTTTTTTTTTGTTGGTTCCGTGTTGCTAATCTTTTTAGTTTTTTGTCTTGTCCAATTATGTGTCTTTGTGTTCTGAGTTCCGTGTTGTGATGTCCGTACGATTTCCGCATGAAAACTATGTTCGGTTCGTCTTTACCTTCAGGTGATCCAGGGCTGATATCTTATTAAGGTTATTTGTGTTTGTTTGAGTTTAGTGGTGTCCAACACATATTGTGTTGTTATTTTTTGTTTTTCTTGTGTCTCGTGTACCCTATGTTGGCAGTTTCTCTTTCCTTTTTTTATTGTCCCTTCGGTATTCGCTAACGTTTATATTGAAATATACGTAATTTGGAGACGACATGAGAAAGTTCAGGGAACAATGCGTTAAACACCAAAAATCAATCAATTAATCAAAAATGCATTTCAAATCTGGCATAATTTATGCTGAGAACTGGCGAGTACATGAAAATATAGATTCTCGCAGTACAAATTACCAAATTACGGGTCTCTTTTATTATTGTTTTTAAGAATCTACAGCTAGTGCGTATTCTTCATTTCATAGCGATTTTCCACGAAACCTTTAATTTCACAAGTTCAAGATCGTTCAATTCAATTTCGTAAAGACAATGGGGAAAAGGATTTAAAAATAATATCCCTCATATCAAATCGTCCTATGACCAAAATTCCAAACATAATGTTTCCGTTAAAGACAAACTTTGAAAAACAATGGAACATCCAGGAAAGATCCTTGGTGAATTGCACTATTACAGTAATAATAAAGTTAATATTGTTATAATTGTCAACAATACATTATGTGTTATCTTATCACCATGGTTATCATTGTAGTTATTCGTACTAATTGATCGTTGTAAATGCTCGGTCCTTTGTAATTATGCACAAATATGATACTTGTAGTGGTTGCGTTGGAATCATGAAAATTTCCCCTCCATCTAAAAACCCCCTTAATACGACCGTTGACAACAATGGTATGACTGTTTTGTAGTGTATCCAAGGCAATTCCATAGATTTCCAAGAACCATATGTCACCCTTGTTTGTAGTTCTATTACATCATACTTGTGTTTACTACTGCCATAGTGACGTAGTACCGGTATTTATTGTATATTGTATTCACAATGCATTTAATATATCTACTTTGTAAGCATTCTATCCTGGTACAATCTTTATTGTATGAAGACATTTAATAGTCTATATTGCATTGAACACGCTATGGGTATACGCAGCATGTAAATATGTAAATATGCCAAAAAATGGGGTCAAGAAATTTTTTTTAATTTTCCCTTAAGCAATCACCTCAAATACGGATGTGAAAAACAAAACACAAATACACAACACAAAACCAAGGAATGCAATTTAGACTCGTCCGATCCGAAAGGCGTACAAAAGAATACATCGTCAAATTGCCACAGCAAAGGACAGAAACATGAGTGATACATGGAGAAATTATACGGTCGTCATCACAATCTGGTTGACCATTACGAAATATCCATATCTCAAATGGCAATGGATCTTTTACTTTTTACGTAGATGTTTTCTTTCCTCTATCACTGCCACGACTTTTACAGAGTTAACTGTATATATGTGTAATACGGCGAGTGTCTTATTAGAAGCAGGAACTGCTTATCCTTTTCGAGCAATTGAGTTCACACTCGCTTTTTTTTTGTTGGTTCCGTGTTGCTAATCTTTTTAGTTTTTTGTCTTGTCCAATTATGTGTCTTTGTGTTCTGAGTTCCGTGTTGTGATGTCCGTACGATTTCCGCATGAAAACTATGTTCGGTTCGTCTTTACCTTCAGGTGATCCAGGGCTGATATCTTATTAAGGTTATTTGTGTTTGTTTGAGTTTAGTGGTGTCCAACACATATTGTGTTGTTATTTTTTGTTTTTCTTGTGTCTCGTGTACCCTATGTTGGCAGTTTCTCTTTCCTTTTTTTATTGTCCCTTCGGTATTCGCTAACGTTTATATTGAAATATACGTAATTTGGAGACGACATGAGAAAGTTCAGGGAACAATGCGTTAAACACCAAAAATCAATCAATTAATCAAAAATGCATTTCAAATCTGGCATAATTTATGCTGAGAACTGGCGAGTACATGAAAATATAGATTCTCGCAGTACAAATTACCAAATTACGGGTCTCTTTTATTATTGTTTTTAAGAATCTACAGCTAGTGCGTATTCTTCATTTCATAGCGATTTTCCACGAAACCTTTAATTTCACAAGTTCAAGATCGTTCAATTCAATTTCGTAAAGACAATGGGGAAAAGGATTTAAAAATAATATCCCTCATATCAAATCGTCCTATGACCAAAATTCCAAACATAATGTTTCCGTTAAAGACAAACTTTGAAAAACAATGGAACATCCAGGAAAGATCCTTGGTGAATTGCACTATTACAGTAATAATAAAGTTAATATTGTTATAATTGTCAACAATACATTATGTGTTATCTTATCACCATGGTTATCATTGTAGTTATTCGTACTAATTGATCGTTGTAAATGCTCGGTCCTTTGTAATTATGCACAAATATGATACTTGTAGTGGTTGCGTTGGAATCATGAAAATTTTCCCTCCATCTAAAAACCCCCTTAATACGACCGTTGACAACAATGGTATGACTGTTTTGTAGTGTATCCAAGGCAATTCCATAGATTTCCAAGAACCATATGTCACCCTTGTTTGTAGTTCTATTACATCATACTTGTGTTTACTACTGCCATAGTGACGTAGTACCGGTATTTATTGTATATTGTATTCACAATGCATTTAATATATCTACTTTGTAAGCATTATATCCTGGTACAATCTTTATTGTATGAAGACATTTAATAGTCTATATTGCATTGAACACGCTATGGGTATACGCAGCATGTAAATATGTAAATATGCCAAAAAATGGGGTCAAGAAATTTTTTTTAATTTTCCCTTAAGCAATCACCTCAAATACGGATGTGAAAAACAAAACACAAATACACAACACAAAACCAAGGAATGCAATTTAGACTCGTCCGATCCGAAAGGCGTACAAAAGAATACATCGTCAAATTGCCACAGCAAAGGACAGAAACATGAGTGATACATGGAGAAATTATACGGTCGTCATCACAATCTGGTTGACCATTACGAAATATCTATATCTCAAATGGCAATGGATCTTTTACTTTTTACGTAGATGTTTTCTTTCCTCTATCACTGCTACGACTTTTACAGAGTTGACTGTATATATGTGTAATACGGCGAGTGTCTTATTAGAAGCAGGAACTGCTTATCCTTTTCGAGCAATTGAGTTCACACTCGCTTTTTTTTTGTTGGTTCCGTGTTGCTAATCTTTTTAGTTTTTTGTCTTGTCCAATTATGTGTCTTTGTGTTCTGAGTTCCGTGTTGTGATGTCCGTACGATTTCCGCATGAAAACTATGTTCGGTTCGTCTTTACCTTCAGGTGATCCAGGGCTGATATCTTATTAAGGTTATTTGTGTTTGTTTGAGTTTAGTGGTGTCCAACACATATTGTGTTGTTATTTTTTGTTTTTCTTGTGTCTCGTGTACCCTATGTTGGCAGTTTCTCTTTCCTTTTTTTATTGTCCCTTCGGTATTCGCTAACGTTTATATTGAAATATACGTAATTTGGAGACGACATGAGAAAGTTCAGGGAACAATGCGTTAAACACCAAAAATCAATCAATTAATCAAAAATGCATTTCAAATCTGGCATAATTTATGCTGAGAACTGGCGAGTACATGAAAATATAGATTCTCGCAGTACAAATTACCAAATTACGGGTCTCTTTTATTATTGTTTTTAAGAATCTACAGCTAGTGCGTATTCTTCATTTCATAGCGATTTTCCACGAAACCTTTAATTTCACAAGTTCAAGATCGTTCAATTCAATTTCGTAAAGACAATGGGGAAAAGGATTTAAAAATAATATCCCTCATATCAAATCGTCCTATGACCAAAATTCCAAACATAATGTTTCCGTTAAAGACAAACTTTGAAAAACAATGGAACATCCAGGAAAGATCCTTGGTGAATTGCACTATTACAGTAATAATAAAGTTAATATTGTTATAATTGTCAACAATACATTATGTGTTATCTTATCACCATGGTTATCATTGTAGTTATTCGTACTAATTGATCGTTGTAAATGCTCGGTCCTTTGTAATTATGCACAAATATGATACTTGTAGTGGTTGCGTTGGAATCATGAAAATTTTCCCTCCATCTAAAAACCCCCTTAATACGACCGTTGACAACAATGGTATGACTGTTTTGTAGTGTATCCAAGGCAATTCCATAGATTTCCAAGAACCATATGTCACCCTTGTTTGTAGTTCTATTACATCATACTTGTGTTTACTACTGCCATAGTGACGTAGTACCGGTATTTATTGTATATTGTATTCACAATGCATTTAATATATCTACTTTGTAAGCATTATATCCTGGTACAATCTTTATTGTATGAAGACATTTAATAGTCTATATTGCATTGAACACGCTATGGGTATACGCAGCATGTAAATATGTAAATATGCCAAAAAATGGGGTCAAGAAATTTTTTTTAATTTTCCCTTAAGCAATCACCTCAAATACGGATGTGAAAAACAAAACACAAATACACAACACAAAACCAAGGAATGCAATTTAGACTCGTCCGATCCGAAAGGCGTACAAAAGAATACATCGTCAAATTGCCACAGCAAAGGACAGAAACATGAGTGATACATGGAGAAATTATACGGTCGTCATCACAATCTGGTTGACCATTACGAAATATCTATATCTCAAATGGCAATGGATCTTTTACTTTTTACGTAGATGTTTTCTTTCCTCTATCACTGCTACGACTTTTACAGAGTTGACTGTATATATGTGTAATACGGCGAGTGTCTTATTAGAAGCAGGAACTGCTTATCCTTTTCGAGCAATTGAGTTCACACTCGCTTTTTTTTTGTTGGTTCCGTGTTGCTAATCTTTTTAGTTTTTTGTCTTGTCCAATTATGTGTCTTTGTGTTCTGAGTTCCGTGTTGTGATGTCCGTACGATTTCCGCATGAAAACTATGTTCGGTTCGTCTTTACCTTCAGGTGATACAGGGCTGATATCTTATTAAGGTTATTTGTGTTTGTTTGAGCTTAGTGGTGTCCAACACATATTGTGTTGTTATTTTTTGTTTTTCTTGTGTCTCGTGTACCCTATGTTGGCAGTTTCTCTTTCCTTTTTTTTATTGTCCCTTCGATATTCGCTAACGTTTATATTGAAATATACGTAATTTGGAGACGACATGAGAAAGTTCAGGGAACAATGTGTTGTGGACAGAAGTGGTATAAGATTAGCAATGGGACATGGTTGTCCCGCTCGACTATATTTCAGCTACATCGTCGCTTGCACCTAATAAACCTTACACGACAAAGCTGTATCCAGTAGACTAAAGTCAATACAGATTCTGATTACCTCTATGGTATCTTCATGCTCTTCTCTCGTAGGCATAGGTGACCACGACCGATTCGGGCTATTCTTGTATTTGCTCCCGAATACGCTTAAATTATTTTGAATTTGATCGTACCTGGTGAATGCTATTCTAGTTACACGTAGTAAAATATCTATAAATATATTTCTTTAAACAACACATTTGCATTGTTCAGGATAATAAAAACTTAGATATAAATTTAGTGCACACGAACGCGTTTACAATAACCTTCATCAGGTACAAAAGGTTGGAAGGCCAAATAAATTGTTTTTATATTGTAATTAGATTTTGCAATAGTGTCTCCTGTGCATTTGTATCATAATTATGTTGTGAGAGACATTTATCTTGATATGAATTTAAATAAAATGAATAATAAAGAATACAGGTAATTTAAATTTCTTTTCTGTTTTCTGTTAAAATCCTAATTGTTGATAATGCTTTTCCCCCTTGCACATATATCACATTAACTTTTATCACAGTTTTAATCAATCGGACAAACAAGGGTAGAATTCAGATGTATGGTCGATTAAATTACTCATTCAAATCAATTAAATTTGCAAATGTGATCTTTCCCACGATTGGAATTTGGAAATATGTTACTTCTGTGATCTTTCATTGATATCACATAAGTGCATGTTTTATGTAATAATATTTGTATTTTGCGGTTGGAAAGGAGCAATCATTGTAAAATGTTTGTACTTTGAAAATTTGAATTCAAGAGCAATAACGTTCTCTGTATCGGGATAGCATATTGCATATGTGTTATGATTTGTAGATCATTGTTTGTCTTTTTGTCCTTTTTCATTTGGTCATTGTGTTGTCTGTCCTTCTTCGATTTACCGATTCCGATTACCCATTTGGTCATTGTGTTGTCTGTTCTTCTTCGATTTACCGATTCCGATTACCCATTTGGTATCTTCACACTCTTCTTAACGTACGTGGAGATGCAATAGTTGTATGTTATAGAGTTACCAAACCTCTTCTCTAAAATAGATATTATCAAACACAGCACATGTATGTAGTGCATAAGGAAGATTCACATTTATGGGGCTAATATATTGACTTTGAGCATACATGATGAAGGTTATTTTAGAAATGCGTCGTGTGCACTAAATTAGATATATTTGGTTTTATTAAATGTTAGACAAAAAGAAACCAATATTGGGATCAGTTTTATTTATCTAAATTAATCGTTTTTCAAACAGAGTGAGATGTTTTGTAATGAAGTGTCTGTGCGAAAAAAGAGAGGAAATTGTGCGGTCATGTATTTGTATGTTAGGGTACCGATTTAGTCTCTGTGTACGATTTTTCTATTCGATTTTGGAACTGTTCCGATTGTATGGTATTTTTTGTTTGTCATTTATTACATAGCATTCCCGTCTAGTCTTTCGTATGGTATCACATCTGTAAAACGTACGTACACACTGATGTTATCTAGGTTTTATTGTCCTCCATTTTTAAACTATTTCTAGAAGGGTCTCGGTTTGGTTTGGCATGACATAATGATAGGTATCGTAATTACAGTATACAGTATAAGCAAGTATAGTTAATCCTGTCTAAACTGAACCTTCTTGGGATCAACTTTTGTGTTCAGAATCGGTTTGCACAAATTAAATTAACAAAGATTTCCTGCATTAAGACTTCATTTTTTGTTAAAATTCGGTTTATGCAGAATTTCGGTTTATTCAGGGTTCGGTTTAGACAGGTTTCATTGTATATCATCTGCATGTCATTATCAGATTGGTGGTCACCAGACTGGACAACGAGACGACACATGTCTAAAGAAATACAATGCAACAAAATCAGCTGAATTCCTCCCGCTTGAGAGGTAAGAAATCCTAAAATACAAACCACTAACAGAAATTTCCTATTGAGTATGCAACATCTTGTTTGGAGTAATTTTCTATTACAAGGCAATAATTTCAGATCTAATTTAAAGGTGAAGAACAAGGTCATATTTTAACCTATATGGAGATGTATAGATTTGAACATGATATCGCCCTATATAAAATTATAATACTGTGTATTAGACTTGAAACCACAATCAGTGATAGATGATATATGATAATTTTGCAAAGCTACACATAAAGATAACACACGATATACTGTATTAAAAAAAATAATCGTGCAAATCGATATATTAAATGTCGGCCTAAAGTTGTCTATTCATCTTCATTAAGTAACACGCGGCTATATATTTGGTACCATTTCATGTATATTCTGAACTATTATCAACTTGTGTATAAATTGATGGGCGAATAGGTATCATAGATATGGCGAACCCACAATACTATGAATTAATATACTAATATTGACCCATACACTGAGGTTAAATGCATGAATAAATATAGGTAACGACTTCAGTGCAGTCAATTGACGTCATTTAAATGTATTACACAACAACAAAAAAGAATACTACGGGGTATATCGTACAAACTAATCTCAATTACCTAACCGGCTAAGTTTAATTGTGAAGTCAAATCGATTCCTAGAAGAAATTAAATCACTATTCGTCATACAACAGACTATGCTATTGAGATCACGACCACGCAAATACCTTGTATTCCCGAATTAAAATGAACAATGCTAAAGATGTTGGGGGAAAAAGGACAGTGGGGATGTTATAAAGAAGATCCACTAAAATATGAGTAATCAAATCGGTATTAAGGTCAGTGACTTACGTATGCTAACACTTGCAGACTGGCGAGTCATGTCGCACCACATTTAAGATATTCAACTTTGGCTCAAATTTAGTAAAAGTGCTACGCCACCCGTAGTTTTCGTGGTGGGAGGCATACTCTGACATTTGTGCACCGAAATAAAGATTACTGTTTGAAAAATATGCAATCTTATCTTGTGGATTGTTATCTAAATGAAATTAATCTGTTTAACCCCGCCGCATTTGTCTAGCTGTCCCAACCCAGAATTTCCAACGTCATATGTCGCGGCATTTTTTCTGTTCAATAAGTTACAGTTATATATGATCGTTTGTTTTGTTGATATTTATGGAATTGTGTTGGTCCATAAATCTAGCTTAACCCCGCCACTTTTCTGTTCTTTGTTTTAAAATAGTTTTTATAGAAGTGCCTGTTACAATCTAGGTATACAAACAGTCATGTATGTGTGTGTTAATGGTATCCATTCTGCCTGTTTCTACGATTTGGCTATTGCTTTTTGGCAATGTTCCGACAGTGTGCTATTTTTTTTTTATTTTTCAATATATGATCATTAGTGTTTAAACTTTCCTTTCATAAAGTGGAGTTGATATATATTAACGGTCTTAATCTATGTCCTTCCATAGGGAAGGCAAAAACGGGAGATTTTATTATTCTCTCTTCATTGTTTCCCCTTCACGAAAGTGAACGTTTTGTTTTGCGATGTTAATGCTATAGTTATTCTGAAAATAATAGGCTTCATATCTTTAATGAAAAAGGAGGGACAGAGGGTCTTCCATCGAAGCATTTTTGGAAGAGTTTTACAATATCCAGTATATCGTGTGGGGCTGTCGTGGTCGGGGTTTAATCGGTTAATGGGGTCCCAGCCCTCCCCTCTTGATAACTTGATCTCCAACAGCAACGGTATCACTACCGGCAATACATATATAAACAAAAGATTTTAAAAATCTACAGATTCGAATCAACTAAAAAGACCCACCTATTATCACAAACATTTACATGGACAGTACAATAGCAGGGTCAATGAATGCTCGTATTTAACTGACAACTAACTAGGAAGATAGAGTCTGTTGAATAAAAATCATCTGGATATATCGGGTGGTTGACACATGGCATTAAATTCAACTTTTCCTCTCCCCGTAACCTCTCTCTTCTTATACACGGGTGTTTTCCATTGAGCACATTGCCGCGAGATGGTGTCTATGATATCATTATACGAATATAATTGAAAATATATCAAATTTTTCGACAAGACAAACGTAGAACATCGCTACCTACTACGGGATATCATAATCTCTGGAACTACAGAAAAATAGAAATTCGGATGCAAACTAAAAAAAGCGGTTGTTTGTTTTCTTTTTATTGTGAAGATTTAAAGAAAATAATAACGTGATTAATAAGCATATTTTTTTTTATCCTGCAATCAGTACATTTGCTGTACAAATATGCTATACGAATACATTTTTGCTTTATTTGTACTAGACGAATAAACTTTTCGTACTATACGAATAAACTTTTCAGCCTACGAATAAACTTTTCAGTCGACGAATAAACTTTTCAGTCGACGAATAAACTTTTCAGTCTACGAATAAACTTTCCTGGTACCCTGTAGCTATGTACTGCGGAGGGCACAGACAAGTATGAAACTGATACTAATGTAACGTGGACCACGAAGAAGACACCCTTGACAACATTTATGAAAGACGAGGAATGACGCTTGTTTCTGTCCTTTTTGTCTAAATCTTACAAGTTTTCCGACTTTTTTGACATTGCAGGATAAACACAATAAACGTACATTGTCGGTAAATATAAAATTCATTTGTACTCGCTGCGAAACGGGCATGAAAGCTCGTCAAAGGCTCGCTATTCTGCCTGTTTCTAAAGCTCGTACAAATACATTTTATATTTACCGACAACGTACGTATATTGTATATTTATTGAGATAACTTTTATATAATAATGTGGTCTTGTCGGGTCGGGTAATATGTCTCTCAGATCTGAGTAATATTTTGGCATATTACCTGGACAAGACCACATTAATATCATTATTATACTGAGTATCTAATTGTCCAGGTAATATGCCAAAATATTACAGTAACAAATATCACTACAGAAACTTACACGAAGTATAATATTTTTTTGTAATATGAGAAGCATGGTGTTTTATTGAATAGTATAAACATTTAAATATCTTCCATACCTGACCTACATTACTACCATACAAGTACATACGCGGGGGTGGGTAATGTTAGCTCGCGTCTCAATATCGTTATTTTAAATGACTATATTTGTAGAGAAAAAAGATAGATATTAAATATAAAATAATTATTATGAGGGATTGTTAATTGTAATTCTTATTTTCTGGCTGTCTCGTTTATGTTCTTTTATTGTCTTTATTGCTCCCAAAGACTTAACAATTATTTTGATTTCAAATATTTTTATCTGTGAGATATATAAAAGTCATTCCAGAAACGCATAGTGTGTACTAAATATGATATCTATGTTTCTGTTGTAATATAAAGTAACTCTATAAGACAAATGCCACGTACCAAAGACAAAACAGATGTTATACAGGAAATAATTTATAAAAAAACCAAAAACAACATATAGGTAAAAGAACTTCAGACGAACAAACGACCAAACAATGTTAACATGAACAGAAACTGGTAGTGATACCAGGTGATTCGGAAGCTGTTAGAATAATTATATAGAAATTAAACAAATTCCATCTGTAAATATTATTCTCCACATTTTCATGTTCCTCCTCTTATTAAGGGATCTTAAATATGTACTATTTCAATTATTTGAGGACCAAACGTTACATTTATTGGGAAAACACTCTTTATCTTCTCCCCTTTTCCTTACAACTCTAAGCTAACCATAAGTCTTGAATTGTGTTCCCCTTCATGGCTAGTTTGTGTTTCTGACAGAAATACAATGCAATGAATCATATCTCAATTAATTAGTATACATTTATTCTTAACTGAAGTATAGCTTGCTATTGCTAAATCGATTAATATACATATTAAACCAATCGTATTAAGTGCCTGTAAAAAATTCTTATGATGCAGCAAATGGACAATTTTTTAATTATATTTCGAGATATCATTAAATATTTGAACAGAAAGTGAGAAGAAACAACGCTTTTATTATTGTTCGTTCTCCAAACTAGTTTTGTCTTCACCATTGTAGAAAAATTTACCTACCTCGGAAGTCTCCAAAGTAAAGACAATGGAGAGGAAAAGACATCAAGGCCAGGCTTTCAAAAGCACGTGCAGCATTCGCCAGACTTCAGCCCATCTGAAAGTCGAGTAAATACAGTCTGAGAACCAAGATACAGCTTTACAACAGCAATGTGAAATCGGTTCTCCTGTATGGGTCCGTGTGCTGGCGTATAATTAAAAAAGTCTTCCACGATAGCTGCTTACGCAAGATCAATATAATTTTCTGGCCCAACAAGATAAGTAACAAAGATCTACGTAAAAACGCAAATACAAAAACATTGTTGAGGTGATCAAGACGAATGAGATGACTCGGACATGTGTTGAGAATGGCACCCAATAAAATTCATAAGGTTGCTATACATTGGACACCACCCGGAAAGAGAAAAAGAGGCAGACCAAGAACAACATGGAAGAGGAAAATAGCATCAGAGCTGGAGGAAATGTGTTTTACTATGGGCTAGGCTCAATACAGTGCAAAGGACAGAGGAAGATGGCGACAAATTGTTGATGCATTATGTTACATTAGGGATGAAGAGGATAAGTAAGTAAGTAAGATGTATTCATGACAAAAATATATATCTAATTCATAAATCTACTCTGATCATTGTTGTGCGAAGCGTGCACCATTAAAATACCACATGAAAAAATATATTGTCAAACATATAAAAAAGAGATTAGTAGTGCGGTCCACATTTTTTTCTTCGTTATTATTCTTTTTTTATTTCATTGCTTGCAAAAGCAAGTTCCTAAATGTCACAGCCCTCAAATGTTATGGTTTTTTTTTATGATTTACAATTAAAATATATTAAATGCCTAATTTACATGCCTGATTTAATATCTCGTATTCCCAAAAATTTAATACGGGCCTACATTTATGTAGTTTGCTAGCTATGTGACAAAAATATGTAACCTTGCTTAAAAATATACGGTCTTTAGTTAACCTTCTGAAAAACAACCTGTTATTTCCTAAATCTATGCCGGGTCAAAAATACCACATCCACAAAGTATTTACTACAAGGGGATATCTCAGTTTTCAATGATGTGGTACAAGAGGCGTATAGTGTAACATAATGTTATTTACAGTACTGTTATTTAATATGTTGTAAAAAGAATATAGACCACTGAATATAATTTGTATAACCTATTTAATATGTTGTCGACTCATGCATGCAAATCAAAGTTTGCAACAACAAAAACCCAGACAATATTTAAAGTGGAATATTAAATACAAAAAAATTCAGTTGCTTTATCGTTGTTAAATATTTTTTGTATTGGAATTATTTTCTCGATTTGTTTTCAATTCTCAAAAGAAAATATCATAATATTTTAGAAATGTAAAAAATATTAGTAAATTTTATCGTTTATTTAGTATAATGTACATTGCAGAAATTGACACCACGCCACTGGGAACAAGCCAAACAACATTTGGGTCGCGTATGATGACATCCCAGATAATTTGGTAACTGTCGTTCTCTATCGCGCATATACCATTATTTAAACATTAAACAGTATTATTATACCTTACATTATATATTATATATAAAATAAAAGTGATGTTTTTACAAAATTGGTAGCCCAGGGAAACATCACTGTTGTTCACCGGTCGACAAATGTGATGTTCCATGTCTATCCGGAAATGTATCCGTTTTTGCATTCCGGAATTACAATCTTGACCGGAAGTTAAAAACACAAATATGAAGTTTATGAAAACACAAGATAAAAACACAAATAAGTGTTTATTGCATCCAACATTATTGTAAATAGAGTTTCGGTATAATAAAACAATTATTGCCTGGACTTGCGGTGAACATCATAATTGTTCACTTTTGGAATGTTGTTTTCCCTCGGGCTAAAGCCCTCGGGAAAACAACACCCCTAGGGAAAATAATTATGATGTTCACCTTAAGTTCAGGCAATAATTGTATAATAGCCAACAATTCCATCAACATAAAAAAAGCGAAAAAGGACAAACATGTGGCATGGCTAAGCCCGTAAATAGGATCCAGGCTTTCTCCTTTTGATAATTAGATCTCCAACGGCAATGCCAACATAAACAAACGATAACAAACCTACACAAATTTACTTCTAATAAAAATACCCACATACTATCACAATAATGAATGACAGAATAAACATGGACATGGACAGGACAATAAACATGGACATGGACAGGACAATAAACATGGATATGGACAGGACAATAAAATAAAAGAGTGAATGGTCGTAGTTAACTGATGTCTGTAGACTTGATGAAGAAGACCGCATCGGTGGTGTAATGATTAGCGTTAAATCGTGGGTTCTAGCCTCGATCAGATCAAACAAAGACTATGCAATTGGTATTTGTTGCTTCTCTGCTAAGCACGCACCATTAAGGAGAAAGTGGTGGTTTGGTCGGAATCACCTTAATGTGTTCGAGTGGGGCGACATGTCTGTCCGCGAACTGTTGTTTCAGTGAGCTAGTACTATGAAAATCCAACTGAGCGTGTTGGTCTAGTATAAAGCGGATATCATCATCATCTCAATGAACATTAACTTGGTCTCGCCATGCTATAGCTGAAAAATTGCTAAGTTGGCGTTTGGCAACACTCACTCACTCTTGATGAGCAAAACTGAAATATTGGTCACTTGACGTTCACAATACTCAATGTAGAATTCAGTTCCCTATTAGTACATGTATCAAATGTTTGACTAACATTCTCATTACTAACAGCCAATAAGAATATACACATATCATGAATATATAACATATACATGCAAGTTCTATCAGAAATTTGTTTTATGCATAAATTCGGGTAAAAAGCAAACGCGAATGAATTTTTATTGTCACACATACTTTGTAACTATCTTTTTTTGTATGCTATGTTTGTTATTACGGTGATGCACGAGAAACATACAAATCCAACAACGCATGTCATTTGTGTATACCACATTCCTGGAGCTGGATATTTGTCTGATTCAATCGTTGCTTTTTGTAGTTGAGGTTTGTTGGTAGATTGGATTCTGTTGTTGTGATTATTTATTTGGCTTCCAAAGAAAACTAAATTAGATATCGATGCCTTTATTTTTTATATGTTATTTATTTTTATTTTTTATATGTTATTTATTTTTATTTTTGATATGATATACTTTTATTTTTTATATGTTATTTATTTTTATTTTTTATATGTTATTTATTTTTATTTTTGATATGTTATTTATTTTTCTCTGTTACAATAGTTTTCATTGATTTCACTACTTAATGTGTTATTCGTTGACTGATGTACAGATATTGATGAAAGGTAAGCATTTCTTTCATACAGGTGACTTAGTTCATACGTGGGGTAATATAGATTTATCATAGTTATTATCATACTGAATCTTTAAATATCACGAAAAAACCCATATATTTAAAATAAAAAGCGAAAGTTAAAAAGTCGGAATTCGCATTCTTAAATATTATTCATTACATTTCTTCAAAATAGGCTTCTCAGAATTATTATAATTTATGACACTGCACAAAAAGACCACATACTCAATTTTCCATTTTCCCACATATATGAGCACCCTGTGCAATCTATTTCTTTCCCGAAATATGACCAATATTGATGATAAAGCATGAGGCATTTCACCCACCAGTTTACCAAATTCTTTCAAAACCTATCCTTTGGCATGCAAAACATAAAATATGAAGTGGTTATATTTAATATGCAATTGTAATACTGCATGACTATCGATACTTTTGAATGCAAAAACACTAGTTCAATTCTTGCTGCAAACCGGCAAAACACACACACACATACACGAACGCACGCACACACACACGAATGCATGCATATATATATATATATATACATTCATACTAGGATGCAAGTGATAACCCGCCAAATAATCATCAGAAATTCCAGAAGTTACATATTAAACAAGTTCATTTTTATCAGATGCAATATGTTATATCCCTCCTTGTCATTCTTTCTATTTTTCTTTTTTCCAATAAAGTAAAATGTTTATCAAGTAATTGGAAAACCTTTGTGGTATGACTGTCTGGTACAAGTAGCGAAAAAGAGGTTGGAAATATATGCATGCTACATGTAGTGTGTGCTTTACTATTTTATTTGATATGTTCCGTTATAAACCATGTCAACATTAGTTAGACTATTTGTAACTTTCCGTTGAAGAGCAAAACATGCACATTAACAATCATTGTCGTTTACATGCCTATAGTGAGAGTTGTTTTAACTGTAATTTGCTTTGTATTTGCATGTTGATTCGTTTTATTAAGGGCCCGGGTCGCTCAATGGGTTAAATAGTTGGATTACCTAACAACTCATGCAAGCCTATAACCAATACGGCGTGGGTTTGCGCTCGGCTTTGTAAATTAGAAAAAAGGTGCACTCGACTCGCAATCGCAAGTGATCAAGTTTACCAGTTGCTTGCCCATGGTCGGTGGCTCTCTCCAGGTACTCTGGTTTCTTCCACCACTAAAACTGGTCGCCATGATATAGTTGAAATATTGCTGAAAGTGGCGTTAAACACCAAAAATCAATCCATCAATCAATCATCGTTTTATTAAGATCGTACATGTGCTAGACAACATATCCCGACGCACATCTTCAAAATGTCTAAATGTATATTTTTTTACGGAATTTGTTTCGAAATATTATTACCCCTCTACCAAGTCAGTACAGTCTGCTGCCATAAGTGTAGTATCTGCCCAATCGTCTTCCTTATTTCTTTACAGAATTTATTATAATGGTAAAATGAAAAAAACAAACATACCACAGCGATCAAACGATACCAAGATAAAATATTAATATTAATCCATCGTTTTATCCGCCTTGGTATTGCGTTGGCATGTTTGCTCGCCAGTGGGATCCGTGTTGTTTATATTTTTAGTTTTGTTTGTGTTGTCCTATTATGTGTCTTTACATTCTGAATTCCGTGTTGTAATGTCCGTCTTGATTTCTGCATAAAAACAATGTTCGATTCATCTTTACTCCCAGCTGTTTGTAGGAGGGCTTATATACGTTATATGTGTTTGCGTATAGTGGTGTCCAACACATTTTGTTTTGTATTCGTCTTGTGTACTCTATGTTGCCGGTTTCTTTGGATTGTCCATTTTTGATTGCCCCTTCGATTTATTTATTGATATTATTTAGTGCTGTGTATAATTATAAACACTATACTGTAAATAAAACCCATTTACGCATATCATTCAAAACATTAAAGGTTATTAAAGTCAAATTTTATGGTTAATGCTTCAAACGGCACAGAAAAAGCTGGATTTTTAATGTAAATGGCAAATTTGCACCCCAGAGTTACTCAGACACTTGTTTATTAACCTGATTTGTTGACCTATATCATAGTTAGATACCTGGAATAATAATTTTAGACCGTAATTGTAAACAAAAGTGTGGAAATGTTAATCATACAAGTTTCCCTGGAAATCAGGTAGAAACTGCCACCTACAACACTGTTGACATTCTGACCCCAGCCGACGATTTTCGGGGACCTATTTCTCATTATTTACACTAGGACGTTTTACCGCGTGGACATACCATTACTATACTTATTTTAATTTGATTTATGTTGATGGCAGTTTTTATATAAGCATTCATTCATTTATTCATTTCTTTATTTCCTCTAGATTGAGATTACATGAATTATTATGACATTATAGACAATAAATTAGACATAAAGTAAACAAATATATACAAATGACAAAGTATTTATCTACAAGTAAAAACTATAGGTTTAGATGATATTACATGCACTAGGAACCCTTAGTTGTGTACAGTTAAAGTAAGAATCCGGTGGTATTCGGCTGGCAAATATATTGTTGTCTCAATACGTTGCGATACATTTAGTAGCACGTTAAATGCATGAGTATTTGTGTCTTTTGGCACATTGTCATTTCGTCCTTTTTCTATTGGCCATTATTTTGCCTATCCTTCGACTTACGGTTTCTGAATAACCCTTTGATACCATTTCTCAGACAGAAAAGCTAGACAATTGTTAAAATTTACAAATCGGTATGACTTATTTGAAATTTAAATTTAAATGTAGTACCATACTATCCATTGGAGATCCAGTTATCAAGACGGCAGGTTTGGTCTCCCATTAGCCGGTTTAACTCCACCACATTTGTGTGCCTGTTCCAAGTCAGGACCTGGATTTCCAACGTCATATGTCGTGGTCTTTTTGTGTTCAGTGAGTTAAGGTGAGAGGCCATTGTTCGTTTTGTTAATATTGGTGGAATTGATGACCATCACTGTTTTAACTTTCTTTTCATAATTGTCTCAGTCGTAGTTTCATCTGGTTGTGTGACTTTGTATGACCTTGAGTTGTATTTAAGTTAGTTGTTCTAAATTTAAAGCATTCGCAATTTTAACGGACGAAAATTTATCAATGATCATTTAAAATTGATATCACCTTGTTTTGTAGATAACAAATTAAATTGAATACAGTGTATATTAATTTCTTTATTCCCTGTAATAAACAGATAGATATCTGACTTAGTGTTCTTTAGTAATCACGTTATTTTGCTGTAATGTAATTTCTGAACCGTCATTGTACCACTCAATGTGCAGTGAACATGGTATAATACTATACTATTTTTTTTACGAAAGTAATGTTCAATTAGTTGAAAGTTTGCCGTAATCATAAGAAGAAAAGATACCAACAGATTTATGCCTTTTTAGCTAGTAGTCAGGCTTTACTGCACCTCTTTTTCTACTATCCATATATATTTCTGTTGGGTTTTTTTTCAGCTGAATAGAATTGTTACATGTTTATTATTTATTTGGTCGCTGCATATCTAGATATCAAGATGGCTATATTTTAATCCTAGCTAAAATTTCAACCCATTCATATTTTCGCGTGTTTATATTCATACATATCCATCGGATTCAGCCGTTCATATTTGCAGCTTGACTTGTTCGATTGATTGTCGACCATTGGCTATCAAGCATATTTTGCCATTTTAGTTTTTAACATTACCAGGGGCGTAACTACCGTAAGGCACTTTAGGCACGTGCCTACACATACTTTTTTCCCCAACATTTTTTTATTGATGAAAAATGACAAACAACGCATTACATATTTTAATTATGTCTGTTTTATGTTTATTGTACTGATGACAAGCTTCCACAAGTTGAAAGATAAACATTTGTAATGAGTACTGTGACCTTAACTAACTCTTTGAAATTGACAGTTCATTTTATCTTCCAAGGCTTTGTCTTGACATAAAATAAAACACAATTTGTTTTTCACACTCTTTTTAACATCTGAATCTAGAAATGAATTGGTACATTTACTAGTTTGTCATTGACCGGCAAAAGAACTGTTGTCGGGCTATTGGCTTGCTGTGTAAAAATGTCTAGCTCTAAACCTAAGCTTAAAGTTAGAACTTTGGATGAAATGTTTAAAAAGATAAGCTCCACACATTAACAGATCAGACAACTAATTCAATCTTTGATTCTTTTCGTACGGACATTGGCGACAGTCAAGCGTTTCTTGATGAAGTTGCTAGGTGGAAAACACGCTGAAATATGGTTGATGGGCAAAAACAACAAACATTACTGGAGACACTCAATGTCACAAACCAAGACTTGTACTGTACCCTAATATTTATGCAATTTTTACAGTATTGATAACAATGACAGTGTCTTCGGCGTCTAGCGAGCGTTCATTCAGTGCGATGCGCCGCGTAGAAAACTGTCTTAGAGCTACAATGGGTGATGAGAGATTATCAAATTTATCGTTGTTACGCATCCACAGAACAAGAAATCTAAGCGTCGAAGATGTTATCAACAAATTTGCAGTGAGAAAAAACAGACGTCTGGACTTTATCTAATAACCAGTCCGTGTTGCTGGACATGATGGCTGCATGTGCTTACATGAACTCTGAAACTTTATTCTTTGAATGTTTCCGGGAATGTTTCTTTCATACATTTTGCATTTATGATAATCTTCGCTATAGATTCAATGCTTTGTGATGCTGAATTTTTGTAGCTGTTAAAATTATTCTGAAAAGCGGTGTAGAAACATTCAGTCAAAAGTTCTCATATTCAGCAAAAATATATTAACAACTTCGATTTTTGTATTGTTTCCATGATAAAATAAGAATATATTTCATATCTTTTATTGTTCAGTTTTCGCCATGTGTACTTCTATTTACGCTTAAAATCATTTTCCTTAAGCGGCCCCCAAACCCCTCGCCACAAGTTGTGCCTACATTTCATTTTATACCTAACTACCCCCCTGATTACACTTTTTTTTCGGAAATCAAAATAGGCCACACATACAGTCATCGTACTTTCTTATCGGTAAAATAGGTGTTATTGTAGGTGGGATTATTTAAATGAGAAGATAATTATAGATAAACTTTAAATATCAAGAAAAAACCCATATATTTAAAATAAGTTGAAAACCGGAAATCGGAATCCTAAAAATGTTTAAGTCGTTTCTATGTTATATAAAAGACATACAAGCGAGGATTTTTTATCATGCTGGCATTTTTGGAAAATTTATACGAGCAGAAGAGGTGATAATGCAAACAGAATCTCGAAAACCAGCTTGGCAAACTTTTCTGAAATCTATTTATTTGAATTTCTCTTGTCATTAATTTGACTGACATCTATATACATTGTAGCAAAACACAACAGACATAGAAGGTCAACTTTAATTAGCATAGCAATTTATATCCAATTAAAATTTCCAATAATAGCAATTAATAAACGTTCGAGAATACCGAAGAGGCAATAATAAAATGGACAATCCAGAAAAACTGGAAACATAGCGTACACAAGACTAAGAAAAACACAACACACTATGTTTTGGAAACACAAATAACGTAAATAAGACACGAGCCCTCCAACAAACAACTGGAGGCAAAGACGAACCGAATATCATTTTTATGCGGAAATCCTAACGACATCACAACACTGAACTCAAAACGTAAAGACACATAATAGGACAACACAACACTGAACTCAAAACGTAAAGACACATAATAGGACAACACAACACTGAACTCAAAACGTAGACACATAATAGGACAACACAACACTGAACTCAAAACGTAAAGACACATAATAGGACAACACAACACTAAACTCAAAACGTAAAGACACATAATAGGACAACACAACACTGAACTCAAAACGTAAAGACACATAATAGGACAACACAACACTGAACTCAAAACGTAAAGACACATAATAGGACAACACAACACTGAACTCAAAACGTAAAGACACATAATAGGACAACACACCACTGAACTCAAAACGTAAAGACACATAATAGGACAACACAACACTGAACTCAAAACGTAAAGACACATAATAGGACAACACAACACTGAACTCAAAACGTAAAGACACATAATAGGACAACACAACACTGAACTCAAAACGTAAAGACACATAATAGGACAACACAACACTGAACTCAAAACGTAAAGACACATAATAGGACAACACAACACTGAACTCAAAACGTAAAGACACATAATAGGACAACACAACACTGAACTCAAAACGTAAAGACACATAATAGGACAACACAACACTGAACTCAAAACGTAAAGACACATAATAGGACAACACAACACTGAACTCAAAACGTAAAGACACATAGTAGGACAACACAACACTGAACTCAAAACGTAAAGACACATAATAGGACAACACAACACTGAACTCAAAACGTAGAGACACATAATAGGACAACACAACACTGAACTCAAAACGTAAAGACACATAATAGGACAACACAACACTGAACTCAAAACGTAAAGACACATAATAGGACAACACAACACTGAACTCAAAACGTAAAGACACATAATAGGACAACACAACACTGAACTCAAAACGTAAAGACACATAATAGGACAACACAACACTGAACTCAAAACGTAAAGACACATAATAGGACAACACAACACTGAACTCAAAACGTAAAGACACATAATAGGACAACACAACACTGAACTCAAAACGTAAAGACACATAATAGGACAACACAACACTGAACTCAAAACGTAAAGACACATAATAGGACAACACAACACTGAACTCAAAACGTAAAGACACATAATAGGACAACACAACACTGAACTCAAAACGTAAAGACACATAATAGGACAACACAACACTGAACTCAAAACGTAAAGACACATAATAGGACAACACAACACTGAACTCAAAACGTAAAGACACATAATAGGACAACACAACACTGAACTCAAAACGTAAAGACACATAATAGGACAACACAACACTGAACTCAAAACGTAAACACACATAATAGGACAACACAACACTGAACTCAAAACGTAAAGACACATAACAGGACAACACAACACTTTACTCAAAACGTAAAGACACATAATAGGACAACACAACACTGAACTCAAAACGTAAAGACACATAATAGGACAACACAACACTGAACTCAAAACGTAAAGACACATAATAGGACAACACAACACTGAACTCAAAACGTAAACACACATAATAGGACAACACAACACTGAACTCAAAACGTAGAGACACATAATAGGACAACACAACACGGAACTCAAAACGTAAAGACACATAATAGGACAACACAACACGGTACTCAGAACGTAAAGACACATAATAGGACAACACAACACTGAACTCAAAACGTAAAGACACATAATAGGACAACACAACACTGAACTCAAAACGTAAAGACACATAATAGGACAACACAACACTGAACTCAAAACGTAAAGACACATAATAGGACAACACAACACTGAACTCAAAACGTAAAGACACATGATAGGACAACACAACACTGAACTCAAAACGTAAAGACACATAATAGGACAACACAACACTGAACTCAAAACGTAAAGACACATAATAAGACAACACAACACTGAACTCAAAACGTAAAGACACATAATAGGACAACACAACACTGAACTCAAAACGTAAAGACACATAATAGGACAACACAACACTGAACTCAAAACGTAAAGACACATAATAGGACAACACAACACTGAACTCAAAACGTAAAGACACATAATAGGACAACACAACACTGAACTCAAAACGTAGAGACACATAATAGGACAACACAACACGGAACTCAAAACGTAAAGACACATAATAGGACAACACAACACGGTACTCAGAACGTAAAGACACATAATAGGACAACACCACACTGAACTGAAAACGTAAAGACACATAATAGGACAACACAACACTGAACTCAAAACGTAAAGACACATAATAGGACAACACAACACTGAACTCAAAGCGTAAACACACATAATAGGACAACACAACACTGAACTCAAAACGTAAAGACACATAATAAGACAACACAACACTGAACTCAAAACGTAAAGACACATAATAGGACAACACAACACTGAACTCAAAACGTAAAGACACATAATAGGACAACACAACACTGAACTCAAAACGTAGAGACACATAATAGGACAACACAACACGGAACTCAAAACGCAAAGACACATAATAGGACAACACAACACGGTACTCAGAACGTAAAGACACATAATAGGACAACACAACACTGAACTGAAAACGTAAAGACACATAATAGGACAACACAACACTGAACTCAAAACGTAAAGACACATAATAGGACAACACAACACTGAACTCAAAACGTAGAGACACATAATAGGACAACACAACACGGAACTCAAAATGTAAAGACACATAATAGGACAACACAACACTGAACTCAAAACGTAAAGACACATAATAGGACAACACAACACTGAACTCAAAACGTAAAGACACATAATAGGACAACACAACACTGAACTCAAAACGTAAAGACACATAATAGGACAACACAACACTGAACTCAAAACGTAAAGACACATAATAGAACAACACAACACTGAACTCAAAACGTAAAGACACATAATAGGACAACACAACACTGAACTCAAAACGTAAAGACACATAATAGGACAACACAACACTGAACTCAAAACGTAGAGACACATAATAGGACAACACAACACGGAACTCAAAACGTAAAGACACATAATAGGACAACACAACACGGTACTCAGAACGTAAAGACACATAATAGGACAACACAACACTGAACTGAAAACGTAAAGACACATAATAGGACAACACAACACTGAACTCAAAACGTAAAGACACATAATAGGACAACACAACACTGAACTCAAAACGTAGAGACACATAATAGGACAACACAACACGGTACTCAGAACGTAAAGACACATAATAGGACAACACAACACTTTACTCAGAACGTAAACACACATAATAGGACAACACAACACTGAACTCAAAACGTAAAGACACATAATAGGACAACACAACACTGAACTCAAAACGTAAAGACACATAGTAGGACAACACAACACTGAACTCAAAACGTAAAGACACATAATAGGACAACACAACACTGAACTCAAAACGTAAAGACACATAATAGGACAACACAACACTGAACTCAAAACGTAAAGATACATAATAGGACAACACAACACTGAACTCAAAACGTAAAGACACATAATAGGACAACACAACACTGAACTCAAAACGTAAAGACACATAATAGGACAACACAACACTGAACTCAAAACGTAGAGACACATAATAGGACAACACAACACGGAACTCAAAATGTAAAGACACATAATAGGACAACACAACACTGAACTCAAAACGTAAAGACACATAATAGGACAACACAACACTGAACTCAAAACGTAAAGACACATAATAGGACAACACAACACTGAACTCAAAACGTAAAGACACATAATAGGACAACACAACACTGAACTCAAAACGTAAAGACACATAATAGAACAACACAACACTGAACTCAAAACGTAAAGACACATAATAGGACAACACAACACTGAACTCAAAACGTAAAGACACATAATAGGACAACACAACACTGAACTCAAAACGTAGAGACACATAATAGGACAACACAACACGGAACTCAAAACGTAAAGACACATAATAGGACAACACAACACGGTACTCAGAACGTAAAGACACATAATAGGACAACACAACACTGAACTGAAAACGTAAAGACACATAATAGGACAACACAACACTGAACTCAAAACGTAAAGACACATAATAGGACAACACAACACTGAACTCAAAACGTAGAGACACATAATAGGACAACACAACACGGTACTCAGAACGTAAAGACACATAATAGGACAACACAACACTTTACTCAGAACGTAAACACACATAATAGGACAACACAACACTGAACTCAAAACGTAAAGACACATAATAGGACAACACAACACTGAACTCAAAACGTAAAGACACATAGTAGGACAACACAACACTGAACTCAAAACGTAAAGACACATAATAGGACAACACAACACTGAACTCAAAACGTAAAGACACATAATAGGACAACACAACACTGAACTCAAAACGTAAAGATACATAATAGGACAACACAACACTGAACTCAAAACGTAAAGACACATAATAGGACAACACAACACTGAACTCAAAACGTAAAGACACATAATAGGACAACACAACACTGAACTCAAAACGTAGAGACACATAATAGGACAACACAACACGGAACTCAAAACGTAAAGACACATAATAGGACAACACAACACGGTACTCAGAACGTAAAGACACATAATAGGACAACACAACACTTTACTCAGAACGTAAACACACATAATAGGACAACACAACACTGAACTCAAAACGTAAAGACACATAGTAGGACAACACAACACTGAACTCAAAACGTAAAGACACATAATAGGACAACGCAACATTGAACTCAAAACGTAAAGACACATAATAGGACAACACAACACTGAACTGAAAACGTAAAGACACATAATAGGACAACACAACACTTTACTCAAAACGTAGAGACACATAATAGGACAACACAACACGGAACTCAAAGCGTAAAGACACATAATAGGACAACACAACACGGTACTCAGAACGTAAAGACACATAATAGGACAACACAACACTTTACTCAGAACGTAAACACACATAATAGGACAACACAATACTGAACTCAAAACGTAAAGACACATAATAGGACAACACAACACTGAACTCAAAACGTAAAGACTCATAGTAGGACAACACAACACTGAACTCAAAACGTAAAGACACATAATAGGACAACGCAACATTGAACTCAAAACGTAAAGACACATAATAGGACAACACAACACTGAACTGAAAACGTAAAGACACATAATAGGACAACACAACACTTTACTCAAAACGGAAAGACACATAATAGGACAACACAACACTGAACTCAAAACGTAAAGACACATAATAGAACAACACAACACTGAACTCAAAACGTAAAGACACATAATAGGACAACACAACACTGAACTCAAAACGTAAAGACACATAATAGGACAACACAACACTGAACTCAAAACGTAAAGACACATAATAGGACAACACAACACTGAACTCAAAACGTAAAGACACATAATAGGACAACACAACACGGTACTCAGATCGTAAAGACACATAATAGGATAACACAACACTGAACTGAAAACGTAAAAACACATAATAGGCCAACACAACACTGAACTCAAAACGTAAAGACACATAATAGGACAACACAGCACTGAACTCAAAACGTAAAGACACATAATAGGACAACACAACACTGATCTCAAAACGTAAAAACACATAATAGGACAACACAACACTGAACTCAAAACGTAAAGACACATAATAGGACAACACAACACGGTACTCAAACCGTAAAGACACATAATAGGACAACACAACACTGAACTCAAAACGTAAAGACACATAATAGGACAACACAACACTGAACTCAAAACGTAAAGACACATAATAGGACAACACAACACTGAACTCAGAACGTAAAGACACATAATAGGACAACACAACAATGTACTCAAAACGTAAAGACACATAATAGGACAACACACCACTGAACTCAAAACGTAATGACGCATAATAGGACAACACAACACTGAACTCAAAACGTAAAGACACATAATAGGACAACACAACACTGAACTCAAAACGTAAAGACACATAATAGGACAACACTGAACTCAAAACGTAAAGACACATAATAGGACAACACAACACTGAACTCAAAACGTAAAGACACATAATAGGACAACACAACACTGAACTCAAAACGTAAAGACACATAATAGGACAACACAACACTTTACTCAAAACGGAAAGACACATAATAGGACAACACAACACTGAACTCAAAACGTAAAGACACATAATAGGACAACACAACACTGAACTCAAAACGTAAAGACACATAATAGGACAACACAACACTGAACTCAAAACGTAAAGACACATAATAGGACAACACAACACTGAACTCAAAACGTAAAGACACATAATAGGACAACACAACACTTTACTCAAAACGGAAAGACACATAATAGGACAACACAACACTGAACTCAAAACGTAAAGACACATAATAGAACAACACAACACTGAACTCAAAACGTAAAGACACATAATAGGACAACACAACACTGAACTCAAAACGTAAAGACACATAATAGGACAACACAACACTGAACTCAAAACGTAAAGACACATAATAGGACAACACAACACTGAACTCAAAACGTAAAGACACATAATAGGACAACACAACACTGAACTCAAAACGTAAAGACACATAATAGGACAACACAACACTGAACTCAAAACGTAAAGACACATAATAGAACAACACAACACTGAACTCAAAACGTAAAGACACATAATAGGACAACACAACACTGAACTCAAAACGTAAAGACACATAATAGGACAACACAACACTGAACTCAAAACGTAAAGACACATAATAGGACAACACAACACTGAACTCAAAACGTAAAGACACATAATAGGACAACACAACACTGAACTCAAAACGTAAAGACACATAATAGGACAACACAACACTGAACTCAAAACGTAAAGACACATAATAGGACAATACAACACTGTACTCAAAACGTAAAGACACATAATAGGACAACACAACACGGTACTCAGATCGTAAAGACACATAATAGGACAACACAACACTGAACTCAAAACGTAAAGACACATAATAGGAAAAACAACACTGAACTCAAAACGTAAAGACACATAATAGGACAACACAACACTGAACTCAAAACGTAAAGACACATAATAGGACAACACAACACTTTACTCAAAACGTAAAGACACATAATAGGACAACACAACACGGTACTCAAAACGTAAAGACACATAATAGGACAACACAACACTGAACTCAAAACGTAAAGACACATAATAGGACACAACACAAACTTTAAAACATTAGCAACACGGACCATACCAAAAATCTAAGATATAGTTCTTCAGTAAAAAATGTGGTCCATTAATTCCCATTTGTGGAAGAAACATACAATTTATGTTAATGTAAGATATTTTGTGGTTTCTTTGGCCATTATAGTGGACATTTTTTTTATATTCTACTTCATCAGGAGGGTGACGTTAAATAAGCAGTTCATGTTGATAGGTTGCAAAATTAACATAATGTTGCATTCTGCAAGAATTTATTTAGGCCTTACACAATTTTGCCTTCGGTTTCCCTTAACGCGAGTTGTGCTGATGATGCATAGAAATGAAACCAGTGCTTCACTTATAACGTTTCTTGATTTTTGATAATGTTTCAGTTTTTTTTAACTATTGTATTTGTTTGCAATTATATAATGATCCCCTCCTTTTGTTTTATTTTATTGTTTGTTATTTTTTTTTAAATATGGAAACGAAATTAATATTTTTAGGGTTAAGGTTAGAGTGATGGTGTTGAACGCCATTTTCAACTATATTTCAGTTATATCGTGGCGGTCAGTTTTATTGGTGGAGGGAACTGGAGTACCCGGAGAAAACCACCGACCTGTCGCAAGTCACTGATAATCTATATCACATAATGTTGTATCGAGGATACCTCTTTAATTGGTTTCATTTAGAAAAGTTATATCTACATATGTTGCCACGGAAAATTTCATTTTCTTGTGCATATCATATTGGGAAAAATACTAACGTTATCTCACTTTAGTTAGTGGGTCAATACTTATATTAAGAGGATTTATAAAAGTAGGAAATCATGAATACAGTTTCTTAACTCGCAAAAAATTCCAAATCTGCAATTATTAAGACTATCGCTAAATGCCGTAATATCCTAAAACCTTTTATTTACCTCCATGCCGAGTATGTCAATCACATTACATATGCACACTTCTCTACACAAATATTCCTCTAAAATAAAAACGTAGATATCAAATGTCGTGCACACAAAATTTGAACTGATAAAAAAAATAGTTCGATCTCGTTTCTTCGGAACATGTTCTAACAATCACATTTCTTTTGTATTTTGGCCTTCATGTAGTATCTTCTGCGAAAAAACCGCTATATAGTTGATACCTCTTTGCTAAGTAATTCAAAGTTTGGTGATTATGGTGAATGCATCTAACCTATTGAACTAGTGGTACCTATCAGAATTTCTTTGATAGAGGGTTGCTGCTTACAAGGAAGTTACTGAACCAAGGATTCCTATTGGTTAAGTTGACGTCATCACTTCTAAAGTTGTACTGTCGCCACCATGACTTGGTAGAACGTTATGGAATATTTGTTTCACAAATGACGGATATGTTCCACTTGTCGTAAACACTTGCCGGTCCTTTTCTCATTCATGACTTATCACCGGGTTTGTAACTAGATTAACACAACAGGTGCCACTAGTGGAACAGGAACTGCTTACCGTTCTGGAGCACATGAGTACATCCCCGGATTTTAGTGAGATCTTTAGTTTTATGTGTATGTTTTGTAGATCGTTGCTTGTACCTTTCTCCTTTACTTTTTGTCATTTTATTTTGTCTGTCCTTAGATTAACGGATTCTGATTATCCCTTTGGTATCTTCAAACTCTTCGCGCAACAAAGAATACCACAGTTACAGCTAGGTCTGATTCATACATTCATTAATTGACTTTCGTCTATTAATTGACTGTGCAGGCCGATTGAAAACGAAACTTGCCCACAAGAGGTACGATTTCAATTTTCCAATTATATGTAGCAACATTCCAGCAGCATATGAAGTATATCTCTCAGTTAATTCGATATTCCAGAGCTTCTGTTTCGTAGCAGGATTTCCGTGATATAGGGTTGCTGATAAAATGAAAGCTACATAATCAAGGATTTCTAGTAGTAAAATTGAAATCATCACTTCGGAACCTTTATGATTGTTCATCATGACTTAACGGTTACGGAACATCTCTATCTCAGATATAACCACGGATATGTTAACTGTTGTCAAGTCACATCCCGTCCTCGTTCATGACTTATCATCCGAATTGTTGACATGAAAACACGACGTGTACCACCAGTGGAGCAGGAACTGTTTACCATTTAGAGTTCACCCTCGTTATAAATGGTGTTTATGTTCTGCATCCTTTTGTTCTATGAAATGCTTTGTTTTGATTATTTGTAGTCATTTCATCTTTTTCTTTTGTCCATGGTATTGTCTTTCCTTCGTTTTACATCTTCCGACTACCCGTTTTGTATCTTCAAACATTTCTTGTTTGTATCTAAGTCAATTGTTGGACAAACATTAATGAGCAATAAACTAATAACAAAAAGTATACTTTTTTTGTTTTTTAATTAATGTGATACGAACACTTGTATAAGAACAAATGCTGCAAATAAAAAAAAGTTATCCACTACATTACACAAGTGATAAATGTAAAACTGTTTATATTAGATTTAATAAACAAGTGAATGATTAACACGTTGGAATACAAATTCACCATTTATTTTTAAAATCCACTTTTTATTTTGCTATTAAAAGAATTAACAACCGTCAGTAGATATTAATTTTATAATTAACGATTAAAGCTTTTAATAGCACCGTAAAAGCTGGATTTTAAAAATGAAAGGTATTTTTTTTTATTCCCACGCATTACGCATTTGCTTGTTGACACGGATGCAGACCTGCCACGCATCACATTGTTGAAATTCTGGGTCAAGCTGTTGATTTGCTGGAGTATTGCTACATTCATGATTATCAATGTTTCACTTTTTATATATCAAATAAAATATATAAAATAAATGTTCAATGCACTTTCTTCTCTATGCACCAAAACTTGCAAGTTTCAGTTTGCAGTTACATAGTAACGATTAGTGGAGGGAAAAAAATCATGTTTACATTTCTGAAGCATATTTCAGCTATATTTATGTGGAGATAATGTTTACAAACAATGATTCATTGCAGAAGTAAAATTATGACAAAATTGCGAAGATACCACAGAGGTAAGCAGATGCCGTCAATGGACGCACAGACAACACAATGTTAAACAAGAAGGACAAACAGAGAATCAATGATCTACAAATCACTACACATAAAACTTTAAATTCAGCAATTTGAACCTCGCAAAATTCCGGTGCGATTTCAGATACACCGAAAGGGTAAGTAGTTCCATCTCCAATAGTGACACCCTTCGTGTTGCTCTTGTTAAAAGTTCTGTGAAAACTCATGAAAGAGACGGAAGGACGTAATTGCTATTACAATTCGTTACCATCTGTGATACAGGTATACTGTACCAGTTAACCAATCCAAGTTATGATGGCGATTGTAAACAATCAAATAATGACTTCAACTTAACCACTAGGAACCATTGATTCAGAAGCAAGTTGTCGTTCACGTGTGCAAGTAGCGTGACATTCCCCAACTATAAGACACATCATGTATGTCTCGTCCTAAGGGTGTGTTGTGTTTATAACTTGGCTGGAACAACAATCGGACAGCCCCACAGTGGAGTAACTAGTTCATGTTTCAATATGCAGATGGTCCTCCTGGCAGAACTCAGATTACAAAGCTTGAACTTAACTAGAGCACAACCGAATGGCATGTAAGATCCAATAAATATGATACTTGAAACCAGGGGATATATTCCTTTAAAAAAATAGAAATATACAGAATTGTTTTTTACAGAAATTGTTTATCATCTTTATACTTGCACATTCAAAATCGAAAAACAATCCTTCTATTTTAGCATACTAAGAATTATCGAATCAATAATTTGGTATTTGTGTTCTCAACTATGCAAAATGTTTATGTTTGCATATTAATATACAAGTAGACGCGATGCTTGCTATCCTTACACATCTTGTACATTTTGCTATCATAGGGATTTCATACTTGTTTCCAGCTAACAACAGTTAGATTAGTAAAGAGTATATAGTGATAACCTGCTACATGTGATAACCTGCTACATGTGATAACCCATTACATGTGATAACCTGCTACATGTGATAACCTGCTACATGTAATAACCTGATACATGTGATAACCCATTACCTGTGATAACCTGCTACATGTGATAACCCATTACATGTGATAACCTGCTACATGTGATAACCTGCTACATGTGATAACCCATTACATGTGATAACCTGCTACATATGATAACCCATTACATGTGATAACCTGCTACATGTGATAACCTGCTACATGTGATAACCCATTACATGTGATAACCTGCTACATGTGATAACCTGCTACATGTGATAACTTGCTGCATGTGATAACCTGCTACATGTGATAACCCATTACATGTGATAACCTGCTACATGTGATAACCCATTACATGTGATAACCTGCTACATATGATAACCCATTACATGGCAGTTAATGTTTTCATTTTTCAGTAGTATAATACAAATATTTATGTCTAATTTATTGCGCATGACGCGTTTCTGGAATAACCATCATCAAGTACGCTCAAAGTCAAAAGATTTCAGAGCCAAATAATTTAAGTTTTGGTAGCAAGAAAACCAACGGGTCTAAAGAGGATCAACAAATTTGGCTAGGATCACCTTGTCCGGAGGGAGGAGAGCCTAAAACATTATTTACAAATATGGCATCAGTTATCGCCACAACAAAATTATGTTTGTTTGCCCCGTCAAATAGATTTCATACACATTATGCAGCAATCATTAAGATAATATTTTACAAAAGTTGAGTGAGTGAGTGAGTGAGTGATTGTTGGCTAACGCCAACTCAGACAATTTTCAGCTATATCATGGCGAGAACAAGCCAATTTGCAATGAGATGATGATGAAGTCCGATTTGTGCTAGCTTACTTGTATTTGTATAGTTCTAGCTCACTGAAACAACAGTCCGTGGATAGACATGTCGCCCCACTCAGACATATTATCCTGATTTCGAGCCAACCAGTCTTTGCTCTTTCTCCTTAATGATGCGTGCTTAGCGGAGAAGCAACAACTACCAATTTTATAGTCTCTGGTTTGACCCGATCGGGACTCGAACCCACAATCTACCGCACACGGGACAGCACGCTAACCATTACACCACCGATGCGGTTACAAAAGTTGAAAAGATCAAACTTGTTGAAAATAATGAGGTCTGCGGTGATAAAATGATTAGATGAGTAGATGATTGTGGTCATGTTAGGAAATCAAGCTCCGGGCGACTAAGTTACGATACGATTCAGTGTTTAAAAACTAATGACATTACAAAAATTGTATGTAAAGAAAGACAACTCTATTTTTTTAATTTTTTTTTTTTGAGATTATAGCAGCGACTTCATCGAATGCAAATCCTGATTTATGAGACATTTAATCATTGTTCTTTTTTTCTGTTGTTGTTTTTTCAATGCAGCATCATTTTTCTGTAGCTATATGTATCAAATATTTAATGGTTGATTATAAATAACATATAACATTTTCTCATTTTCCGTGTTTATGAGAAAATTTTAAATTAACGAATACGGAATATGAATGCGTTTTCAGAAGAATTACCTTGTTAACAAACTACTCATATTTTCCTATATGCATTTACTTACTTATGCTAGTATACTCTCCCCCAAAAGAAATGCAACATGTGAACAAATTTAATTTACTTCAAATTTTCAACATCATTCTAAATACAGAAATAAGCATTACATTACACTGAAATTTGACACACTGGTTGTCCAGACTTTAAAGTTCATCAAAATGTCAAAATTGATAACATTAAAATCCATAGCGTTCAGATGACGTCACTTCAAAGTCAATATCTGTTGTGCCCACCATTAGCCTGTAACACAGCAAGGACCCGTCTCGGCATAGACTCGATCAACCGACGAATACGGTCTTGCGGAATTCCCCCCATTCTTGCTCAAAAGCCTGCTGCAGTTCTAACAGACTTTGCGGCGCTGGTTGACGACTGCGCACGCGTCGATCCAAATCATCCCACAAATGTTCCATTGGGTTCAAATCTGGTGATTTAGACGGCCACGGGACCACTGTTACGCTTTGGTTGGCTAGAAAGTTCACAGTAGTACGAGTTGTGTGCGGCCGAGCGTTGTCGTGCTGAAAATATTTCGTATGGAGGTTCATTACGGGCAGCATGTGTGGTGTCAAAACCTCATCTCTGTATCGAACGACGTTAACGTTGCCGGGGATGTGCACCAGTTGAGTTTTTTGGGCGTAGGATATGGCACCCCATATCATCACACTTTCTCCGCCGAAATTGTGGACCTCAAGGACGCAGTTCCTTGCGAACCTCTCATTCCGGCGTCTGTAGACACGTGTACGGCCATCTCTTTTCTGCAGCATGAATCTTGATTCATCGCTGAACCACACTCGCCTCCAGTTATGCAGGTCCCTGCCTCTTACTTTGTTGCACCATTGGACCCTTGCAAGTCGGTGCCGACGTCTCAGTACTGCGTCAAAGTAAGGACGTCTGGCGCGTAAGCAGTTTTCACGGAGACGGTTTCTGACTGTCTGTGTGATATTCGTCGAAGACCTGGGACATTTGATGCTGTTTCTCTTGCTGTCACGGTCCAGTTTCTCGGGTGAAGTACCCGGATGTAGCCTGCTGATGTAATCCTAGGTTTGTTACAGGCTAATGGTGGGTACAACATATATTGAGTTTGAAGTGACGTCATCTGAACGTTATGAACTTTAATGTGATAAATTTTGACATTTTAATGAACTTTAAAGTCTGAATAACCAGTGTGCCAAATGTCAGTGTAATGTAATGCTTATTTCTGTATTCAAAATGATGTTGAAAATTTGAAGTAAATTATATCTTTTCACATTTTGCGTTTCCTTTTTGGGAGAGTATATTTGTTCAATATGGTATATTTATATCTATATATGTACCGGTAATTGATTTTTAATTAATCATCGGATTAGTCTATATTTAATCGTTTTCTCACGGTTCTATTTTTTTTTTTATTTCTTAAAATGGATGAGTACTTGTTTTCTTGACTCCCAGACAATATCATTGTTTTTTTTTCTTATTATTAGTCATCTTTATTAAAAAAAAAAATTCTATATATTGATTGATTGATTGATTGAATGTTGTATTTTCCGATATTTTTTTTTGCTTTAGTTTTTTGTTTTATTTATGTTTTTCTGTGTTAGTTTTTTTCACCGACTGAACGCCAGTATAGACATATGTCCTATTTGATTAAGTGTGGGATGCAACTCCTCATTGCGTGAAACTAATCTTACACTATTACACAACTCGTTCTTAAGGATGTAATTTAGTTCCACGTCTTTGGTAAATATCCCGCTACATGTACGTAAAAAGAATATACCTGAAAGTATTCAGCCGAAATGAAGGAACTTAATTGAGCTACACCACTATAACGCTGGTGGCCCGTTGCAAGTCTAATTAATGACCTAGTCCACTGTCTCTTCTATCATACTTGTCAATCATAAAAGGCAGTCTATTTGCCAACCCCAACATCACATGTTTGCCTGTGTGATGCACTGTTTGTTAAATTGTCGTGATCATGAATATAGCTGACAATTCTGCTCATGTTAAGCAAAAATCAATCAATCAAATCCAGTATATAAGTTTCTTCTATATGGATTTATTTTAATATTCTTCCATGTTCATTTTACTTGTTTTTGTTATCTTACTTAAGGACAGTTGTCACACTTGGGTGTATTTGAGCCAGTGAGTGTTTAATTTTAGGTAAAATTGTCTTAAAATTGAGTCGACAACACTAAACAATTATTACCTTCAATGGATGTAAACATCCAGAATTGTTAACCTGATGGGGGTTGTTTTCCCGAGGGCTTTAGCCCGAGGGAAACAACCCCTTGAGGGTTAACAATTCTGATGTTTACAATCCATTGAAGGCAATAACTGTTTTATTATACCGGACAACAGACCAAGGATTGGGCATTTAAATAAGTACATGTATTTAAGCAAAATGTGTGTTTAATAACTTTTGACAAATTTTAAGCAAATGTTAAACTATTTCATGTTTATATCAAAGTTCCAACCAGTGATATAGGGCACAGACCGGCCATCAGTAATATTTTCAACAGATTTAAAATGTGTGTTTAATAACTTCAACAATTGCCTCGGGCCAATACAACCTTCCTTGAGCCATTATGACTAACCTTGGACATATAACCGGTCCATTATGAAAACACCCATTTCTTAATACTTTTATTAACCAGTCAATTTCAATTTTAGGTAATCTTCATTCTTTTTGAAGAAGGCAATAGTATTGACCGAAATTGTAGGCTATAATTGTTTTATCATTTTTCAATATTATTATTTAAAAATTAAAATTTTTAAATTTTATGAAAACTGAAATTTTTGAAACTTTTTGAAAATTTTGAAATATTGAAATTTTGAATTTTTTTGAAATTTTAAAATTTTTTAAAAGATTTGAAATTTGTGAGAAAAATGTTTTTTTTTGAAAATTTTGAACTTTAGATTATTATTTTTATTATTGATTTTAGAATTTTGCAATTTTATGAAATTTTTGAAAGAGTTGTTTCCTTTTTGAGGCATGCGATGGGTTGTTGACCGGGAAACAATAGGGTTGTTACCCGGTAAACAACTAGTTGTTTCCCGTTTGGGTTAATTTTCACAAAACATTAAAATTGTTTCAGGTCATGTGATTTAATTTAAGCCAATGAGAAGTTAGTGAGGTATAATAAACTACATTGTTGTTAATGTCTATCTATTTGTAAATCACTTCACTGTTGTTTTTATCTTCGTCCTGTGTTTTGTGTACTGAATGTTTCCGGGGTCTCTGGATGGTGCATTCTTCATTACCTCTTCAGTTTTCACTAACGTTTGTTTGATTAGATGATGGGAAACAGCAAATTAAGGCCTAATTTCCAAATTAAAAGTAGGAAACGATTACGTATTTTACCATGGCGGCTAATTTCCATGATAAAATACATTTTTGGTTAGGATTATGGTGTTTAACGCCACTTTCAAAAATATTTCGGCTCTATCCTGACGTCCAGTTTTATTGGTGGTGGAAACCGGAGAACCTAAAGAAAACCACCAACATATCTCAAGTCACTAACAAATTTTTATCACATAATGTTGTATCGAGTAAACCTCGCCGTGAGCGGGATTCGATCTTACAACGTTAGTGGTGATAGGGACTGATTGCACAGGTAGTTGTAAATCCAACTACCATACAATCACGATCACGACGACTCCTTAATACAAGCTTGATTTGCACATCACATAAATCATTGTAATCTATACAGCTACGAGAGTTCATAGTGCATTTTGCCATATTGGTATATCTAGGGTGGCATGGCATGACCTAATTAAAAACACCTGATATATTCTAACTGCGAATAGGACATAAATTTGTCTATTAATATTTTTTTGTGTATTTAAAACCTATATTGTGCGTGCATCTTTCTACTGTGCATCAGCTATTTTATTTATTTATATTTTTTTAGTTGAACGAGGAAACAACTTTTATTTATATAATGGTTATTGCAGTAATTTGTAATCCGGGGCCTTCTTGGTCGTGCTCGTATGGTAGTTGGATTTACAAATACCTATGAAATCAGTGCCTATCACTAGTGATGTTGTGAGTTCGAATCTCGATCAGGGTGAGGTGCATGTACAACATTATGTGATAAAGTTTGTCAGTGACTTGCGACAGGTCGATCGTTTTCTCCGGGTCCTCTGGTTTCCTCCACCAATAAAACTGACCGCCACGATAAAACTGAAATATTGTTGAAAGTGGCGTTAAACACAATCAAACAAACATTCGCATTGTAATAGCCTTTTACAATCCTTTTATTAATTAATTCTCGTTACCCATTGGACTGCATAATATAATGTTACGTTGACCAGTAGCCGATCATGTTAATTTTCATCATTATATATTCCACTGAAACTAATTATCTCTGATGTAGAAAAAAATGAATGCAATGGGCTTATTTGTTATTAACAGAAGTTCATGAGGTTTCTCGTTGATGAATCGGTAATAGATATGGCGGTTGAATTTCTCATGTAGGACTATTATATTATATGACACACCATAAAGTGAATAAAATATTGATGAATTTGACAAGCTTTGTGTAGCACGTAGACGGCAAGAAATAAAAAAATATCAACAACAGATTAATCGGAAGTCAAATATCACGGTGTATATCCATAATGGAACATTTCCGCTCAAATATGCGCTATGCAATACTTTGGGAATACGTAACGGTTCCTTTGTGATGAAAAGGATGTTAACAAGTGGGAAAGCAACATAATAATGGATAGCTGCAAGGAAGGAAGGTAAATATATCGTATATTTGCCCTCACAGAACTTTCTGATGTATGATTCAATCCAAAACCAAAAACCATGCACATACGTCTACTGAAAATGCGTTACGCACGCTTTTCAACGAGATGACTGTAAAGTGAAATTTCGGACATATCTTTTATGAATATTTGCTTTTTTCCACCTTTTAACTCTCAAATTTTAACAATTATTAAAAGAAGAAACCTAAATGCACCAACTCCTAACCCAGTCTTCAGTTAATAATCCATTAAAGCCCATTAAATTAGATTTTTAATAGAAAAGGTTCGTAACGGCACCTTTACGATTTATAGAAAACGTGTTAAAATGTGGCACCGCGACCTTCGCGATTTGGAGGCAACGGACCCTTTACGACAATAATTGTTTTATTATTCTTTATTTTGATTTCACCCACTGTAGCTGCAAAGCCCTATACCCCCTGCCCTTTTTGAAAAAAAAAATCATTTTTCCCTTTCATTTTAGAAGAAAATTACCGAAAAGAAAGAAAAAATAAAATTAATTTCTTCTCTTATTATATCTTTCTTTTTGGGAATTTTCGCCTTGAAATGTAAAAAAAATAATATAAAAAGGGAAAAAATGTTGTTTTTTTTCAAAAAGGGGTGGTAGGTAGGGTTTTGCGGCTACAAGCCCTTGTGATTTCGACAATATATATATATTATCGATATCCCCTCCCGTATATCAAAGGGTGACAAGTCAGAAAAAAGGTATTTTAGTTACATTCTGTATTTAATTTAATTCTAATTATAAATATTGTAGGCGGAAGTAAAATGTTGTGGAAAAATAACAAACCCTTAATTAACCTGCATTAACTAAGAAATAAAGAGTTTATTCATAAGTTAAAACTTTTCTTACAAAAACGATGACGGGGTTTAATAAGGTACTTCCTGATAAGAAAGGGGGCAACTTCCTATTTTTTACCGTATACTGGGGTGTGCAAATATATGAAAGGGTAACAAGTTTTGTAAGCTTATGAAACAATTATATCAATTTGGGGGCAATTTTTCTCTTTTTCTAGTAAAAAAATGGCCAAATATAGTGTATAATATACCTGTTTAGGATATATTAATTTGGGCCAGTTTTCAATCCTTCAGACCGCCACGATATAGCTGAAATACTGCTGAAAGTGACGTTAAACCCCATTCAATCAATCAAGCAATCCTTCATTGGTACATCCCCGTAAAAAGTATGGCTGTTACCCCTCCTCCCCCGGGGTCCTTAATTACCAGTGTAAGAACGCTTGGAATATTTCCTTTGGCAATCCCGAAGGTTGTAGTTCCACAATCAAAAAGATCCGTTGCTTTGCAGTCTTAGATGAAATTTTTTCATCATTATTGATTTTATTATACATTAATTGGTTTTCATATTTGTCATGGTATTGAAATGAACATCCAAGATATACTCTAGTTAATAATCAAATAACAGAATACTGCTAAATTGATGATATAAGACAAACTATGTGATGAAAATGTCTTTTCAATATGTTGATGCGGTGAAAACTGCAATAGTTTTTATAAATGCCGCTTCTGCGTATGAACTCTTGTAGAAATGACAAATGTAATAATAGCTGAGTTCCGTGACACTTAATATACAGTTCCTAGACATTTTTGATCGTATTAAATCTTAAAAATAAAGAGACCGGTTTTTCAACTTACCTCAAAAATCTACCAAGGATCCGTTACTTGTTCCCGAAGAATCGCGTAACGTCGATGTTCATCGCGAAGGTTCCGTTATGGATATACACGTGACTATATTGTCTTTTTATCGTACGGACAAGAGCTATGTCGAACATGGCTGCAGAAAAATAAGTAATTAATAAACGACTGTACTTCAATGTCTTTTCATCTTGCATATTATTGATTATAACGTTTCAACCACATTGATCTATGATTTTTCTAAGTATATATAGTTTGAAACTGTTCGGGCAGTGTTGAAATTTTTGTTTTTTTTCTATTATATTATCCCATAAGCAAATTATGCTAAGATTATACAACTTTGCGCGTCTGTTATACAGCTGTATTCATAATTATAGGGTAAACGGGGTTTTATTTATGATTTTAAAGTACATGTAAATATAAATGTGGCCATTTGAGATTGTGATTTGTAAACGCTCCATTGCTTAAATATCGTTGACGTATGTCAAACTCCCTTGCCATTCCAGCTCCGATCCACATACTACTCTCCACTATTGTATCCAGCGGAATAATCATATTCGGAAGCGGATACAAAAACTGTCGGGAGTGTGGACGTATGTGTGCGTCTCAAACTCCCTTGCCGTTCCAGCTTCGGTCCACATACTACTCTCCACCATTGTATCCAATCTCTACCCAGAGTTGTCGGTCCTTACACTCTCTCCAGTCTCTGTCAACGCCTATATGCCAAGAATCTTGGCAAAATCCGTTTATTAAAGGGTAACTTGATATAAACCGGTTATAATGACCCCATATATTGTAAAATATGTAAAGAATACCATATAACTAATATTTGAGAAGCTTCTTTGTTTATTTTCAAACGAAGATAAGGGATTATTTTTTATACGGTGATCAGTCATACAGTGCTGTTTTAGTTCCTTGTTGTAATAGCTTCTATAGTTGATGTATATTACACTGGTAATATTTTATAAATAGGAAACCAGTTTAATACAAAGGTAGACTACTTTTTAGGCGTTGACAGAGATTGGAGAGAGTGTAATGGTAGAGATTGCATTGTATCCAGCGAATGAATCATATTCGGTAGCGGATACGAAAACTGCCCGGAGTTTGTGTGCGTCTGTGTGTTGTATATAATGTCTCAATTGCGGAATCCGCCGCAATCGCAATGTACTTGGATTTGTATCTACTTATGCAATCAACCATTACAGCACATACAGTTTATGAGTTCGATTATCGTACGTGGCGACGTCTTTTTCAAACAACTTACAACAAATGTTTTAAAGTACGTCAGTTACAGATCTGAAAAGGGAAGAGGAGCGGTTATATTCATGTGGTTTTATTGCATATACCTACCTATACATATATGTTAAAACCTGTTCTGTTGTCGGTTCTCAGAGCTCAATCCACATCCAGACAGCAAATCACCAGGTGGCGAATAGAGGATGTCTTTTCCATTGCGGCGTGGGGATGGGGTGGGGTTGTCAGGTGATGCTACAGCCTAGTGATTATGTTGATGTCATCACATCAAAAGTATTAGGATCGCAACCATGACTTTGTTGATCGGTACGAAATTTCTGTGTCACAAATAGCCACGGATATGCTCCGTTTGACGTAATCACAATATCACCCTTTCCACATACATGACTTCTTCTTCGAAGAGTAACACGACCGGTGCCTCATGCCATTCCGAAACACCCGAGTTCACCACGGTTTGAATTGGTTGCTTAAACTTTAGTTTTTTTGTGTAATGTTTTGTAGATCATTGTTTTGTTTTGTTCTTCTTCTTTTAGCCATTTTAGTGTCTGTCCTTCGATTTACTGCTTCTAATTACCCTTTAGTTATCTTCTAATTACCCTTTAGTTATCTTCTAATTACCCTTTATTTATCATCTAATTACCCTTTAATTATCTTCTAATTACCCTTTAGATATCTTCTAATTACCCTTTAGTTATCTTCTAATTACCCTTTAGTTATCTTCTAATTACCCTTTAGTTATCTTCTAATTACCCTTTATTTATCTTCTAATTACCCTTTAATTATCTTCTAATTACCCTTTAGATATCTTCTAATTACCCTTTAGTTATCTTCTAATTACCCTTTAGTTATCTTTTAATTGCCCTTTAATTATCTTCTAATTACCCTTTAGTTATCTTCTAATTACCCTTTATTTATCTTCTAATTACCCTTTAGTTATCTTCTAATTACCCTTTAGATATCTTCTAATTACCCTTTAGTTATCTTCTAATTACCCTTTAGTTATCTTCTAATTGCCCTTTAATTATCTTCTAATTACCCTTTAGTTATCTTCTAATTACCCTTTAGTTATCTTCTAATTGCCCTTTAATTATCTTCTAATTACCCTTTATTTATCTTCTAATTACCCTTTAGTTATCTTCTAATTACCCTTTAGTTATCTTCTAATTACCCTTTAGTTGTCTTCTAATTACCCTTTAGTTGTCTTCAACTTTTCTAATGTTTGTTCCTATATTGTACTTACCGACCACGTGGTGACTGTGATGGGGAGAACACGACTTTGAGCGAGAAGAACACGACTGTGAGCGGGAAGAATACGGCTGTATGGGAAGAGCACGACTATGAGGGGAAGAACCATATCAAAGAGTTACTTAAGGTATGTTACATTATAACAATGTTCTGCTATATTTGTTATATATTAACAGGCTGCACATTTGTTCATATTTTTCTGTAAGCACTCATGCAAAAAGAAATCGTGATTTAATTTTAATTTCAACACGTCAAGTACCATTATCTGTGCAGTAATAGCTAAAATTGCACATCCTGTTAATAATGATTTTTTTTTTAATAGCGAAATCGCTTCCGGGTATATGATTTACGTGACAATATTACTCATAGTAAAACATAGATACAAAAATAACTTGATTTGGTAGTTGTCATCCATATAGGCCTAGCTATGTCAGGACGAATGAAATAAGGCAATGTTATAATCCAATCTCTGAAAAACCTATAATTGTAGATTATTTATTACTTTATCAAGGACGAGTTAACTTTGATTATAGATATTTTTGGTATGCTATAATTGGTTTGACAAGCCCGGGGAAAAACTTTTATGACAAATTGAGTTGGATAACGTAACTAAAAGTGTTAATTAAAATTGATGCTGTCTTTTGGATTATTCAACGTAACGTAGAATGTCGTTCGTCTTGCACTGGAAAGAAAGTATTTGAAAGGAATTGTCATTTCCTTTTTGTATTTTACAATGTATAATTTCCCTCCGTTCTTTAGTGGGGTTCGTGTTACCCGATATGTGTATGTTTTGGTAGATCATTATTTGTCCTTTTTCCTTTGGTCATTGTATTGTCTGTCCTTCTTCGATTTACGGATTCTAATTACCCCTTTGGTATCTTAAAACTTTTCTTAATCATTATTGTCATTTATTAACTGCATTAGATGTAAATTAATACCAGTACAATAACAGTAGTAAAACCACTAGTACCTATAGTCGAAGGAATATGCTACATGTACCACAATCAAACCAATACATGTACTTGTAGATTAGTAACCCTAGTCAAACAAATAATGCAGGACTAGTAACCATACTCAAACCATTGTAGTCAAACAACTGCACCAGGACAAATATCCGTAATCGAACCAATATATTAGGACCAACTACCATAGTCGAACCAAAATATAAGTACATGTGTACTAATAGCCATAGTCGAATATCACGAACGCTAACTTTAGTTGATCAAGTATATTAGGAGAAATACATGTAAGTAAAAGTGAACCAATATATAAGAACAAGTAAACATGGTGAAACACATTAGGAACGTTTACTATAGCTGAACAGCTATATTAGGACAGGTAGCCGTAAAAGTGAATGACAGATAATATAATGGACAAAGGGAAGAGGTCAAAAAGACAAACAATGGTTCACAAAACATTACACAGAAAGAAGAGAAAAATAATATGAAAATTGAGCAACAGGTGTTTTGTACAGGTAAATGGTTCCTTCTCCACTAATAATACCTTTGTAGTTGTTTCAGTGCTTTCTTCCATTTGAATATTCTCCTCGCTAGAAATTTTTTAATATTAATTTTGAAAAGTCAATAATTACATTCGCAGTTATTTCAAATTCTGGAATGAATAAACTAAATTATCAATCTAATGCTAATAAGGCCAGATAGTACTATAATCTGATTTGAATTGTCATAGACATACTAAAATGTAATAAAATATATTACATACATAAAGTTATTAACATTTATCAACTAGTTTTGTTTTCTAAGCGTAATACTGGTGACTGTAATGGTCCCAGATAATAGACAATTCTCAATTTTTGAAAATGAAGCTTACAATTCTATCTCATACTATGTATGGAAAATATTTCCCAGTATTTCCTATGGAGCCGTCGTGGTCGTATGGCAGTTTAATTTACAACTACCTATGCAATCAGTGCATATCACCACTAAAGTTGTGGGTTCGAATCCAGCTCATGGCGAAGTGTATTCGATACAAAATTATATAATAAAGTTTCTCAGTGACTTGTGACAGGTTATTGGTTTTATCCGAGTACTCCGCTTTCCTCCACCAATATATAAAACCGCCACGATATCAATGCAATATTGTTGAAAGTGGCGTTAAACATCATAACTCCCAATATTTCCATTAGTTTGTGCTAGTGTTACATTATAATTTTACAAATGGGAAGGCTACCAATTAACACAGCTATACTCTATCATTCCGAATATGCAATACCTGTCAGTTTATAAATCATATGTCAGAAAATCATACATTGTACAAAAAGGGAGGAAAGTGCTAGTAAATCTTAGCGTAAAAAGAACAAAAATAAAACGTTCTGTATACCAAATTAGATAACACATAGGTGAGAGGTTTGTATTCACTGTCCTAATATGACGTCCTTCAAACGCTTTGAGTCCAAACCCGTGGTAAAAATAATATTAATCTATGATCGATTACGTCATAGATAGACGTGGTCTGTGCTTTATAAGCGGCTGTTCCATGACACTCCCCTCTAAAAGGTACACAATGATAAGTATGCAATACACAAAATAAATAAACATTTGTGTATTGGAAATCGGCTCAGGCGATATAGAAAACAGACAGGAAATATAAACCAACATCCTTTGCAAAGATCCCGAATAACATATAGTATTCTTGCATATCCCTGGGCCTAAAAATCACACAAATTAAAATTCCGCGAAATGTTGTTGACAATTTTGGCACGTAAACAACATGACGTCATATGAAGACTTCCAGTTTAGAACATAAAGATCCTGACGTTTTTTGGCTTTGTGTACGCCTACTTGTCGAAGTGGAATTTGTAGTATTTTCCCTTTCTTTTGAATTGATGTTCATGAATGACAACATTTAGTAATCTCATAACATATTTGTCATCGGCATGAAAAACCTTTTTGGTTGTCATTTCAAACATCTTTGGAAAAAAACAGAATAGTATTGTAACATTTAAGTCGGGTCATTTAACGGAACAGCCAAAAACATGGATGACCCAGGCTGCTTCGATTTGAAAATGTTCCGTAATTGTCCTATTAGAATCGAAATAATTACCGGTAGCCATATATTTATATTGTTTTTACCACGGGTTGTCACTGTATGCCTTCATTTTACCCCTCGCTACCGCTCGTGGTAAACTATTCGGCATAAAGTGCCAACCCGTGGTAAAAACAATATAAATATATGGCTACCGGTAATTATTTCTTAAACATACCATTGTCAAATTCGCTTCGGATGTCATTTATTTTCTAAGAATCTGATCGTCCACCCCCTCAGCTCTGTGTTATTTATACAATGCTACCATAATATACAGGAGCAATAAGCTGACATCACCGTGATAGTTTAGTAGCTATTGTACTTCTTTCTTTAAATATATATTTAAATGATTAAGTTCACGTCTAAAATGACCTTTTGAATCTTTAACATTTACAAAATCAAGTATATATATTATACAATTACAGACTTTTGTAGAAGTGAATATGAGTTTTTATTGACCTGTAAAATAATATTGACCGAAGCCGAAGGCTGAGGTCAATATTGGTTTTGCAGGTCAATAAAAACTCATATTTACTGATACAAAAGTCTGTAATTGTTTTATTACATATACTATATATAAGGCTTATGACATCACCCGGTGAATATCACTTTCAGCAGGTGAATACCATTATTTATTGACTTCTAGACTTTACTTAGCTAAAGTACGGATATTTACAGTCGTTATGTAATAATAACATTTATTTACTTTTAGATAACTTCTGACGCATACATAGAATCAGTTGTTTACAGAATGGGAATATAATGCTTTGCTTAACTGTATACGTGTTATATCTTGCATTTTAATATTTTGTTTCTTTTAAATGTAATACATTGATTATTAAATTAAACAAATATATTAAACAGTATTCCAAGAACAGCTATCAAAAGGGTAATCATTAGCTGTGAATAGAATAACGAGAGACAATGCAATGGCGAATAGAAGAGATAAAATAACGAACAATGGTTGACGAACCAGTACACAGACAACACTTAATATTTAGCAACACGAACCTCACTAAAACCCAAGATGTACGTAAGTGATCAGGATGACTAAACATATGCTGTCCTTCTAGTGGCACCCGTCGTATTTTTCATTTCAAAATTCAACAATCAAAAAATCATTTTCGGTTATATGTCATAAACGAGGGGAAAAAACGTTTTTTGATTATGATAAACAGAAGCTATTCTTGGTCCACTATTACACATACATTACGTAGCGGTGTCCAATGTCATGATGACGACCGTAATGCTTTATCACCATGTATAATTCATTGGTTCTGTAGCTTCCTTGTTAGCAGCAAGGAAATCCTGATAGGAAACACGAGCTTGGGAATATCATATCAACCAGGAATGGACAATCTAGAGAAACTCGCAACATATATACTCCATATGTACGTGCTGCTGCTGAAATGTTGCTACATATAAATTGAATGTTACAATAGAAAACTTGAAATCATCGCTTTTGTAAAGTTCCGTTCTCAATCGACAATAACTGTCAATCTGTATGTGAAAGTCAAAGTATGTAGCATACATACCCATATTTGTGGTATCAACTTTCTGTTCATAATGATAGGTGCAATACACATAGTCACCAACCTGTGATTTATTCAGTGAAAGAATATCATCTATATAGAGGAATGTAATACTACGTGACTTGACTATCTTCTTTTCGTTTTTTATGACAAGTCTTTACATGGTATCTGCTTCATACGATTAAAAGAACAAATCGGCAAGAGGAGCACCACTGTTGGTTTCCCATATGAATGCCCACTGCCTGTTGAAATGTACGACCGGCAACCAAGCATAACAAATAATGTGTCACTCACAAGCTTATTTTGATGATATCAGTTTTAGAAAACTTTGTTAAACTCATACCGTGTTTTTTTTCGCTCATTCATAAAACAAAAATATATTTTACCACGCAGGCCATCTTTTATGAAATAAAACTAACGAATCTTTTAATGTTTAGAATGAGGAATATTTGTCCAAACGGTAGAGACGTCAATGTTTTAATGTTAATGAATGAGGGGAAGTACCTTGATTGTGCATTCTTTAACAGATATTCAGAATTATGCATAATCCACATCTGATTCACACCAGCTAGTGTCACAGTAATTGTGAAGCTCGGTATTAAGCGCTAATAGAGTAGAATAGGTGTCAATAATATAGAACGACGTTTCTTTGAGCATTTGGCAGATTTAGCAATTAAATGCTGTTTGTAAGGACATTTATGCAAAATCTGTATCAAATAGAGTGTAGAACCAGTTAAAATAAAGCATTAAGTAGAGTGGAGAACCAGTAAAAATAAAGCATTAAATAGAGTGGAGAACCAGTAAAAATAAAGCATTAGATAGAGTGGAGAACCAGTTAAAATAAAGCATTAAATAGAGTGGAGAACCAGTCAAAATAAAGCATTAAATAGAGTGGAAAACCAGTAAAAATAAAGCATTAAATAGAGTGGAGAACCAGTAAAAATAAAGCAATAAGTAGAGTGGAGAACCAGTTAAAATAAAGCATTAAATAGAGTGTAGAACCAGTAAAAATAAAGCATTAAATAGAGTGGAGAACCAATTAAAATAAAGCAATAAATAGAGTGGAGAACCAGTTAAAATAAAGCATTAAATAGAGTGTAGAACCAGTAAAAATAATGCATTAAATAGAGTGGAGAACCAGTTAAAGTAAAGCATTAAATAGAGTGGAGAACCAATTAAAATAAAGCACTAAATAGAGTGGAGAACCAGTCAAAATAAAGCATTAAATAGAGCGGAGAACCAGTTAAAATAAAGCATTAGATAGAGTGGAGAACCAGTAAAAATAAAGCATTAAATAGAGTGGAGAACCAGTAAAAATAAAATAAAGCAATAAGTAGAGTGGAGAACCAGTTAAAATAAAGCATTAAATAGAGTATAGAACCAGTTAAAATAAAGCAATAAAAATAGAGTGTAGAACCAGTTAAAATGAAGCAATAAAAATAGAGTGGAGAACCAGTAAAAATAAAGCAATAAATAGAGTGGAGAACCAGTAAAAATAAAGCAATAAGTAGAGTGGAGAACCAGTAAAATTAAAGCATTAAATAGAGTGTAGAACCAGTTAAAATAAAACATTAAATAGAGTGGAGAACCAGTCAAAATAAAGCATTAAATAGAGTGGAGAACCAGTTAAAATAAAGCATTAGATAGAGTGGAGAACCAGTAAAAATAAAGCATTAAATAGAGTGGAGAACCAGTAAAAATAAAATAAAGCAATAAGTAGAGTGGAGAACCAGTTAAAATAAAGCATTAAATAGAGTATAGAACCAGTTAAAATAAAGCAATAAAAATAGAGTGTAGAACCAGTTAAAATGAAGCAATAAAAATAGAGTGGAGAACCAGTAAAAATAAAGCAATAAATAGAGTGGAGAACCAGTAAAAATAAAGCAATAAGTAGAGTGGAGAACCAGTAAAATTAAAGCATTAAATAGAGTGTAGAACCAGTTAAAATAAAACATTAAATAGAGTGGAGAACCAGTTAAAATATAGTATTAAATAGAGTGGAGAACCAGTTAAAATAAAACATTAAATAGAGTGGAGAACCAGTAAAAATATAGCATTAAATAGAGTGGAGAACCAGTAAAAATAAAACATTAAATAGAGTGGAGAACCAGTTAAAATATAGTATTAAATAGAGTGGAGAACCAGTTAAAATAAAACATTAAATAGAGTGGAGAACCAGTTAAAATATAGCATTAAATAGAGTGGAGAACCAGTTAAAATAAAGCAATAAATAGAGTTGAGAACCAGTTAAAATATAGTATTAAATAGAGTGGAGAACCAGTTAAAATAAAACATTAAATAGAGTGGAGAACCAGTAAAAATATAGCATTAAATAGAGTGGAGAACCAGTAAAAATAAAACATTAAATAGAGTGGAGAACCAGTTAAAATAAAACATTAAATAGAGTGGAGAACCAGTTAAAATATAGTATTAAATAGAGTGCAGAACCAGTTAAAATAAAGCATTAAATAGAGTGTAGAACCAGTTAAAATATAGTATTAAATAGAGTGGAGGACCAGTTAAAATAAAACATTAGATAGAGTGGAGAACCAGTAAAAATAAAGCATTAAATAGAGTGTAGAACCAGTTAAAATAATGCATTAGATAGAGTGGAGAACCAGTAAAATAAAGCATTAAATAGAGTGGAGAACCAGTTAAAATAAAGCATTAAATAGAGTGGAGAACCAGTAAAAATAAAGCATTAAATAGAGTGGAGAACCAGTAAAAATAAAGCATTAAATAGAGTGGAGAACCAGTAAAAATAAAGCAATAAGTAGAGTGGAGAACCAGTTAAAATAAAGCATTAAATAGAGTGTAGAACCAGTAAAAATAAAGCATTAAATAGAGTGGAGAACCAGTAAAAATAAAGCATTAAATAGAGTGGAGAACCAGTTAGAGTAAAGCATTAAATAGAGTGGAGAACCAGTAAAAATGAAGCAATAAGTAGAGTGGAGAACCAGTTAAAATAAAGCATTAAATAGAGTGTAGAACCAGTTAAAATGAAGCAATAAAAATAGAGTGGAGAACCAGTAAAAATAAAGCAATAAATAGAGTGGAGAACCAGTAAAAATAAAGCAATAAGTAGAGTGGAGAACCAGTAAAATTAAAGCATTAAATAGAGTGTAGAACCAGTTAAAATAAAGCATTAAATAGAGTGGAGAACCAGTAAAAATAAAGCATTCAATAGAGTGGAGAACCAGTTAAAATAAAGCATTAAATACAGTGGAGAACCAGTTCAAATAAAGCAATAAATAGAGTTGAGAACCAGTAAAAATAAAGCATTAAATAGAGTGGAGAACTAGTTAAAATAAAGCATTAAATAGAGTGGAGAACCAGTTAAAATAAAGCATTAAATAGAGTGGAGAACCAGTTAAAATAAAGCATTAAATAGAGTGGAGAACCAGTTAAAATAAAGCATTAAATAGAGTGGTGAACCAGTTAAAATAAAGCATTAAATAGAGTGGAGAACCAGTTAAAATAAAGCATTAAATAGAGTGGAGAAATAGTTAAAATAAAGCAATAAGTAGAGTGGAGAACCAGTAAAAATATAGCATTAAATAGAGTGGAGAACCAGTTAAAATGAAGCATTAAATAGAGTGGAGAACCAGTAAAAATAAAGCATTAAATAGAGTGGAGAACTAGTTAAAATAAAGCAATAAGTAGAGTGGAGAACCAGTAAAAATATAGCATTAAATAGAGTGGAGAACCAGTTAAAATAAAACATTAAATAGAGTGGAGAACCAGTTAAAATAAAACATTAAATAGAGTGGAGAACCAGTAAAAATATAGCATTAAATAGAGTGGAGAACCAGTAAAAATAAAACATTAAATAGAGTGGCGAACCAGTTAAAATAAAACATTGAATAGAGTGGAGAACCAGTTAAAATAAAGCATTAAATAGAGTGTAGAACCAGTTAAAATAAAGCAATAAGTAGAGTGGAGAACCAGTAAAAATATAGCATTAAATAGAGTGGAGAACCAGTTAAAATAAAGCATTAAATAGAGTGGAGAACCAGTTAAAATAAAGCATTAAATAGAGTGGAGAACTAGTTAAAATAAAGCAATAAGTAGAGTGGAGAACCAGTAAAAATATAGCATTAAATAGAGAGGAGAACCAGTTAAAATAAAACATTAAATAGAGTGGAGAACCAGTTAAAATAAAGCATTAAATAGAGTGGAGAACCAGTTAAAATAAAGCAATAAATAGAGTTGAGAACCAGTTAAAATATAGTATTAAATAGAGTGGAGAACCAGTTAAAATAAAACATTAAATAGAGTGGAGAACCAGTAAAAATATAGCATTAAATAGAGTGGAGAACCAGTAAAAATAAAACATTAAATAGAGTGGAGAACCAGTTAAAATAAAACATTAAATAGAGTGGAGAACCAGTTAAAATATAGTATTAAATAGAGTGCAGAACCAGTTAAAATAAAGCATTAAATAGAGTGTAGAACCAGTTAAAATATAGTATTAAATAGAGTGGAGGACCAGTTAAAATAAAACATTAGATAGAGTGGAGAACCAGTAAAAATAAAGCATTAAATAGAGTGTAGAACCAGTTAAAATAATGCATTAGATAGAGTGGAGAACCAGTAAAATAAAGCATTAAATAGAGTGGAGAACCAGTTAAAATAAAGCATTAAATAGAGTGGAGAACCAGTAAAAATAAAGCATTAAATAGAGTGGAGAACCAGTAAAAATAAAGCATTAAATAGAGTGGAGAACCAGTAAAAATAAAGCAATAAGTAGAGTGGAGAACCAGTTAAAATAAAGCATTAAATAGAGTGTAGAACCAGTAAAAATAAAGCATTAAATAGAGTGGAGAACCAGTAAAAATAAAGCATTAAATAGAGTGGAGAACCAGTTAGAGTAAAGCATTAAATAGAGTGGAGAACCAGTAAAAATAAAGCAATAAGTAGAGTGGAGAACCAGTTAAAATAAAGCATTAAATAGAGTGTAGAACCAGTTAAAATGAAGCAATAAAAATAGAGTGGAGAACCAGTAAAAATAAAGCAATAAATAGAGTGGAGAACCAGTAAAAATAAAGCAATAAGTAGAGTGGAGAACCAGTAAAATTAAAGCATTAAATAGAGTGTAGAACCAGTTAAAATAAAGCATTAAATAGAGTGGAGAACCAGTAAAAATAAAGCATTCAATAGAGTGGAGAACCAGTTAAAATAAAGCATTAAATAGAGTGGAGAACCAGTTAAAATAAAGCATTAAATAGAGTGGTGAACCAGTTAAAATAAAGCATTAAATAGAGTGGAGAACCAGTAAAAATAAAGCATTAAATAGAGTGGAGAACTAGTTAAAATAAAGCAATAAGTAGAGTGGAGAACCAGTAAAAATATAGCATTAAATAGAGTGGAGAACCAGTTAAAATAAAACATTAAATAGAGTGGAGAACCAGTTAAAATAAAACATTAAATAGAGTGGAGAACCAGTAAAAATATAGCATTAAATAGAGTGGAGAACCAGTAAAAATAAAACATTAAATAGAGTGGAGAACCAGTTAAAATAAAACATTAAATAGAGTGGAGAACCAGTTAAAATATAGTATTAAATAAAGTGTAGAACCAGTTAAAATAAAGCATTAAATAGAGTATAGAACCAGTTAAAATATAGTATTAAATAGAGTGGAGAACCAGTTAAAATAAAACATTAAATAGAGTGGAGAACCAGTAAAAATATAGTATTAAATAGAGTGTAGAACCAGTTAAAATAAAGCATTAAATAGAGTGGAGAACTAGTTAAAATAAAGCAATAAGTAGAGTGGAGAACCAGTAAAAATATAGCATTAAATAGAGTGGAGAACCAGTTAAAATAAAGCATTAAATAGAGTGGAGAACCAGTTAAAATAAAGCATTAAATAGAGTGGAGAACTAGTTAAAATAAAGCAATAAGTAGAGTGGAGAACCAGTAAAAATATAGCATTAAATAGAGTGGAGAACCAGTTAAAATAAAACATTAAATAGAGTGGAGAACCAGTTAAAATATAGTATTAAATAGAGTGGAGAACCAGTTAAAATAAAACATTAAATAGAGTGGAGAACCAGTTAAAATAAAGCATTAAATAGAGTGGAGAACTAGTTAAAATAAAGCAATAAGTAGAGTGGAGAACCAGTAAAAATATAGCATTAAATAGAGTGGAGAACCAGTTAAAATAAAGCATTAAATAGAGTGGAGAACTAGTTAAAATAAAGCAATAAGTAGAGTGGAGAACCAGTAAAAATATAGCATTAAATAGAGTGGAGAACCAGTTAAAATAAAGCATTAAATAGAGTGGAGAACCAGTTAAAATAAAGCATTAAATAGAGTGGAGAACTAGTTAAAATAAAGCAATAAGTAGAGTGGAGAACCAGTAAAAATATAGCATTAAATAGAGTGGAGAACCAGTTAAAATAAAACATTAAATAGAGTGGAGAACCAGTTAAAATATAGTATTAAATAGAGTGGAGAACCAGTTAAAATAAAGCATTAAAAAGAGTGGAGAACCAATTAAATTAAAGCATTAAATAGAGTGGAGAACTAGTTAAAATAAAGCAATAAGTAGAGTGGAGAACCAGTAAAAATATAGCATTAAATAGAGTGGAGAACCAGTTAAAATAAAGCATTAAATAGAGTGGAGAACTAGTTAAAATAAAGCAATAAGTAGAGTGGAGAACCAGTAAAAATATAGCATTAAATAGAGTGGAGAACCAGTTAAAATAAAGCATTAAATAGAGTGGAGAACCAGTTAAAATAAAGCATTAAATAGAGTGGAGAACTAGTTAAAATAAAGCAATAAGTAGAGTGGAGAACCAGTAAAAATATAGCATTAAATAGAGTGGAGAACCAGTTAAAATAAAACATTAAATAGAGTGGAGAACCAGTTAAAATATAGTATTAAATAGAGTGGAGAACCAGTTAAAATAAAACATTAAATAGAGTGGAGAACCAGTTAAAATAAAGCATTAAATAGAGTGGAGAACTAGTTAAAATAAAGCAATAAGTAGAGTGGAGAACCAGTAAAAATATAGCATTAAATAGAGTGGAGAACCAGTTAAAATAAAGCATTAAATAGAGTGGAGAACCAGTTAAAATAAAGCATTAAATAGAGTGGAGAACTAGTTAAAATAAAGCAATAAGTAGAGTGGAGAACCAGTAAAAATATAGCATTAAATAGAGTGGAGAACCAGTTAAAATAAAACATTAAATAGAGTGGAGAACCAGTTAAAATATAATATTAAATAAGAGTGGAGAACCAGTTAAAATAAAACATTAAATAGAGTGGAGAACCAGTTAAAATAAAACATTAAATAGAGTGGAGAACCAGTAAAAATAAAGCATTAAATAGAGTGGAGAACTAGTTAAAATAAAGCATTAAATAGAGTGGAGAACCAGTAAAAATATAGCATTAAATAGAGTGGAGAACCAGTAAAAATAAAACATTAAATAGAGTGGAGAACCAGTTAAAATAAAACATTAAATAGAGTGGAGAACCAGTAAAAATTCAACAGAAACACAAAAGTTGTTCAGGATTTCCTGTTTCGTTAGCGTCGTCGGGTATCCTAATGAATTGCCAATACCCGATTCCTTCTTCAAATAATCTACCTATTGTGATTTATATACAAAACAATATTGCTATGACCATGTCTGCAGAGGCAACGATTCACTTATCATGAAGGTGAGACAGTTGAGTTCACCTCCAGTTTTTAGTGGGTTCGTGTTACTCGTTCTTTAATTGTATGTGTATGTTTTGTAGATCGTTGTTTGTCCTTTTGGCCATTGTGTTGTCTTCTTCATCGATATACGGATTCTGATTACCCCTTTGGTATCTGCAAACTCTTTTTGATTCTCATGTGAGTCAATTTATGTGAACGCATTTTTGCATATTAAATGTCTAAAAGCAATGACACTTTTTTCAAAATGAAGATGACCCTACATTATATGACTGAACCCCTGTCGGTACAAATATGTAATCGTCACTTGTTGGCTTTTTTACAACCACTAAATCATGACAAACTGATTTTTTATTCACCAGGGATTGAAAACAAAGTATTCGAAAAATTTATAGTGACATGCTGTAGTCTGTATGCATTAAGATTGGAGTGTATAAAGTAAAGAAGAAAATAAAATTGTTAACAATCTTCTGTTTGAATGATATACATCGTTTTCTGATAATTCCGTCGATGCCTTTAATTTTCTGTCTGTCCTCACCACTTGTCAAGCACTTTGCTTATTTGAAACGCCGCCAGAATATTTATTGGTAAAATATTTTACTATTAACCGCATCAGTGATGCAATGGTTAATGTGCTCGCCTCGGGTGGGATAGATCGTGGGTTCTAGCCCCGATTGACTCAATCCTGGTATTCGTTGCTTCTCCACCAAGTATGCCGCGTTAAGGAGAAAGAGCAAAGACTGTTTGGCTCGAAATCAGAATAATGTTTCCGAGTGGAGCGACATGTCTATCCGCATACTTGTGTTTCAGTGAGCTAGCACTATAAACAAATCCAACTAAGCGTAATTGTCCAGTACAAAGCAGATCTCATCATCATCTCATTGAAAATTTACTTGTTCTCGCCATGATATAGCTGAACAATTGTTGAGTTGGCGTTAAACAACAATCACTCACTCTGTTACTATTACTGGACATTAACGCAAGATAAGAAACAGGTTAATACACATATTAAAATGTTCTGTTTTTTAAAGAAAATAAGGGTAATAACAAAATTACCGAACTCCGAACAATCTTACAAAGGGAAAGTCAAAACTCATAATTATATAAACAGACAAAATCAGTCAACAACCGGAAAACTGTGAAAACCGTAATGACCCTGACTTGGTACAGGCATTTCTAAAGAAATGGTGGGTTGAATCTCTAATTCTAGAAATAAATTGGATTACGATAGTGTCTTAATTTAGTCAATATGCTTCAAATACCACATCTGTATTATAGACCATTACGTAATCAAATAATAATGTGTTAATATTAAATCTGAAATTTCCTGATTACTGTTATAATTACGTATGCATGGTATGAAACTACCATGTATATACAAGGCTACAAACTTTACATTTTTTCAAATTGTATAATTTGATATTTAAGAAAGAAAAATAGTGTTATGCAGTCATTGCATATATTGGTAATAAACATCTCGCGACAATATAATTACGTCATTGTGGCTTAAATTCGCCATAACCTGTGGGATAATCTCATTCTGATAGATATTTCAGGAAAAAAAGCAATTAATACAAAATGGATTCTAAAATTGAAATAAGAATTATTTCCTTCTAAAATAGTTATCATTAACCAACGGTTCTTTATAATGGTAAAAAAAAAACAGTAAATATAATTTTACGTCAAATAGCTAACAGGTAGATTTTTACGTAATTATAACAGTAATCAGGAAATTTCAGATATAAAATTAACACATTATTATTTGATTAAGTAATGGTCTATAATACAGATATCGTATTTGAAGCATATTGACTAAATTAAGATACTATCGTAATCCAATTTATTTCTAGAATTAGAGATTTTATAACTTAATTACAGAATAATTCTAGGTTTATTATGGATATTTTTGGTTTACGTTAATTTGGTTGACAGTCCTGGGGAAAAAGTACTCCTTTATAGACTAGAAACAATGTGATGAGAATGTTGAAAGGCAACAATAAAAATAAATGGAACTTTTACTTCCTGTCGGACATTGTTCTAAAAAAAAAATCTTGTTTCTTTTTTCTTTAATATATAGATTCTGGTTCCCGAGATGTAAAGAAAGCGTGGTTCCTGAAATATTTACAATGGATTAATATCATATTATTGTCTTCATATGAGGTGAACATCAGCAGTTGTTAACCCGAGTGAAAACAACATCTCGAGGGTTGACAATTTGATGTTCAGCTCATATGAAAGCAATAACTGTTTTATTATATCGAAACTACCCTAAGATGTTCATAACTTTCAAGAATATTTTGTTTTGCAGAAGACATCCACACAATTTCCGGAATAGAAAATACAATTACGGAACCCTGACGGAAGAAAAAAAAAGCGGATTTTCAACACACTTCCGTTTATCAGGGATTATAGACCTATTGTTTTCCTCTACATGATATATGTGGTAACAATTATGTAAGGTATAATAACATAGATTATTATACCTCACATAATAAAGAATCAATTCTATTGGTTAAAAGATAATCACATGACATAAAATAATCTGGATATTTTTGCTTCTAATTGCCGCCAACGGTGAATAATCTCAAGAATTACACACGTCCATTGAATAACCCTATTATTCAACGGTGAATAACCATCGAAAATTGCAACGTCCAGTGAATAACCCTAATGGAATAATACTTTAGCAATTTAATTTCAACTGTTTGTTCGGTATAATAAAACAGTTACGGCCCTCTGAATCGGTGAATATCCAAAATTGTCATATTTGGAAAGACCAAAGTGTTCTATTGCACTCGGTCGTTGACCTCGGGTAATAGAACATATTGGTCTTTGCCAATACCTCGGGAAAAATATGTTGATCTATTGCTTGCACTCCTATTAAATAACTGTATATTAAATCACTTTTAGATTATGAATTGTGGTCCTACCAATCTGTGTGTAAGATATATATATCACCTCAAGATATCCTCTCTGTTTAAGGTTGACAATTCATTGAATCCAGTCCATAACTGTATAACGATGCATACATGTACATGTATATTAGTGTACACATTATTTTATTGTTAGAATATAATATATTTTACAAATGACAAACAATTATGAATAAATTAGCAACAATCGGATTCGGAAAGAAGCAAACTGGTTTTATAAAAACGTCTATTAAACGGAAGCCTGCGTAAACCGCACACCACATGTGGTTTCAATGTATTGGATCTTGCAAATATTACCTGAATATTTCAGACACCTGTTTATTGTGAACAAGAAAGATGGTCATAAATATGTTCGATTTGGACTGTTGCATTAGAATAGAATATTGTAATGGTGTCACCTTGTATATTGTCATTAAGGAATACTTTGAAATAACCTCTTTTAGTTTTCATTAAGAAAAGAAATAACGCAGAAAAATAATTATTTTGAAATAAACACCGCTAAGATGTTTATTTGTATCCTTCCTGTTAGAGATGGTTCTTCAACTTCAAAGGCAATCATTTACTATCACCGCTTACCTTTTGGAGTTAAGATATTGCCCATGCCGAGTGCAAGGTGTACTCGATAAAACATGTTATGATGAAGTTGTCAGGGACGTTCGGAGCGTATGGAGGATAATTCAGTATTTCAGCTATATTCACTAAAACAATTTTACAAACAATTAATCATTTACAAGCTTAAAAAGTGTCACTGGGATGGGTCTATGGTGAACACTTTTTAATGTCACCAGTTACAGAGTGGTACAATGGATCCGGTCGAAAAATGTAATATTTCAACGGTGCCATTGCCAGCAAGCGTGGCGATCAGTTTTATTTGTGAAGAAAACCACCGACCTGTCGGAAGTCACTGACAAACATTAGCACATAACGTTGCATCGAGTACACCCCGATATGAGCGGGATTCGAACTCACAACAGAGATGACAGGCACCGAGTGCATATGTAGTTGTAAATTCAACCATTATATGTTCACAACCACGACGGACCCTACAGGAGGTGTGTAATTACACAAGTTAACAAGTTATCCCAAGAAGGTATTATAATACTAATATAAGCGGTTTTAAAATAGGAATTCAATTTCATTTTATATTACAAAATTTGTTATCAAAAGGATATTTATTGTCACAATATTAATCCATTATTTCCTAAGATTTAAAATGTCAGTTACTTTCGATATCTTTTTCATGACGATAAATCCATATCGAGAGATATGCTGTCATGATATGGACGCACAATAAATTAAAATGCATGCAAAACCATGTAAATAGTAATCTCATTTCAATGTGCGCTTCATAAATAATGACTGTTTTAAGTCGTTGAGTTCATTTGCAAACATATCATATGTCATTGTCCCTGGGTAGATTTATTGAGTTTAAAAATATCACTAGTTAGAAATTATAAACGCGTGATATTTTGTATTTATAGAGACTAAATCGTCTGTCTTCTAGAATTGTATATGGAATTCAGAATCGCTTCCGGATTTTGACCAACGTGTTTAATATTAAAAGAAAACATGCAACTCATTCGCAGTTACAGAGGAGCCGTCGTGGTCGTATGGTAGTTGGATTGACAACTACCTGTGTAATAAGTGTCTATCACCACTAAAGTTGTGAGTTCGGTGTGATAAAGTTTGTCAGAAACTTGCGACATGTCGGCGGTTTTCTCAGGGTACTCCGGTTTCCTCCGCCAATAAAACTGACAGCCATGATATAGCTGAAATATTGTTGAAAATGGTGTTAAACACAATAAATCTAAACCAACCATTCGCAGTTACTCTACAAAGATGATGACAAGGCTAAATATGTTAAAATAGTATGTCCTGGTAATAAAACATCACAAGATAACACCGGGGCCCTCTTAACAGCACTATAGGCCACTGGATAGCACAATATAGTAGCCGTTCAGGTTTTGTACAAGTAAACAAAAGATGTAACACAATTTAACCCCTCAACGCTCTTTTTTTTAATCAAAGGGAGGACTTAAGTCAGCTATTTTGTATTCGTTTTGTGTTATAACTGCTTGGCAAATAGATTTGGAACTGTCCCAACGATATTATATTTTTGGCTTTTCATATTATGAAATGGCAAGTGAATGAGATTGATATGACGAACATAAATAAAAACTACAGGAACCGTAATACTGCATTTGATGCGATTAACGGATTAAGATGATGATATTTATGCAAAGGATACATTTAAGCACATAGTAATCAGAAAAAACACGTTTCAACGTACTGTAGTTAGATGGAAGTGTTTTAAATAGCGTGTTACAAAACAAATGTAGGATAGTATGACGTCAAATAGACATAACTTAGCTAAAGGACATGTATTAGCAACAGGGCACGGATATGAGTTTTGCGTGTACATACAAAAAATTGTATATATATAATACCTGCATCATTATACAGTTATTTAATGAGAGTGCAGGCAATAGATACAAATAGTTTTCCCGAGGTATTGGGGAAGACCAAAGTGTACAATTGCCCGAGGTCAACGACCGAGAGCAATATAACACTTTGGTCTTTCCCAATACCGATGGAAAAATTGTTTGATCTATTGCCTGCACTCCCATTAAATAACTATTTTATTACCTAATTATAATTTTTTAGACACATTAAAAAAACTACTGTTTTCAATATTTAAATAATGTTTAACAATTTTAACAAATAACACAAATTATTTATTACAAATTATTATTAATTTTCACAATAAACTTAGAGATTCTTAATTTTTTTTAATCTGCTCTTGTTTTAGACAGCGAGAGGGACATCTATCTCCCGGGTTGATAGACTGCGCTAGGGACATACATGTCATTTTGGAAATAAATTTACGTTTATTTTCTGTAAGAATAAGCTACGCAAATATGTTATAATTAGATTGCACAATTTGAAGTTAAATACAGATATTGCACATATACATGATATAGAACCTCTTCAAAATTAAAAAGAAACGGTAAGTAACGTCACATTGCTGTTAAAATGACGTCATGAAATAAAAGACCTAACAGGAAGTATACCATACACGAAGTAACAATTATACACGAAATGTCGCAGTCAAAGGGTAAAATCGGTTTAGATTACGACACTTTCATATGCTGTAATCCGGTATGGACTAGACAAGATTTCGGATTGGTAATAAATATTCATGAGATTGTTTTGACCAATCACAGTAAAGGTCAAAGGTAGCCAGGCAATAGAACGCCATGCAATAGAACACCAGGCAATAGTATATAGTTATGTAATGGGAGTGTAGGCAATATATCAAAATATTTTTCCCGAGGTATTGGGAATGAACAAAGTGTTCTATCGCCCGAGGTCAACGATCGAGGCAATAGAACACTTTGGTCTTTCCCAATATCGAGGGGGAAATTGTTTAATCTATTGCCTGCACTCCCATTAAATAACTGTTTTATGACCTAATTATAATTGCTTTAGACAGATTAAAAAGACTACTGTTTTCAATATTTGAATATTGCTTAACAATTTTAACAAATAACATTTATTATCTTTTTCATAATAAACATGAATATTCTTAACATTTTTAATCTGCGCTTGTTTTAAGACTGCGTGAGGGACGTATATATGTCCCTGGTTGACAGAATGTGCTAGGGTTATATATGTCCCTTTGGAAAGAAATATAGGATACGTTTATTTTCTTTTAGAATAAGTTACGCAAATACGTTATAATAAGATTGCACAATTTTAAGTTAGATACAGTTATTGCACATATAGAACCTCTTCAAAATTAAAAAGAAGTAATGTCACATTGCTGTTAAAATGACGTCACTCTGCTGAAAGAACCATAACGTCAGGAATTGTACCGCACACAAAGTTATGATTATAAACGAAACGTCACAGTCAAAGGGTTAAATCGCTTTAGATTACAACGCTTTCATACGGTGTATTCGACTAGACAAGATTTCGGATTTGTAATAACTATTGATGAGATTGCTTTGACCAATCACAGTGAAGGTCAAAGGTAGCTGGGCAATAGAACACCAGGCAATATATCACCAGGCAATAGAACACTAGAAAGCCACAACCCCAAAAATAATTGAAAATAAAAAATACTTTATAAAACATGTAAAACTTTACAATCAGGTAATAAAACACTATAAAGCCAAAAACCCCAAAAATAGTTGAAAATAAAAAATATTTTATAAAACATGTAAAACTTTACTATTAGGTAATACAATGTTCTATAACATACCCGTCATATGACCATTTGAGCTGTAAATCATGGCGGGAAGCTTAATTAGTATAAAAATCACGCAAAGCATTGTGTCTGACATTAAATTTCATACGTATGCTGAATTTAGATCATTACAACCAACCAGCAAAACGTTTTGTTTCCAATTTGTTCAAGAATTCATGTGGATTTAAAGTCCAAAGTGACTAAATTTTTTATTTTCAAGGTCGTCGAGATTTGAAGTTCTGAGATCCTGCCAGTACATGATATACGATTAACAATGGCAGAAATAGAAATTATATGTGCGTTCTGTTGATTAAAAGTATCTCACCACTTTCGTTGTTAAAGGCTTAGGATTTTGGTTATGTTGCTTAACGTCACTTTTAGCAATATTTCAGCTATATACTAGTATATCGTGGCGGTCAGTTTTATTAGTGGAGGAAACAGGAGTAACCGGAGAAAACTACTGTCCTCTCGCAAGCTACTGACAAACTTTATCACATAATGTTGTATCGAGTACACCTCGCCATGAGCGGGATGGATTCGAACTTTAGTGGCAATAGGAACTGATTGTATAGGTAGTTGTAAATCCAACTACCATACGTTAATGACCATTGACACCTCCTTTTGTCGTTTAATTAATCCATTTCAAATGCAGCCACGGCCGTAAACCTCTTACATTAAAATATGCTAAAATGATTCTTATTATATATGTCGTAATGAAGGTACAGATATAATCCATGTTTCACACACCCATGTGAGTAGTATATGGGCACGGACAAAGTCGTACTTGTGGGGGAGCAACCGGAAGTTACGTGACTGGAAGTTGCCCGGAAGGATGTTCTGCGAATGCCCGGCTTTCCGCGTCTTTTTCTTACTATAGTAGTAGCACAACATGTAATACAGTAGTACAAGTAGCATAGCTACCGGAAGTGACCGGAGGTCACGTGATTCCTTCGGGGTTACCTTATGTGTGCGTGCGCGCATGTGCAACTGAAAGTTGCACAATATTCGCCCTAGTGGGGCCTTTTGACCGGAAATGACGTCACCCATAGGACTTCCCCTGGAAGTGCCCTTGGGGTGCTCTCTAGAACGTCCGCGTCTATCATTGTCTACCGGAACTAGCCCTTTCACTGGTTATCTGCCCCTTTGCCCACCATTTTATTTTGATGGGGAGCGCCTTCAATAGAAGGTCACTCTGCATTTATCCAGGCTTGTGACTGGCTCTATATAGAGGCTGCATTAACTTTTTTTATATCAGTCTTATTGTTTCTGATATTTTTTTTCATAACACATGTTTAACAACAAGACAAAATTCTGTACAATGGTCGTCGCTTCTACGAGGTTTTCTAAGAACCTGGTGACGTCTGTCATGCTATGTCCTGCACATCGATGAATGAGGTAACACTCCCCGTACAGGTCCGTTCATGTCTGTGCAGCGTCGCAACATGCTTCCACAACCGGTGACATTTCAAACACGGGTAGCTGTGACTGTATTTCTCCATATCACTGACGTAGCTGATGTGGTCTTCATACAAATTCAAATTCATTGTATCTTCAAAGCTGTAGGGGGAACGTCGTACCAACCGAGTAGTGATGTTACCAGCTTCTGTTTTTGTAAGTCATAGACATACACGTTCAACTTGAACACCTGCTCCAATACCACTAAGTCATCCAACGTCACACCCTTGAAGTCTGCAGGGGTCATATCTTGCTGTCTGTAATACGTCTTGGTTGGGGCTTCTAAAGCTTGGACATTTGGAGTTCCACGACGTACTGCTAAGCATCTGAAGAAGCATAGGTTGTCCTCACGAGGTCCATTGGATCCACCAACTAAAGCAACGACAGCTTTGTTCCTCAAAATATGGTTTGGAAGGACGACTTTGGCATCAATCGGTGAAACTCTGCTCTTTTCTTGGTGGGTCTTTGGTGGTGGTGACACGGTACGTCGCCGAAAACCATTTAATTATCCTAGACGATTTAATGAACGAAACAGATCAAAGAGTAGCTTCTCTGTTTACGAAGAAGAGTCACCATAGAAACATTAGCGTCATGTACATCGTTCAGAATATGTTTCATCGAGGAAAACACCATAGAACCATAAGTCTCAATGCCCATTACATGGTCGTCTTCAAAAATCCGAGAGACGTATCGCAGATCATGGCCTTTGCGCATCAAATGTATCCCCAAAGGACGAAATACTTTTTGGAAGCCTACACTGCAGCCACTGCTCAATCTCACGGCTACATGTTGATCGATACGAAACAAGAGACACCGGACATATTGAGACTAAGAAGTCATATCTTTCCCGGGGAGAAACATAGCGTACGCCGATATATAGTTATATATCCCAGTCTATCCAAGATTAATTCAGTTTTACGAGAGATGTAGAAGGAGTAACATGGTCTCTCAGCGCTTGAAAAAGCACACCAACGAGTTAGTATACCTACAAAATGCAAGACCGTGTATTCGCAATCACATCATAACCAAAGGCGATCGCAGTCTAGTCGATTGTCTGTGCGAGTGTGCCGATAATATTTTAAGAGGCAACGTCCCGTTAACTAAACTCCAGAAGGAAAAACTCAAGAGAAATAAGGCCAGATTGAGAGCACTGACGAAAAAGTCGGTCTCTCTCAAAGAGAAGGGTGGATTTTTGGGGTCCCTACTAGCACCGATTGCCTCTGTAGTAGCACCGTTGCTCTCTACATTATTTCAATGAAACCCCTGGAATTGATGAAACAAGGCGATCAGCTACCACGTCCCAAACCTCCAGTGGAACAACGCGTGAAAGTCATGGACACCTTGGATAAGAAGATGCAAACCATACAAGATAGAGAAAACATGTCGGCAGACGAACGTCTTAAACTATACGACCAATCGTTCACTCTATATTTAAACGTCTACGACGATTACAGAACCAGACCCGTGGCAGTCGGACCTGATTCCGTGAAACAGGACCCGATCGACGACGAAATTTTGGAAAGTGTACCAAAAACAATGACGGCCAAGGCACAACCCTTGTTGAAAAAAATGAAGAGCAGTGCCGACATTAGCTGGAACGAGAAAGGGAAACTGAAACACAAAGGAGAGACCGTTCAAGGAAGCAACGTGGTGGATTCAGTCAACGACGTGCTGCGCAAAAGGAAATATTTCAACCCACAATGATGGGAAACAGTCGGAGAGGCCTTACGATAAGCAAATGTTCCACACGATTTGATTGGTCACGAGGACCGCTGGAGATACATCACTCAGACGAAAAGAACACCGAGATCTCGCAAACGACAAGAGTCCCTCGCCTATTAGACCGTATTCCCCAAAAACACCACGAAGCAGAAGGAAAGAAATCCCGAACTGGGTCGGCTTTTAAAACGGAGGTTGAGACCACGAAGGGTCAGCTGTAAACATGGAGTCGACCTATTGCAATGTAGCTGCTCCCGTCAGTTATGGGGGTCTCAATAAATTTAAGCCGAAAGTGTATACGAAGAAAGAAGTCAGAGAATGGTTACAGTCTCAGGACACGTACACTTTGCATCAACCAACTAGACGAAGATTTCCCAGACGTCAAGTGGTCGTGTATGGAATATATCATCAGTGACAAGCCGAGTTGGTGGACTTGGGCAAATTAGCATCTTATAACAAAGGATTCAAGTACTTGTTGACATGTATAAGACGTGTTATCCTGATATACATGGGTCGTTCCATTGAAAGACAAGACGGGGAAGACTTTAAAAGAAGCCTTCCAGGTCATTTTCAAGACGGGTCGACAACCGATACGCCTACAGATTGACAAAGGAACCGAGTTTACCAACCGCGTATTTCAAAAGTTTCTCAAAGAACGCAACGTGCACTTCGTTACCACGTATAACGAGGAGACCAAAGCCAGTATCGTTGAACGTTTTAACAGAACATGGAAAACCAAGATGTGGAAGTATTTCACACACAGAGAAACCCTAACCTACGTAGACGTTCTATCCGAGATGGTCGCATCTTATAACCACACCGGTCACAGAACCATATGCATACCATATGCAGAAGTCACGTGGGCTAACCAAACAACGGTGTCCAAGAGGCTATATGGAAGAAAGGGATAAAAAAAATCGTGCACATTTTCTCCTGGAGATAGAGTGCGACTCAGCAAAGCCAAGCGTATGTTCAAGAAAGGATACTTAACTAACTGGACCGAAGAATTGTTTACCATAGTTCGATATATCGAAACCAAACCCCCGGCATACTTAGTCAAAGACGATCACGGGGAGATTCTAGAAGGAACATTCTATGCCGAAGAATTACAGAAAGTCATTAAGACAGACGACATGTACAAGATTGAAACCATATTGAAAAAGAGAAAAAAGGGACGAAGAGCTCAGTATTTGGTCAAGTGGCTCGGATATCCAGAGTCCTTCAACAGCTGGATCTTTAAACAGGACCTACAAAACCACACAACACCTACTTGAAGTGTCCGTCTTGCGAATGGCACCGAGTGACACGGACAGTGTATCTTCTTGGGCGACTTGTGGAAAGAAAACTCCACGTTCGGAGGTCGTATGTTTGTCTCATTTACTCATCCTCTACACGGTTATCATAGTCAGCATTTATAACTTGACGGTACAGTCGCAAAACAGTACCTTGTGGACGGCCTTGTTGAGCAGTTGTCTGGGATACCTGTTACTTAGCCCCACGATCAAGACAATGTTTTACCTGACTCTGCCTAGTAACAGTTCCATGAATTACTTTCCGAACAATACGTTGACTCATTACACGACGAAATTACCGAAAATAATGGATCTGGACGGAGCATGGGAAATCGGATTGGCAGAGATACAGTATCCTCACAGTTGGTATAACGTCAAGAATAAAGAAGCCTGGTTGAAGGTTCACTTTAACAAGGAGTCAGAACTACAAAAGCATTTGGTCTTGTTACCGGATGGGTACTATTCCTTGGCCAAAAGGATCATTAAAGCCATCGATGGGAAAAAACACAGGACGGAACTCAAGAACAAATTCGACATGGGTTTCAGCGAAATCAATCATGAAATCAATATGAAAGTGAAAAAAGACTGTCAAGTCATCATCAGTCCTTTATTACAATCCATGTTAGGATTCAGACAAGCTATATTCCCGGCGGGGGAGTATGTTTCAGATTGGACAGCGGATGTCAAGAAAGGATTAAATTCTATGTACGTGTATTGCCCCTTGGTGGAACCGAGAATGGTGGGAGATGCCCAAGTATCGTTATTGAGAATCGTACCGGTGGAAGGAAGAGACGGAGAAATTATCACCCCAGTGTTTGATCCGATACAGTATTGTCCCCTGTTACAACGACGATTTCAGACCATGGAAATAAATATAAGGGACGACACGAGGGCTTTATAGTGCCATTAGAAAGAGGACGAGTGTTGGTGGCACTTCACTGTAGAAAACGAAAGGAATTCTCTCTAGAATGGGAAAGGATATCCGGTGTTTGTGGGAAGACGATATCAAAGAGAACATGGACTTGGCAGTATCTTTGGGGGACTCTTTAAAGCAGCCATGCCTTTGTTGAAAAAGGGAGCAAAGACCCTAGAACGCGAGGCTTCAAAAACGGGATTAAATATTGCCAGAGATGTCGTACAAGGAAGAAATATCAAACAGGCAGCAAAATCACGATTGAAATCAACAGGACAAAACTTACTCCAGAAAGCTATGGACACGGTAGGACCCACAGGACAACGAGCTATGAAAGGATCTGCCAAGCGAAAAAACCCAGACGTCGGCAAACCAAGCAACGGAACACATCCAATGATATTTTCCGATAAGAATGGCACATGTACACCGCAACTCATGCGAATGCACGAAATCAGAACTGGATTTATTTGAAGTTCCACCTACACAGACCAGTGTGGTTTGTGGGTATTGGGAGCAGAAATGATTGACATCGGCTCTGACGACGGATGAAGGACCTTACGAATTTGCCGTCAGTGGGGCGGGGGACGACTACATCGACTTGGCTAATACTTACCTGTTTGTGGAAGCACAGATCGTGGATAACGACGATACTGCATTGGGTGGCGGAGAGGACGTTGGACCTGTCAACTTATGGATGCATTGTCTCTTTAGTGATGTCAGTGTTAGCCTCAACGACAAACTGGTTTCACCACCGGCCAGCTTGTACCCTTACAGAGCTTACATAGAAACATTACTCAGCTATGGTCCAGCTGCCAAAGAATCTCAATTAACGGGAGTCATGTGATACAAGGATACACCGGGACATCAAGATAAGACAACAGCCGCTAACAAAGGATTCACGCCCCGGAAAGCATTGACGGCCCAATGCAAGTCTGTACAGATGATGGGAAAACTACACTTGGATTAATTTGTCAAGAGAAATATTTACTGAATCACGTCAATCTGAAAATCAAATTACGACGACGTCGAGACGTGTTCGCCCTAATGGCAGATTCCGACACCTATAAGATCAAAATCAAGGATCTCGCTTTATTTGTGAGAAATGTACAGTTAAGTTCTGCTGTAAGAATGGGTCACGTCAAAGCTTTGGAAATGACCAGCTGTAAATACCTCATCGCATAGAGGTCACAGTAGATACGGTTCCCCGTGGCAACATGTATTACGTCCAGGACAACATGTTGTTGGGACAGTTGCCGAACAGACTGGTGATTGGCTGCGTTGACAGTGATGCCTTAAATGGGACTATTACGAAAAACCCTTTCTATTTTAAACACTACAAGATCAACTTTGTGGCACTGATTCCCGCCAAGCCGTTACAACTCGACTTTGAAAACGCAGGTTATATTCGCAGTTATATGGGACTCTATACCAGTACGGGAAAGATGTATCAAGATGAGAAGAAAATATCATCTACAGAGACGAATACGCTAAAGGAAACACCTTATTTGGATTCGATCTGACTCCGGATATGTCGGAAGTGGGAGCATTTCAACTGATAAAACAGGGTAATTTACGTGTGGAGATTCATTTCGCCGAAGCTCTGGCAGGGACCATCAACGTCGTCCTGTATGCAGAATTTGACAACGTGATCGAAATCGATAGAAACAGACAAGTCTTGTTTGACTACAGTGCATAATGAATACGCTAGAGATTGACACTCTATTGAAAAAGCATTCCCACTCCAGACCTGTGTTTAAGGGGGTCTATGCCAGAAACAGATTACCCAGATTATTAAACGTACCTTCGGCTCTTGTGGGAAATATGGATCCAGACCATCGAGTGGGACAACACTGGGTCGCTCAAGAGGGGAATTTACTACGATCCTACTGGAACACCACCCTTTTTAAGGGCTTACGTGAACTTTATGAACAAACATTGTATGAGTTGAACTTACAATACCATTCGAGTACAAGAAGAAGGATCTATCGTGTGCGGACATCATTGCATTTTTTACCTCATGCATCGATGTGCAGGACATAGCATTGCAGACGTCACCAGGCTCTTAGAAAACACCCGTGGAAGCGGCGACCATTGTACAGAATTTTGTGTTGTTACTTGTTATACAAGTGTTATGAAAAAAAAATTCAGAAATAATAAGACTGATACGAAAAAAAAAGAAAAAAAAAGAAAAAAAAGTTAATGAAGCCTCTATATAGGGCGAATATTGCGGACACCCAAGGGAACCCCGAAGTTGTCACGTGACCTTCGGTCACTTCCAGTAGCCATGCTACTTGTACTACTGTATTACATTTTGTACTACTAATAAAGTAAGAAAAAAACATGGGAAAAAGCCGGGCATGCGCAGAACATACTTCCAGGCAACTTCTTGTCAGGGACTCTTCCGGTCACGTGCATTCCGGTTGCTCCCCATTGCTCCCCCACAAGTACGACTTTGTCCGTACCCATATACTACTCATGTGTTATCGTATAGAAACTTTTTATATTATAGGACCGTTAGAGCTGCAATTGGCATGCATATACAATATTTGAGTTGTATCATAGCAGTCAGTTTCATCAGTTGAGAAAATAAGTAATGCTGTCCATTAGAAAACCATACTTAAATATATACTGATCACAACTCGCTGATAAACCTGATCACATAATTGTGTATGGAGAACCCCTCGTCATGTGTGGCATTCAACAGTAGCGTTGATAACCATTGATTGTAGTTGTGAATCCAGCTACCTTATGAACACGTCCAGCTTTTATTAGAGTTAACATACTAAGAAAATTCCAATTTATTCTAGATAGGAAAACCTTAGAAAAGATTTATCTTACCTTCATTCGGCCGATTTTGGAATATGCAGACGTCGTATGGGATAATGAAACATTGTTCTTGATAAATAAATTAGAAAATGTTCAAATAGAGGCTGCTAGAATCGTCACTGGGGGAACTCGGTTAGTATCTATTAATAGTTTATATAAAGAGACGGGTTGGGAGACGTTACAGGCAAGACGGGAAAATCACAAAAAAATATATTTTAATAAAATGGTAAACGGTCTTGTTCCTCCTTACCTTAGTGCAATTGTTCCCTGTAACTTTGAAAATATTCATGACTACAACACTAGACAGGCCGTAAGTATCCCCCCAGTACGTACTAGAACAACCTTGTATAATAATTATTTTCTACCCTCTACTGTAAGATTATGGAACAGCGAACCCACATCAATAAGAGATAGCAAGTCTCCTTCATCTCTCAAATCCTATTATAAATCAAAATGTATAAAGAAACCTATTTATTATTACTCAGGAACTCGAATTGGACAAATCCTTCACATGAGATTACGAACTGCATGTAGCTCTCTAAACCATCATCTATTCCTAAAAAATGTAGTAGATTCGCCCAACTGTAGTTGTCATCAAGGGGTCCCTGAAACTAACTCGCATTATCTTTTTTATTGTCATAGGTTCAACGATTCGAGAAATCGGTATATCGAATCAATTGATATTCCTATGAACTTGAGAGTTGACCGTTTACTTTTTGGATCACCTGACCTCACAGACGATCAAAATAACAGTTTATTTTTAAATGTACAAAAGTTTATAATAAACAGTAAACGTTTCATCTAACATCAGCAGTACCTAGTTCCCTTATTTCATTCTTCTTTTTTCTTCTTTTTTAATTACTTTGAATCAAACATTTTTTACATCAAACACCATATCACTTTCTTTGTTTTATTTTCTTATACCTTCTGTAATTTATATCAAATTTGTAAGTTAGTTCTATTTGCTTCTCCCCTTAGAGATTCACAGTATAGTATATATGAAATTTATTCCTTCGGATAGGGATTAATATAAGTTCTTGTAACTTGTTTCCCAATCCTATTAATTTCTTCTTATTATGTTATGTATATAGCTGAATATTGTAATGTTATATTGAATTAATTAATAAAATATGTTTAAACTAACACGTCCACCGGAAAATAATAGCATGCTTTACTTCTCGCTTTGTCAGACTACAACATTTCAATAACATTAGAAATACGGTGAACAGAAGATGCTATTTACATTAAAAACTTACTTTTGCATAAACACTTGTGTGAACTTGCAGTATTAAGATAAACAGGACCCAGTGATCAACCCATAATTATTTGTTGACTAGTACACAGTAATGATTCAAGGTAATTGGACAAGACAAATGTAAGCGGTTTATGATGTACGACCATGCCTATGCTGCGCTCATGTTCAAATTCACAATTATTTACCCAGATAAATAAATTACAATTATACATGTATATTGTTCCTTTATCAATAAGCCATATCAAACCCCATGATGTAAAATACAGATAAAGGTTAACATTATTGTGCTTAACGCCATTTTCAATAATATTTCAGTTATATTGTGGCGGTCACCTTTATTGGTGGAAAAAACAACAGTACCTGGAGAAACCACCGACCTGCCTGCCGCAAGTAATCGACAAACTTTATATTTAAACACAATATATACATTTATTGAATGAAAATTGACGTCTTTCATTATAAAACAACTTTGTAAACAAAATTAAGTTTTACTTAATTTGATTTTCACCTTGAAATCAAATAATCCAGACTGCTGTTAGATTTCTTCACAGTTATTGAATGACGTATATATTCTGTAAGCATAACTTTTAAAAGTACAACCATGTTTTGATTTCATTGTTGCAGTGTCATGAGAGAAAACACATACGCTGTCACGTCTATCACAAATATGTTAATAAAACTATTATGGATTTTTCCTGAGTTAAAACGCATGTTCTCATTCTGGTTTTTGTGAGTCGAAACACATGTTCGCATTCTGATATTTGTGAGCCAAAGCATCTGTTCTTATTCTCCTTTTTTGTGTGAGTCGAAGCACCTATTCTCATTCTCATTGTTTGAATTTTCGTGTTGTCTGACCTGTTATTGTATGCCCCTTTCATTCTCTATTTGGTAACACATATGGACATTGCATTTTATATTATGTATGCATCTGAAGTATGATTGTCTATCGCGTACACCAAGCACATAAATTTAGTAAATTTTAACCAAGAGTGACACGCGAAGGGTGCCATTAGTAGAGCATGTATAGCTTACCATTTTGGATCACCTTCGTTCGCCCCCGGCTTAAGTGAACGCTCCTTTTTTTGTGATTTTGTCTAATTACATGACTTCACGTTTTTAGTTTCGTGTTGTGATATGTCAATTTTCGTGTACAAGCGATGTTCGAATAGTCTTTACTCCCATTTCGTTTGTAGAGGGTTCAAGTTTCATTTTTGTTATATGTATGTACTTAGGCATACCGATCTCCTTATCTGGTGATGCTCTTGTTTATATGACAGTAGCAAGACAACTGCATTTAGTGAAGCAGGAGCTGCTTATCCATCCATGACAATCGTGTTCACCACTAGTTGTCAGTGGGTTTCGCGTTGTGTAGTCTGTGTATTAGTGAAGCAGGAGCTGCTTATCCATCCATGACAATCGTGTTCACCACTTGTCAGTGGGTTTCGCATTGTGTAGTCTGGGCATTAGTGAAGCAGGAGCTGCTTATCCATCCATGACAATCGTGTTCACCACTAGTTGTCAGTGGGTTTCGCGTTGTGTAGTCTGTGTATTAGTGAAGCAGGAGCTGCTTATCCATCCATGACAATCGTGTTCACCACTAGTTGTCAGTGGGTTTCGCATTGTGTAGTCTGTGTATTAGTGAAGCAGGAGCTGCTTATCCATCCATGACAATCGTGTTCACCACTAGTTGTCAGTGGGTTTCGCGTTGTGTAGTCTGTGTATTAGTGAAGCAGGAGCTGCTTATCCATCCATGACAATCGTGGTCACCACTAGTTGTCAGTGGGTTTCGCGTTGTGTAGTCTGTGTATTAGTGAAGCAGGAGCTGCTTATCCATCCATGACAATCGTGTTCACCACTAGTTGTCAGTGGGTTTCGCGTTGTGTAGTCTGTGTATTAGTGAAGCAGGGGCTGCTTATCCATCCATGACAATCGTGTTCACCACTAGTTGTCAGTGGGTTTCGCGTTGTGTAATCTGTGTATTAGTGAAGCAGGAGCTGCTTATCCATCCATGACAATCGTGTTCACCACTAGTTGTCAGTGGGTTTCGCGTTGTGTAGTCTGTGTATTAGTGAAGCAGGAGCTGCTTATCCATCCATGACAATCGTGTTCACCACTAGTTGTCAGTGGGTTTCGCGTTGTGTAATCTGTGTAGTGTTATGTCAACCATTGTTTGTGTTTTTGCCTGTTTTCATTTGACTATTGCATGGTCTGTCCTTAGATTTACAGCTTCTGATTACCCCTTTGGCATCTTCTAATATATTTTTGTATAACCGACAAGAGTGATAATCAATGTATTGTTATAATAGATGTAGAACTGGAAGTCGCAATTAACGGTAATGTACGGCAGGAAATAGATCAACAAACTGTAATTGGGTCAGTAGAGTTTCTGGTTTTTTACTGTTGTTTTCACTGACATGTGAAATGTTTTCACTTCACTTGCTTAATATGGTCAATCACTTATTCCATTAGTATTAATATTACTTGCAAAGTAGGTCAAGGCATAGACATATACACACCATCAACTGTTACTATGGTAATCTAGTATAATAATTATTAGAATGTAGTCATGGTAATTAGTAGTATGAAGGTGTTTTATTAATCGTGATAACAGTGATGTTGTTATAGGCAATAAGAGTAATTATCTGAATATGTAGAAACAAACACTGCTACGTCAATCTCATTTACCGGTGATACTGACGTTTTCTATTCGTCGTTTTCTGATACGCTGTTTGCTATATACAATCAATGAATAGCTTAAGAAATTGTGAAGATACCGAAGGAGGTAATCAGAAGCCATAAATCGAAGAAGGATAGACAATGCATTGGCCAAAAGAAAAATCATAAAAGGACAAACAATTATCTGCAAGCACCACACAAATGACCACGAAGATGTCTCGTTTGTCGTACACACAATCCGGTCATTTCCTCATCCATGGATTACATCTCGCAATTGATTCGCTATGCAAGGGCCAGTAGCAATTATTCTGATTTCCTGAAACGTCATCTTCATCTGAGAAACAGGCTACTGGACCAGGGCTATAAAAAGATTCGCCTTATTCGATCTCTTAAAAAGTTTATATTCCGATACCAAGATCTTGTCGAAATATATTCCGTCTCTGCAGAAAAAATTATAAGCGATGCATTTTCATATAGTGAAAATGTATAAAGATAAAGAAGTCAAAAATGTCAAGAATTTTTTTTGTCAATGTGTGACGTAAAAATATTTTTGACATTTACGTCACCGAATATGGTACTGCTTTGACAACTATTTTACCTATTTTGTTCCTGTATTTAAATACTGTTACAGTGACAGCCGGAACCTTTGAACCGTAATGAGAGCGGGAGGTTTGGCGCCTTAAAATCTGATTCAACCCACCATTTCTTTAGAAATGCCTGTACCAAGTCAGGGTCATTACGGTTTTCACAGTTTTCCGGTTGTTGACTGATTTTGTCTGTTTATATAATTATGAGTTTTGACTTTCCCTTTGTAAGATTGTTCGGAGTTCGGTAATTTTGTTATTACCTTTATTTACTAAGTATTCTGCAGATCATTGTTTGTCTGTTTGTCCTTTTTCTTTTGGTCAGTGCATTGGCTGACCTTCTTCTAATTCCTCTGATTATCCCTGTAGTATCTTCATTTTTTTTCTCACACAAAGTAATATATAAAACTGATCTGATGGCATGATGATAAACAAAACTAAACAGACCTGAGATAACGCGATCCAGTGCGTCATCATTTCCTTTTCCTGCTTAATTATAACTTTATTATGTATAACACCTACATGGATTGATAAAATATACAGTGTATAATTAATTATCACACAATATCCAGTAAGATTAGCAATATGATATACATACTGTGACAAAAAGAAATCCGTGTCAATACGCCATGAATGGGTGAGTGATTGTTGTTTTAGCGCCAAACTCAGCAATTTTGCAGCTATATCATGGCGAGAACAAGTTTTTTTTCATAAAGATGATGATGAGATCGGCTTTGTACTACACAAACACGTCTAGATGGATTTGTATAGTGCTAACTCACTGATACAACAGTCCGTAGAAAGACATGTCGCACCATTATCTTGATTCCGATCCAACCAGTATTTGCTGTTTCTCCTTAATGCTGCATGCTTAGAGGAGAAGCAAACAAATACCAATGGTATAGTCTTTGGTTTGATCCATCGGGGCTCGAACACACGATCTACCGCACTCGAGGCAAACAAGCGCATCGCCATGACGATATCGGTATTTTAATATATTTGGTTATGACTGATTGCTCTTTAATGTCAAGTGTGTAGCGTCTGATGAGAAGAGTGAGTGATTGATTGTTGCTTAGCGCCAACTCAGCAATTATTCAGCTATATCATGGCGAGAACAAATTAATCTTCAATGAGACGATGATGAGGTCCGCTTTATACTAGGCCAACACACTTAGCTGAATTTTCTTTGTGCTAGCTCAAATGTCTTAAGGTTCCAGAATTGTGAGTGCCATGTCCATGAGATCCCATTGGTAAATGACAGTGTTGTTAAATGAAATACTGTCATAACAATAAAGATAATATAAAACGAATGTTCCAACTCACATTCTCTACAACTAAAGTAATATCAATTGACAAATTGGCCACAAGTGTAACACAACAACTTACTAAATACAAGATACACATGAGAGTTCAACTCACATTCTCTTCCCAAGTCAGGGTCATTACGGTTTTCACAGTTTTCCGGTTGTTGACTGATTTTGTCTGTTTATATAATTATGAGTTTTGACTTTCCCTTTGTAAGATTGTTCGGAGTTCGGTAATTTTGTTATTACCTTTATTCAAGTAAAGCAACAACAATTGACAAACTAGCCACAAGTGTAACAAAACAATTTATAATATATAAGGTACACATGAGAGTTCAAGTTACATTCTCGTCAAGTAAAGCAACAACAATTGACAAACTAGCCACAAGTGTAACAAAACAATTTATAATATATAAGATACACATGAGAGTTCAAGTCATATTCTCTTCAATTAAAATCCACCTGTTATGTAAATATATTGTCAAAACTCTCCATTATTTTTAAGGAATGGGGAGTTATTCTTCTCTTTGTACTTTAGATACTATACACCGAGTTTGTTTTGTTACATGATTAATAATTAATAAAATTAATAAAAGTACAATGGGTGGATTTTAAGTTGGAGAATGTCCTCGTATCTCTCCATTCCTTAAAAACAATGGGTCTCGGCTCCATTATTTTTAAGGAATGGAGAATTACTCGGCCATTCTCCTATACGTAAAGTAACAACAATTGACAAACTGGCCACAAATGTAACAAAACTATTTAAAATATATAAGATACACACGAGAGTTCCACTCACATTCTCTACAACTTAAGTAACAACTATTGACAAATTGACCACAGATGTAACAAAACAATTTATAAGAAACAAGATACACATATATTAGATACACATGAGAATTCAAGTCACATTCTCTACGTGTGAAGTAACCATAATTGACAAACTGTCTACAAGTGTAACAAAACAATTTAGAATATAAATGATACACACGAGAGTTCAACTCACATTGTCTACAACTTAAGTAACTATAATTGACAAACTGTCTACAAATGTAACAAAACAATTTAAAATATATTAGATACACATGAGAGTTCAAGTCACAATTGAACGACAACGCTCTTTAGCTAAAGAATAGGATTGGGAAAAAATAAATATCTGCCAAAGTTGGTCCGTGTCTTATGTTAATTTTTAATTACAAATATAGTTTGCACTCTGTATAAATATACATCTTTAGTTGCCATGGACTTTTGTATCGATTCCTTTTCATTTGAATGCGATTCCTGATTTAGAGGTTTATGCAAAATGATGCTTATATCTACTAAACAAATATGCGTGGGGTGGGATGGGGGTCCTGAGGTTTTGGAAATGGTACTTCACGTAAGAGACAACACTAAGGAACTCTTTGCGAACATATCAGCACGTCTTCCATATGGCAAGTCAGAAAAGTTCGAGGATACCAAAGAGGTTATTAGAAGTCGTAAATCGATGAAGGACAGGCAATAGACACACCCGTCCATCTTTTTGAGTCTATGTCATAAATATATCTCGTATTTTACTTACTTGAACGTGATATGACAACCAATCAAAATGAACGGACTTATTGAGCCATGCATATTCTATATTGGGTACATTTAAGAAAGAATACAAGTGCTTTACAATGACCACTTATCTTTCGTGTCTTATACATTTCATGGTCCTGAATAACGACTGACATAATCTGACTGACCGCATCGGTAGTGTAATGGTTAGCCTGATCGCTTCGAGTGTGGTAGATCGAGGGTTCGAGCCAACGACTATAACCTTAGTATTTGGTTTCTCTCCGCCAAGCACGCAGCATTAAGAAGAAAAAGCAAAGAATGGTTGGATCGGAATCAGGATAATGTATCCGAGTGGAGCGACATGTCTATCTGCGGACTGTTGTTTCAGTGAGTTAGCACTATAAAAATCCAACTAAGCATGTTGGTGTAGTACCAAGCGAATATCATCATCATCTCATTGAAAATTAACTTGTTCTCGCCATGATGTACATGTAGCTTAAAAATTGCTGAGTTGGCGTTACTCACTCACTCACTCACTCACAATGTGACTGAACTAACGTGGAAAAGTAAATTGCGTAAAATCAAAAACAACTAAACTGGGAACTTCTCTGTTGATGGTGAGTGTATGTTATGGTTTTTAGTGATAAAACTAATTGAACAGTTCTTTTTCCAATTCATCAGAAAGGTTTGACCTTCTCATTTTTTCTTGTTTCTCTACATTTCCTGATCTTAAAAGGCTTCAAATTGGATCAGATTCTCAAATTCTCTTTTATTAATTAAATTAAAATTATTGTTTGCCTGAACAAACATACGTAAAGGTGATTCAAAGTTCATATTGCCGACATCAAAGGTTTATATTACACAAGAATTTACATACAATTGAGGTGGATGTGATTTTTATAGAGTAAATTTTATTTCATTATTCAATTGGATATAAATAAATCATGAGTTTTTATCGGATAGAAAATCGCTATATGGATGCAAATTATCTATTATAATATTGTTTAATTGTCTATTGGTAGTATAATTTTTTTTTAATGTTTTGTTAATTTTAATCAAAATTATTTTGAACCATAGATAACATTTCATTAGTTATTAGGCAGACATGGTTGCAATTTGAAGGCTATCTTGTTGAATAGTGTACAATATGAAAACAAATTGTCGTACATCACTGTTTAAACTGAAATATTTCAATTGTTAACCTATCATTGTTACTTTAACACTAATTTCAAGGTTAGAAATAACGCTTGTGGATGTATCCAAACCTGTTCAAGTAGATGATGCATTCGAAATTACATTTGACAGGAATTAATTTATTGAAAATAATAAATCCGAGTAGGGTTGCATACAACTCCAATCTGACATAGATTGATAGCTTCAAGTGCAATATTAAAATTCATTTTGCAAAACTGAAACTAGTGTATTTTTTCATGACTGAGTACAATTTAGTGTTAGGTGTTAGAATTATGGTGCTTAACGCCACTTTCAACAATTTTCGGGTATAACGGGATTGAAGGAACCGGGATTCCGGAACAAAAAAAACACTGACATGCTGCAAGTCATCGACAACCATTTCATTAAACGTTGTCATTTCTCTGTAATAAGTAATACTGTGATAATGTGATTGTTGATGAAATGTTAAATAAAAAACATAATTTTCTGACCCTATTAGTTTAACAAATATCTAAAGAATATGGTCGCCTTTGCCTTTGCAGCATCTTTTAGATAGAATATGACGTGCTGACCATACAAGAATTTTGTCACTGTCCGGTGGGCAAAGCAATTGTGTGGCTCTAACATTTGACTTTAGATTTTGTTTCCAACTTGGTATTTCCCAATTTTCTATTATGAATCACTGATTGTATACACTTATTATGAATCACTGATTGTATACACTTATTATGAATCACTGATTGTATATACTTATTAGGAATCACTGATTGTATATACTTATTATGAATCACTGATTGCATATACTTATTATGAATCACTGATTGTATATACTTATTATGAATCACTGATTGTATACACTTATTATGAATCACTGATTGTATACACTTATTATGAATCACTGATTGTATACACTTATTATGAATCACTGATTGTATACACTTATTATGAATCACTGATTGTATATACTTATTATGAATCACTGATTGTATACACTTATTATGAATCACTGATTGTATACACTTATTATGAATCACTGATTGTATATACTTATCATGAATCACTGATTGTATATACTTATTATGAATCACTGATTGTATACACTTATTATGAATCACTGATTGTATACACTTATTATGAATCACTGATTGTATACACTTATTATGAATCACTGATTGCATACACTTATACACAATATATTTTTTGTGATTGTTACATGAAGCGTTAGATATTCTGGTAAATTATAAATTATAAATTTTAAAAGCCTTGACAGTAATATACCAACCGCTGGAGTTAATGTTTCACAACTCCTAATTAAGTTTGAGCTTGCAGCATTTGTCCTGAACAAACGTTACCGTCTTCTAAGTACAAAACGATTAAGTCACGAATTCTTAAAGACTCGTCTAATCTTATCTTTCAAAATATTTTTCTGACTACATTGAACCTTGTTGAAAAGTATCCTGTCACTTGCGCACAGATGAGGATACATGGTATTGACAATTAGATCTTGATTCAAGGTTGATTATTTCCTTTCTCTATTACGTGTTGCGTGTTACTATAGCCTTGTATACTATCGTGTATTTAAGTAATTGTTAAAGCCATCGACTCTCTTTTACAGAACAAATGTTATGCATATGACAACTTCTTTGTCACGAAGAATAGAATATACTATGTATATAATTCAAGGTTATGACTCGGACTTCTTTACAAGACACCCTCAGCGTATCAAGTGATATGTGATGATTGGTAAGGGTAGAGTTATGGTGTTTAACGCCACATTCAACAATATTCCAGATATATCGTAGCGGTCAGTTTTATTGCTGGAGTAAATCGGAGTACCTGGAGAAATCCACCGACTCTCCGCAGGTCACTGACAAAACTTTATCACATAATGTTGTATTGAGTACACCTCGCCTGAACGGTGTTCGAACTCACAGCTTTAATGGTAATACGTACTGATTGCATAGACATTTATAAATCCAACTACCATACGACCACGACGGCCCTGTGAATGGCCGTGATGATTGGCATTTTCCTCACATATGAACACTTTCATGACCGCATCATTTCATTAAAACTAGTTTAACCTCTCCACATTTCATATCATTGCCTGAATCATGTCAGGAAAGTGCACGTTAATGTATATGTGTGTTAGTGTATCGATTTACATCTGTTTCTATAATACTTTAATAAGATTTTGAATTTTTCTGACCATGTAATATTTTTTAACATTTTTTTAAGTAAAACATAAGAAAAATTACACATTAGCAAAATTTATTTTTCAAAATTATAATTGGAAATTCGAAATTCTAATTCTGATAAATTGTCAGCTTTCTGGTCCAATGGCTAGTGATTTTAATTCTCAACATGCGTATCGCCGGGCAAATTGTGGTCATAAATCCCCAGTGATTTCTTGTATATATACAGGACCATGGTATGAAATTGCCCTTAAAATGTTCGTGTCGTTTCTTTACATATCCATTTTTCTGGAACATTAGATCCGACTAGCTTTGCTAATTGTCGGCTTCTGGCGACGTTTTTGAATGCAAGTGTCATTGACACTTGGTTGTCGATTTTTTTCAAGATTGCTTTTAATATATTTTATTAAGAAAAAACCAACAACAAAAAAAACATTTTAATTATTTTAACGTGTAAAATCAAAATGTTATCAAATAAGAAAATGTCAGTAATTTAATTGCAATATAGTTTATCGTTGTTTATATAGCAGAAACGATAGTGAACATGAAGGTTAGTGACATGTAATTCCAATCAATGCTATTTTGCCTTCCACTTTAGAAAAAAATAAGTTAGATTTTTCTTATTAAAATTGAAATAATTTATAGAAACAATAATGTGCATGGTGTTCTAATAACACTTAAATTACGACATTAGTGCACACGAGACGTTACTGGAATAACCTTCATCAGTCAAAAGATTCATAAAAATGTTATCCGTCTTGAAACTACACACAAACTATGATTCTCAAATGAGTAGCATTATTATACCTCAGTATGTTCTTTCTCCGTACGAGTTAATGAAGAAATTGTGTTTTAGGCTTTAATCAATTAACACAATATCCCTCAGTTTTAGTCCAAAAAACTTGCTAATTAAATTTCCAAGATTATTTGATTGGACAAAAATACATCATCAATCGTTCACGTATCTCCCACTATCTCTTTTAAATACGTAAAATGTCGAGAACGGGCAGACGGCAATTCAATACACAATAGGGCGTGCCTCACGCACTATCCTGTTGGGTCAAATACTATAAAATTGGTACTTGTTGTTTCTGTGCTATGCACTCAAAATTAAGGAGTGGGACTGGTTAGCACAGACTCAGGATAATGTGTCCAAGTAGAGCGACATCTCGACTTGTGGATTGTTGTTTCTGTGAGCTAGCACTATAAAAATCCACATAAGCGTGTTGGTCTAGTACAAAGCGTATATCATCACAATCTCATCGAAATGTTACTTGTTCTCGACATGATATAACCCAAAAAACTGCCTACAAAAAATCACTCACTGCATAAATAAAGTGCTACAATGACCATTATCATTTACTGACACTACATACATATTTTGCTATGATAATTCATAAATATTTTCTAATCTTGTATTTTCTTCATCTCTAAAGCAATATTCCAATTATATATTTTAGTAGAAGATCAATCTCTAAAAATCATTTGTTATTACGCTGCGTTACATTAACATATGACACAATTTAGCCCAAAAAATACTGCCAGAGGAATCTCAGATTCTCTAATGGAAACACAACTGACAAGATCTTCTGGGAAGGTTCGTTTACAGGTAGTAATGTAAAAGTCTGAGAAAATAATAAAGTTCACTTGGACGAAGGGCTACACCCGGTTGTGTTATATATTAATGGTGCGAAACACATTTAACATACGATATTAAAGAGTGAGTAATTGTTGTTTAACGCCAATTCATCAATTTTTCAGCTATAGCATGGCGAGAAAAAGTTAATTTTCAATAAGATGATGAGGTCCGCTTTGTACTAGACCAACACGCTGAGATGGATTTTGATAGTGCTAGCTCACTGAAAAAACAGTCCGCGGGTAGACATGTCGCTCCACTCGGACACATTAATCTGATTCCGAGCCAACCAGTCTTCGCTCTTACTTCTTAATGCTGCGTACTTAGCGGAGACGATATTAAAGATGGCTACTAAATAATGTACGAACTTTGATCTAATTGTTAGTCAATCGTGACCTAGTTAACTAATACGTTTTTTAACGTTCTAGATTTACTGGAAGTCGCTTTAAAAACGATCGCGTTAATTAGGTGGCGCTCGACTGGCAGGTTCTAAACGTCTGGAATCAACCAGAAGTCCAGAAAAACTCAATGGAACTGTTTCAGAACGCATTCCGCGTGTTCCCAAAAATATAAGGTGGTGCAGACAGAATTCAAAATGGCGACGAAAGAAGTGGACGGGTAAAATTTCAATAGTATTTAGCTTCCAGAGACATCAATACAGAAAAATATTCCTCATTTTGAAATTGTTTCACAACCCTTTATCACCGACATCATATTGACCCATTCTCAAAGAAGAAAAATTAGTCAATTGTTATAAATACTTCATGTATGTCTGACGACTACAGAACATAATATTTATTGGTTTAAAATCCGATTGTTACCTAACATCCACTAATCAGCGCCGATCGAACAACCTTCCCCGTCCTGAAGATTAAAAAAATTATGACAATGAACCTATAATTTTAATTATAAAGCGTTGTTAATAATATTGCTTGTGCTACAAGTTGTGTATAACTTTTGTACCATCGACATGGTACATGTACCACACAGTGGTTGATCCAGCATATTCAGGGGGAGGGGCATTGACTGGTGAAGAGAGGGCTGCTCTGGTCATGTTTCAATGATTTTCTATTAATATGAATTTTTCCCCAAAAAGTTGCAGTAGGGCAACCACCTGGGTCTGTCCATACTATGTCATTGGCGCACTTTGTCCTACAAGGGAAGTGTCTGTGTTTTTCTGTTGTTCACTGAGCCAACTCCACCTGAATGGTGGGTCATATGAAATGATATATTGTAGCTAATTGTTTTACTTGTTTTGTACATCAAACAATGTTAAATTATATAATTCTGACAGACAAAAATGTGTTTTTTTAATCATATACAAGTTTGAAGTAAAACATATTCTAAATGACTCTTCCAAAAGACAACATGCTAAATCATATAAGTCATGCATGCACAGGTTTAAAATTAAGTTTATTGTATGTTAGGTCTGAAGTTAAGCAGAAAACAAACAAACAATAAAATGCAGTCTTCACGATAAACCACAAGTCCTACAGCCAATGCTTGTAAATTTTGGTGTGGGCTTGTAAGAGTCTATTATAGGATTTGATGAAATGACTGTTTCAGTATTGTGGTTTTAAAAGTTTGTTGTGAAGACTGAAACTGAATCCTGAATCAATTCATTATGGAAGAACCTCAACACAGATAAAGACAAAAAGAGGCATTCTGAAATCAATGCTCGTAATTGCATTTGTATACTGACAACTACATTGTACCTCAGAATGCAAAACAGAATAAACATAGGCAGTTTTTACCAAATTTAAAGTAACTCACCAAACTTTCAGTTAGCCAAGTTTGGAGTTGTAACTACATACACCTTATTTAGTAAAACATGATGTTGTATTATATAATAATGCAAAAAAAAAAGAAACTGATCAGAATTTATTTGTTAGTGTATTTTGTCATATCCACTGGAGTAAATTTTTTATGTTTCTTTTACATAGAAAAAAATTGGTATACTGTACAATGGATGGGATCAGATATTCGGTCTATATAGATGCCATGGTAAATTATCATTTGAAGTCAACATGTAAGAAACATTGAAAATGTTGATCAAATTTAAATTTCAGGTCAGTGGCATCATGAGGACTAATTAAAATTGCAGAAGAAAAGGTTAAGATTAGGTTATTTTCTATTCACAGTATGTGGATGCTCAAGCATATTGCATGCATGCAACTGTTCATGCTGCTTTCATTTTTCAAAAAAAAAACTTTAATGGAATTTATCTTTAGGAATCGTATGTTGTTGTTGAGAACGTTATTGTTAAAATGAGCAGAGTCCAGAACGTTTTCTGTTTTGCAATAAATTGTTATTATATCAAGGTAAAAACTTACAGTATTGTATTATAATATAAAATAGAAAAAATACATGGTGAATGTCTCCATAGCTGAGGAAAAAGTAAATCTAGAGGTCTTCAGAGGGCCTTCAACCACAGGCGCATGGGGCATGGATTTCGTTTCCTCCTCCCCCCTTTTCTCTACAACACCCTCCTTTTTTCAAAATTATCATATAAATCATTCCTCTTTCAAAATGTTCATAGTCATTCTTTTTTCTTCATTTGACAATATCGTTAGACGTCATACATCATGAATAATACGTGTATTCTGTGTCCACAGTTTTTCGACTGATACAGTATAAGAGAGAAGGTAAGCAACTCCATTTTCATATTTCGCGCCATATCGCTCACCTCGGTTGGGAAACCCCCCTGTTTTTTACACTTTTTACCTTGTCTACATATGGCACTGTCGTATCAAACTGTTTCTAAAACACTTACCTAATTGCCCATGTTCGAATTTCAGTCGGTACGTCGATCTTTTCCAAGAAATCTCGCCGAGAATAACGAAGCAGCTTCGTTTCTAGGTTAAACTACATCATATTAGACGGAAGTGCAAGAACGGTAACCCTGGTTTTTAACGAATGGATTACCTGTAATGAAAATCCCAGATGCGCTCTGAATATTTTTCCGGAATGCTTTGGCGAAAATATAAACCGCTGAAAAAACATAACAGCAGACGGATTATTTCGTAAAAATGGCACAACGACCATCTGAATATGGAAACATTGAAATAATTTGATGGTAAATAACTGTTCAAAAAGAAATTCAAACTGAGAAATTGATGATTGAATGGTTAGAACTGAAGTCAAAATTTCAATGAAAAAGAAATATTCAACTTGCCTCTACTTCAAATGATTAAAATCATACCCAAGCAAATACATATACAACTCAAAAAATAAAAAAATAAATAAATAAAAAAAAACAAAGGAAGAAGAAGCTGAGAACAGCTATTGAATGGGACTATGGCATTTTACCCCCTTCCTCAATCAAAGGGCTCCCAACTGATAAAAATGTGTAAGGGAGCCGGAGGGACCATTTATCTAAGGGGGCTATTTCTTTTTTCAGGGATAAAAAATAAATAACTTGTGTAACTATTTGAACGTGAAAAAATAATTCGTGAACTTCATTTTTCGCGTATTTAACATCCTCGCGAAGAAAGCGAAAATTAAATGCCCGCCAAAATAACCACTTATACGGTAAAATATGATTTTTTCCACCTGGATTTCAACACTGATTTCTGTCACTGCTGAAAAGTGGAGTTACACAAGTTATTTATTTTTTACCCCTGTAAGACAGATTATTGTTTTATAAAATCAGTGACATGAAATGAAAAAGAAATAGCCCCCTTAGTTAAATGGTCTCTCCGGCTCCCTTACACATTGCTATCAGTTGGGAGTCCTTTTATTGAGGCACTGGAAGGGGGTAAAATGCCATAGTTTCATTCAATAGCTGTTCTCAGCTTCTTCTTCTTGTTTTTTTTATTTATTTATTTTTTTTTTTTTTTTTTTTTTTTACTGTATATGTATTTGTTTGGGTATGATTTTAATAATTTGAAGTAGAGGCAAGCTGAATATTTCTTTTTCATTGAAATTTTGACTTCAGTTCTAACCATTCAATCATATCTATTTCTCAGTTTGAATTTCTTTTTGAACAATTATTTACCATCAAATTATTTCAATGTTTCCATATTCAGATGGTCGTTGTGCCATTTTTACGAAATAATCCGTCTGCTGTTATGTTTTTTCAGCGGTTTATATTTTCGCCAAAACATTCCGGAAAAATATTCGGAGCGCATCTGGGTTTTTCATTGCAGGTAATCCATTCATTAAAAAACCAGGGTTACCGTTCTTGCACTTCCGTCTAATATGATGTAGTTTGACATAGAAACGAAGCTGCTTCGCTATTCTCGGCGATATTTCTTGGAAAAGATCGACGTACCGACTGAAATTCGAACATGGGCAATTATGTAAGAGAATTGGGAAAAAGTTTGATACGACAGTGCCATATGAAGACAAGGTAAAAGTGTAAAAAACAGGGGGGTTTCCCAACCGAGGTGAGCGATATGGCGCGGAATTTGAAAATGGAGTTGCTTACCTTCTCTCTTATACTGTATCAGTCGAAATACTGTGGACACAGAATACATGTATTATTCATGATGTATGACGTCTACTGATATTGTCAAATGAAGAAAAACGAATGATTATGAAAATTTTTAAAAGGAATGATTTATATGAAAATTTTGAAAAAGGGGTGTAGTAGAGAAAAGGGGGGAGGAGGAAACGAAATCCATGCCCCATGCGCTTGTGTCTTCAACAAGGGTGGAATCCCATTCCTTGTAGTGAGTTTTAATTCACCACAAATAAATAATTGTACAATCATGTAAGATACACGCAAAATACCTGATGTTAATAAATAAATATTTCCTTTTTTTTTAAATTAACAAAAGATGTCAACCTTCCAAGTCAATTTTTTTTATATGAAAAAGAATGCATATGGCAAAAAATCAGAAGGCTGAGCCAAAACATGCATTCAGAGTTCACTGCATACAATTGTAGAATTTAAAATTTCAATAACACATCAATAATCAACATTTATGACATTTTTGGACAGACTTGTGAAAACATGCATTTCTTCTTGTTTAATATGAAACTACATTTCTTCAAAAATATATACATTGTATTTAGAACACATTTATACTTGCACATTATTTAAAGTAACATTTAATTTGTATATGGAAAATGTATATAAATACTTATAAAAAAGACACAGGGTAATAAATGTACTTGTTGTGCTTCAGATCCATTTCTGAAAGCTCAATCACAGAAAATCATTATTGATGCTGTGAGGGCCAAAACAGTAGATGACACAACAACAACTGAAAACCAGCAGAAAGGTATTCATATTTCCATAGTGGCAGTGTATGATTTGTAAAGACAAGTATTAATATATGATTAAGCTCGCTTCAACCAGTCCTCGTCATCTTTTTTTCTCATGAACTACTTAACAAAATTTGACAAAATTCTGGAAAATTGCAATTAGTTTTTTTCAAGTACATATAAGTAAGCTTGAAACAGACCATGCAAATATAAGATACCAAATTGAATTTGCCTCTTTGATCCAATTAAAAATTCCAATATGGCCTCTTAACATGGGATGATGTAAAAGTTCCATTACAGTCTACAATGTTGGGTGAGGGGTTCAGAAACCTACCTGCTTTTACTTAACATCTTTTGAGGGAACTCAACCAAATTTGGTATGAAGTTATACGATTATCTAGGTCGCAAGCCTAAGGTCAAGGTCAATAAGGGCATTGCAATTTTTTTGTATGACAAAAGGGTGCTCCTCTCCATGATGCCATTGTTTGTTCATCCACATACATATTGAATTGTTTTCTTTCTAATTGAAATGTCTAAGATTATTTTTCTTACATTTTAGACAGTAATAGATCAACTCTCACTTTTTGTGATTTGTGTGAACAAGAAGTAGAACGAAGAGTTCGACATGTTTGCCCCGACGTGGAACCAAGTCCAGATGGTAAGACATAACAAAATAACCTTATTTCATGAAAATGTCATGTGCTTCCATCTTCAACCTGAAAAATACATGAAATGTCATATGCTTCCATCTTCAACCTGAATAATACATGAAATGTCATGTGCTTCCATCTTCAACCTGAATAATACATGAAATGTCATGTGCTTCCATCTTCCACCTGAATAATACATGAAATGTCATATGCTTCCATCTTCAACCTGAATAATACATGAAATGTCATGTGCTTCCATCTTCAACCTGAATAATACATGAAATGTCATGTGCTTCCATCTTCAACCTGAATAATACATGAAATGTCATGTGCTTCCATCTTCAACCTGAATAATACATGAAATGTCATGTGCTTCCATCTTCAACCTGAATAATACATGAAATGTCATGTGCTTCCATCTTCAACCTGAATAATACATGAAATGTCATGTCCTTCCATCTTCAACCTGAATAATACATGAAATGTCATGTGCTTCCATCTTCAACCTGAATAATACATGAAATGTCATGTGCTTCCATCTTCAATCTGAATAATACATGAAATGTCATGTGCTTCCATCTTCAACCTGAATAATACATGAAATGCCATGTGCTTCCATATTCAACCTGAATAATACATGAAATGTAATTAACAAGAAATATGTGATAAAAAATACATATATATATATAGAATGTCTTTTAACAATAGTAATGCAGGCACATAGTATATATATATTCTCTGTGCCTGCATTACTATTGTTAAAAGACATGCAGGAAAAAGTTCACTTATTAGAAACAACATGAAATATTAGTTTGTGGGATTGGGGACTCCCATTTGAACCCCTCTATGGGTAGAATTTACCGATCAAAACATCTGTAATTTTCTAACACTGTGGATCCTCTTTTCAAACATTTTTTCTATTTTTTTTTTGGGGGGGGGAGGGGGAGGAACCTTGCATTACGTGTCTTTACTCAAGTATATTGTAATTTGTATAATTGGAGTCCATCTGTATGTGTGTGTGTGTGTGTGTTCATTCGTACAACCAACCAACTATTAACTGGTAAACTTTCTGAATTGATTTTGATCAAATATTTACAAAAGGCTTTTATTATGAATACCAGTCAGGTTCGAAATTGAGTGTCGTTTTACAATGTTTGTTGGAGGTATTGGCCTTTGAATTATAAATCCTGTTAGCACTCTCATGCTTTCATTTCTTATTGGATTTTGACCAAATGTTTACAAAAGGTTTTTATCATGAAGCTATGTACAATGTACCTCAGTCAAATTTGAAAATCAGTGCTGTATGATAACTTAAGACAATCAAATAACTTGATAGTTCTTCCTTAAATTAGATTCATGTCATATTCAGCTTGACACCATGTTTATTAACCCTCAGTATTATATATTTGTATCATCTCCTATCTGACCTTTTTCTTGGCGGGGGAGGAGGGGGGGGGAAAGGTTGATAGATCAGTCTCTTTCAAAGTCAACAATTTCTATTCTTTTGTGGTGCACTGTCTTAAAATTTTACATCAATGTCATGTTTCCATTGTAGATGAATGCAGCAGTATTATAGAGGATTCAACCGGTACGAATATAAGTTGGACAAAATGTAATACGCTACTCCTAATTGATGAGTACAGGGCAAACAAAGTTAAAATGGAAAAGGGTCTTATAAGAAAGAAGGGTGTTTGGGAGAAGATTGCTAAAATGCTATGCTCAAAAGGACTTTTTGTTAATGGTGATTAAGTAAATGGAAAGTGGAAAACATTAATGAGGGGATACAAGAGTGTAAAATACAATAAAAAAAAATCTGGTGCAGGAAAAAAATCATATGAGTTTGAAACAGAATTGGATGAATTATTTGAGAATGATCCAATCTTTAAACCTGTACTTACCTTAAGCAGCACTGATAATGAGAACACATCTGCCAGTGGTACTAATACATCAGAGGATGACGACATAGTAACACCAAAACCAGCTAACAAATCAAGAAAGACCTCCTCAGCAGACATCACAGATACCATTAAACAATATTTGCAGGAGTCAAAACAGCGTCAGGAAGACACCATTGAAAGACAGGAAAGAATGCATAGGGATCGGATTAACGCCTACTAAAGAGTTGAAGATGCCCTCAGAAGTTTTCTTGCAAAGAATTAGTAATCCATTTTGTACGTGTATATGAAATTTGAAGATGTTCATTCCACTGATTGTCAATGTGTTACATACAGATTTCTTAAAAGGTAGCTTCAATAATCATGTATGTGATGTCATAGATGTAAATGACTTGTAGAATAAAAAACAAAATATTAAAAGTATTGAATAATTTAAAATCAAGTCTAAAAATCAGCAAGTCTTTACAAACTTATCATACTTATTGAATAACATGTAAAATTCTTACAAGGGAAACTTCAAAAGGCAGAATAAGAGATTAAAAGTACATTTATGCATTAAAACACCCATCCACAAAATAAACCATTTCATTTTCTATTGCTTACAATGGTCAATATTTATGATTTTGGATTGTTTAATGTTTTCATTCATATTTAACATGTATATTTTCAGAATGCAAAATTTGTATGAACAGTGAATCGTATTGCCTAGTTTCACCATGTAACCATTTGGCAATGTGTATGGATTGTGCGAAAATCTTAGATAAATGTCCAATCTGGAGAAAAAATATGTGCAAAAGACTTAAAATTTTTAAATGTTAAATCTATGTAAAAATAATACATGGTCTGTGTTATATGATTTAAAATACTATGTGTATCAGCCTTCCAGAGTATCCTGGAGGTACTTCCTATATTTTGCTTACTTTTGTCCATACATGTCCAGTGTTGAGGGCTTGATATGCTAGATGAAACTTTTTTTTTCTTTTCTCAAGGACAAGATTCTCAGGAATAGAGTATCATGTGTTAATCAAAACTTTCATCCCATGATTAAAATGAACATATTGTTATACCTATACCCATTCTTGATAAGTGGGATGTAAATAGTGATCACCATGTCTGTCTGTCTGTTAGTTTATTATTAGTTATATATTAGTTAATTCTTCTTTCTACACCATGTGTCTGCAGCTCCTCTTAGGCAAGTTGAAGGATTTAAGTGAAATGTTCAGGATATCATCAGTACCTAATGACATTGTACACGACTCTTCTGTGGCCATTTTGCTAATTCAAATTAAGTGAGATTTACATAGAACGCTTACATATGTAGTATGATGCTTGTACAACCCTATGTTTTAGATGATCTACATTTTGACACTCTTTTTTTTTGGACTCTGCCATATTAATCCAAAAGGGGGTAATCGAGTGATAAACAATGATCATAGTTTTTTCTAGTCTAATGTTTTATTACATTTTTATTTTTTAAGATTTTAAGGTATAAAGTCTTAATTTCTTATTGATATTTTTTAAGATTTTAAGGTATAAAGTCTTAATTTCTTATTGATATTTTTTAAGATTTTAAGGTATAAAGTCTTAATTTCTTATTGATATTTTTTAAGATTTTAAGGTATAAAGTCTTAATTTCTTATTGATATTTTTCTTTACACTAGTTACATTTTTTTATTTTTTTTTTATAAAATATTGATTTGAAAACAAGTTTTAGTTTCTGAATATATGTACATTAATGATGATAGAAAATGTATGCAATGGCAGCATTATAGTAGTAAAAGTCAACACCTACATATAACAACTGTGAAATCAAGGGTAACCACGGTCAAAGCGATATCCAAAACTTGAAAGCCAAGGGACAAAGACGAAGCAAGGAAAACGGAATAAATGATTACATTTTCAGTAAACAGTAATATTTTTCAATTTTCACACAACAAATGTTACATGTACATCCTGTACCTTTGGGAAAAACACATCCTTGGTGTTCATGGTGATTAAAAAAAAATCACAAAATATTCCAGACTTGGCAGAAACATTGCAAGACTCGTTTCCACGACTGTTTGCTTTGGGGAAACTTGCCAATCACAGTCAGTGAAATACCGTCAATGTGGTGTTAACACTTTCATCATTTTTAGTTTGCCTCAACAAAGTTGGGAAGAACTGTTGGAGTACCTATGATATCCATGTCCCCATCTGCATCAACACCTTGTTTAAAGTTAATGTTTTATTAGATATCTCAGGTAGGTCAGCATCCATTCAAAAGTCTCTGTGGCCTACCGTTAATGCTTAAACGATTGGATAAGTTTGATGTAGGAGTGCATTTGCCAGGTCATGTTCTAATGGATAAAGTGTGTCTTATTTTATTAATAGGGCTTAAAAATCTTCAGAACTATTTAATGAATGGGTAAAAATAAATCAACATAAAGTTTATGATAAGCTTTAATATAAACATAGTTTTAGTCAATTTAATTTGACCACTAGAGTAAATGGCGTGCAATATTGTCACGTTTCAAAAAACCCTCTGCCTCTTCATCATGTATTTGAACTACGTGTTCATTATTAACAACACCATCAACATCACCGTCTTGAGCTAAGAAGTAATATCATCAATTGTTAGGATACAAATATTATGTAAAACACAACACATCAACATCACCGTCTTGAGCTAAGAAGTAATATCATCAATTGTTAGGATACAAATATTATGTAAAACACAACACATCATTATGATCTCAACTGAAGTGTTCACCTTTGCAGTCTCCAAGTATTTTAAACGCCTGAATCTGCCCTTGAGCAATGCAAATGCTCTTTCAATTACAACACGATTTGAAGAATGATATTGGTTGTACTTTTTCTGTTGATCGGTAAGGTGCCCATTATCTCTAAATGGTGTGAGCAACCATCTGCGAGTTGGGTAAGCTGCATCTCCTAAAATGTGATTTGCCATATTGCACATCCGCAAGCCAATTGTCCACAAGTCTGATTGTTTCAAAATTCTGGAATCGTGAACGCTTTCAGGGTATCCAGTGTAAATGTGGGAAAAGAGCATATTATGTCTACATACAGCTTGAGTTTGAATCGAATGAAATCATTTACGATTAACATAGGATTGTGGATGGGAAGATGGTGTTTTAATCCTTATATGTGTTCCATCTATGGCACCAACAATGCCAGAAAACCCATTCCTTTGTTGGAAAGCATTAACTTCATTCTGCATTTCTTGTTGAGTTGGCCAAGAAATATTTTTTTCTTTCAGATTGTTCAGTATTGCAGCAGTTACTCTCTCCCTGCACATTATAACTGTTGATTCTGAAACGCCAAATCGATCTTCAATCTTTCTAATAGTATCTAGACTCCCAACATACCATAATGTAATTAATACTTGTTTTTCAACAGGTACCACATCACTTCCACCTGTCTGTGTTGGCTGCAATTCAGGACAGTCCCTTAAATAAGTACAAATTCTTTCAAATGTTGCACGGGACATCCTGAACATCCTTCTGAATGACTCATCATCATAATGTGTAATAAGCTCCTCCACATAGCCATATATCTTAGGTCGAAGTTCTGGTTCCCTGCAAAAACAATAATTCATTAACTTAGAACCAACCATTTATTATTATCTGAAAATTAAATATTGTTATTTTCCTAAAATATAATTCAATTATTAGAAAAAATAATCACCCGAAACTAACCTCGAAAGTTTGCCCTGAGTTATGTACCTTTTCATTATAGAGTATATACAATTGTTAGATTTCTTTGCCCGTTAGCTGTAATTAGTTGATATTACCCCGCATTTGTGTGCTTCAATGCATAGGTGTGGCATTATCGACATCTAGCAAAGAATTCCGTTCAAACCGGTATTAGGGGCCGTCTTGAACTTGCAGTGAGGTGTGGGTGTTTGTTCCATGTTGAAGGCCTCACTGTCACTTTAAGATGAAGAACAACAATAAAAGCACTGTTCCTTTGCTTTAAGTATGTCAAGCGCTATTGGGCATTTTGTGTCATGAATTTATACACCATATCTCTATTTTTTATTATAAAAAGTCTCGTCATGTGCCTTTGGAACAAGGTGGGAAAAGCATAATTAGATATGCACTGGGGTTGTATATACCGTGACTTGGGCAGACAATTGTTTTGTTTTCCATCTTCGTAAATGCTTTATCTTATGCTGAGCAATGGATGATGAAAAACCTCGCCCATATCTTATGCTGAGCAATGGATGATGAAAAACCTCGCTCATATTATATTTTTGAACATATTAAAGTAACCTTATGGATTTGCAGTATATACATATCAGTCATACCACTTATTTTGTACATAAATACAATTTAATGTGCACATATAACACACAAACACGTACATGAAATTGGTCAACAATAGCAGAATAGGAATAATATCCATAGTATTCTCCATAGTATCCTCATATTCATCGCCGATAACAGACAATGCCGCAATAGTTGTAGCCGTAACCTCCATATTGAATCTAATACATCCGATTCCGTTCAGTTCGGTTGGCGTATGGAATTGGAACAGACGGAGCCTGTTCAGAACTTGTCAGCCGAGCGCACCCTTTCATGCATGGAATTATTATCTTTTTATTGCAATATTATATACTTCGAACAAGCAAAACAGATTTTCTATTATTGTAAATGGAAATAGATCTAATTCATATATAAATGTTTTATTTTACGCGTGCAATTGTTTCTATTTTTTGTACTATCCACAGCCATCCCAAAGTGACCATATGCTTGGGCAGTTGATAGTGGATGGATTATGGTGTTTAACTCCACTTTCAACAATATTTCAGCTATTTCGTGGCGGTCAGCTTTATTGTAGGAGGAAACCGGAGTACCAGGAAAAATCCACCGACCTGCCACAAGTCATTGACAAACGTTATCACATAATGTTGTATCGCCATGTGTGTGGGTATGTAAATTAAAACATAATAGACACAATTAATATCTGTGATATACCGATACGGAATGATACGGTATGCTGTTACTCATCTCATAGTGCAGCTTAAGATCTGTTAAATCTCAAACTGTCGTATAACTGTGAAACCTTGATTCAGACGATTGCGAAAAATAAACGTTCTCGGATTCGATATCGTGTTTCTGTGTCGTGTAATGTAAATGTTGAAACATAAACGGATTCGAAAAATACGGAATCAGTTTGTAAATTAGCTCAAAGGCAGGAAGGACCCCGCCATTCCAAATATCATAAAATCAAAATTAAGTCTAGGCAAAATGATAATAAATATAACACTGGAAGCTAAAGAATATATCTAATATAATGACAATCATATATTATCTAAACAGCTGCAGCAAAATAATCGTTTGGCTGAATTCCTGAGGTTGATAAATGGTTGTATTGACACTCTAAAATTGGCACGCAAAATGTTCAAGAAAGAAGATGTTGGAAATTACAAGGAACAAAACCTTGTTAAAAACCTCCTAGGAAAATCCTATGATGCCTTAGAGGATGTTAAAAGTCTTCATGAGTTGTTTGTGAACAGACTTCAGTATACATGCAATGATATCTTCCCATTTAACCACACACAACTTGCTGCATCTTATAAAGACATAATCAACATATCAATGATAACAAAAGCAGTGGCATGTCGCATGGCTACTTCAGGCATAGGTCTGAAGCACTTGGAATTGGCACACAAGAGAGACTCACAGAATGGAATTTGTTCTGTTCTTTTGGAACATGGCTTTTCAAGGAAACCTGCCAGAATTATCTTTAACTATTTTGAAAACAGTGAAGAATGAGTTAAATAGTTTATTAAATCATATTGGCATGGTGAGCTTTTGCCATCGCTTTGCGTTCGTCTTCCGTCTGTCTGTCGTCCGTCTGTCTGTCTTTCTGTCAACATTTCACATCATATTTTGATTTTCTTATTGAGAACCACAGCACAGAATTTGACCAAACTTGGCAGAGGTGTGCACTGTGAGGTCTTACACAAGTGTTGTTACTTTGGTGCTTATTAGATTAGCAATATAGTGGAAATCATATTTCAGACTGAGATAGACAAGCATAACAGTCAGCAAATTATCCTGCAACTAGCTTATTTTCTATATGAATAAAGGGGTACGAATATTTAAAAGTGATATTCATATACTATGAATATAGTTTCCTGGTACCAATTTCTACTATTTCAATGATAATTTGCATTGCAATCAGGTTTGCTACATAGCTTCCTTTTGTGACGTCACAAAAACACCAAAGTACGCACCATTTTATCCAGCACTTAATCAAAGTTGAAAACTCGTAAAGTAAAGGATTTTAATCTAAAGTAAAACTATTTTATGCTTGCAGGATAAAAACAACACATGTGCATTGTCTGCAAATATCAAATTTATTTGTACAAGCCTTAGAAACAGATAGAAATTCGAGGCTCGCCGAGTTTGGTATATATATGTGAGCATGCACTTTGCAGATGTGATCTGTTGCCAATTTGGAAAATACCTTATGTGAAGGACTTATAAATTGGCTGGAATATCCTTTTGAACTTGAGGTCAAAGATCAAGGTCAAATGATTCTTGTTTTGGATAGTTTGATGATTGAAATAATATAAATATCCTCCCAGAGTCATATGAATGATTAGTGTGAAAGATAAGTCTAAATTGATCCACCTTGATTAAACGATGGAATGCTAATTTGACCTAGAGATCAAATGTCAACTTCACAAACATCTAAGGCAGTTGCACCCTCCTTTAAACCTTAAAAAGGTTGCCTGAAAGGATGAAATAATATGGCAAAGAAAAACAAGGCTGGTGTAAGACCAACACAAATTTAAAAATCGGTTGCCCCTTTTTCTAAAAGAGTGCAAAATTAGCTCTATAAATTTACTTTTCCTGCCCTGGAAGAATTGTAGACAGCTTAATTTGCTAACTATATCACCTAGAAAGGAAAGCTATCCCTTACAAACAGGCCTGGAAACATATCTTTATTTTTTATTGATATGTAGCATGAATATAAGTAATGTGAGATATCTTTTTTTTATACATTCATTGACACAATATTTTTCTATTCCACTTTAAAATCAAATTTTGTTGGATTTCACCAAAGCCAGTTACAGGCTATATTGCTAAAAAAGGGTAGCCATTTTGAAAAAATCATTTATCATATTATACTCAGATAATTGAAAACAAATTATATGCCATTTTTTTTTGGTACCTTAATGACACGGAGAAGTGAAATATAAAATGACATTTTTTTTTGGACTTCAGAGGGGGGGGGGGGGTAACTCTTTCAGGGAATAATCTTAAAATAAACCTGGAAGCCTATTCTCAAATTTTGATATTTTGTATGAATATATTCCAAAAAGCAATATATATGAAATTCAAAAAAAAAATTTGCCCATAGTGTCCTCTACCTTAATTATTATTACTTAGGTTTGTTCTAGTGTACATATAACCACATCGGTGGTGTAATAGTGTACTCGTCTCTAGTGTGGTAAATCGTCGGCTCGAGGTCAGAACTGCTCGTCTCTAGTATGATAAATCGTCGGCTCGAGGCCAGAACTGCTCGTCTCTAGTGTGGTAAATCGTCGGCTCGAGGCCAGAACTGCTCGTCTCTAGTGTGGTAAATCGTCGGCTCGAAATCAGAACTGCTCGTCTCTAGTGTGGTAAATCGTCGGTTCGAGACCAGAACTACTCGTCTCTAGTGTGGTAAATCGTCGTCTCGAGGCCCGAACTGCTCGTCTTTAGTGTGGTAAATCGTCGGTTCGAGGCCAGAACTGCTCGTCTCTAGTGTGGTAAATCGTAGGCTCGAGACCAGAACTGCTCGTCTCTAGTGTGGTAAATCGTCGGCTCGAGGCCAGAACTGCTCGTCTCTAGTGTGGTAAATCGTCGGCTCAAATTTGTATTTGCTGCTTCTTCGCTAAGCACGTGACATTAAGGAGTAAGAAAAAAAACTGATTGGCTCAGAATCAGGATAATATGTTCAAGTGGGAGCGACATGTCTACCTACTTTTGTTTTAAGAGTAACACTACGGTTGCCACTAGTGGATTAGGAACTGTCTACCCTTCCGGAGCACATGAGTTCACCCTCAATGTTTACTGGTGTTGCTCGGTCATTTGCTTTCTGTGTAGTATTTTTTGTTGATCACTGTTTGTCCTTTTCCTGTTGGCCATGGCATTGTCGATTTACGTCTTCCGATTACCCTTTTAGTTTTTCCAAACTTTTCTTTCTGCAAGCGAACACTATAAAATCCAACTAATCGTTTTGGTCTAGTACAAAGCGGATATCATCATCGTTTAATGGACAGCATTCATCAAAATTTACTCAACATTTGTTGCTCGAGTACTAACGGTGGTTAGCGGAGCGTTTTATTATCGCTTAGACGTTTGTAACCTATGTAAACTATTATTTCAAACACAATTTCTATCTAATTATCCAACAATAATTATTTCTTATTTGAATAACAATATTCCTCAAATTTACAACAAATGCATCATAAGTTGTAGCCATCTTCTCACATGTTTCTAAATTTCTAAAGTGATCACGCCATTACGTTGAAATAAAACAAGGACAACGTTGCAATCATATCTGAGTCACGGGCACCTGTTACTAACTGTGTATGCGAATATAAAATCAAATTGAATACATTCTTATTACATTTTTCCTATGTCCTCCATGAGCAAAAATCAATATTTCCAATAATTTTGTAATTAGTAAATACGCATAGTACACGTACAATAACTATAGAATGAAGAAATAGACTTTAGTACAGTTACATGTTTGATATTTGTTCACATTCTTTGTATTTTCCTTTTTAAAAGATTTTCGTGTTGGCTTCCTAGTTTTGTTGTATTGTGATTTTCTACTTTCATGGTATATAATCGTTTATTAATGGTTAGAAGAAATTTGAGATGGAAAACTTTTTGAAATTAGATATTGACAAATCTGATTTCAAATTTTGTAAGACTCAAAATAAGTAATAGTATCCTTATGATCGAAAAAGGCAGGCACAGAAAAATAGATTTAGAAAACAGATTATGTCCCCTATGTAAATTTGAAGTGGAAGATGAATTGCACTTCACTATGAAATGTACCAAATTCCAAGAGTTGAGAAATAAAATTTATCAGAAAATTTCAGATATTTTACACTCTTTCTATAATCTTTCAGACACTGACAAATTCCATCTCATATTTCGTAGTAATGATTGTGATGTCAGTAAATGTTGCATGAAAGGTATTAGTGAGATGTACAGATTTAGATGTTCATTAACTTAATTTATTCCACTATATATATCATTAACATATATATTCATATATATTAAAATTATGTGTTTTATTAAACATTATATACTTATATTATGATAGGGACAATGTTAACTCTCTGTAAGCCTGTACCTCCTCAGTCAAATTGAAAGAAAAAATACAGTGTTATTTATATATGTTTGCCTTGAAATATACATGAGTAGTGTATGTACATACATATAATGATTAATGTTTGTTATTTTGTATTGTGTTTGATGACAATAGAGATTTTGGATTTTAAATCAATAAAATCTTTGACTTTGATTGACTTTGGTTAGAATCAAATAATTTCGATCAATTTCACGTCCATTATTCTTGGCGAATTTTATGTACATGGGGTTTCTGTTCCAGATTCCAACCACAGTGGCTTGTCTTTAAGATATATAACTTTATTAATAGAAAAAAATATGCACCCCTATATCATTTTAAAGATATATATATGTAATATATAAAAAAAAAACTAAGTGTGTTGGGAGCTCATCCTCATTTCGTTGAAAATTAACTTGTTCTCGTCGTGATATAGCTGACAAATTGCCGTAAACAACAATTACTCACTGATCCCCAACATGATGTTAAAAACATATTCTGTCTCAAACATAAATATCTACATTTATTAATCTACTAATTATGTGGTTATTTTCGAAGGGGTGTTAATTTTACGTTGCTTAGCCAAAACTGTTCGCGTGGGCTCTAACTTTGCGAAAATTGAATAAAGCAAAATTAAACATTTTACGATTTCAGCTTTATCTTAAGCCATTCAAATAAAGGCATCAAACATTCTGAAGATTTTGATTAAAACAAATCAAACGTGAATGCCTGGGTCGTATCATAGATAATGTTGATTTTTTTCATGAACAGTCATGTGTACATTTTATTTTCATCAACAGTCATGTATGGATTTTATTTTTCATCAACAGTCGCTTGACTATTATTAATTGGTAATAATACTATTGTGATTTCTATGTGATAAAGTTGATCAGTGACTTGCGGCAGGTCGGTGTTTTTTTCAGGGAATTCCGGTTTCCTCCACCAATAAAGCGGGCCGAATAAAATTAACCGTCACGAAACAAGAAGTGTACTGTTTCATTTCAACGGTAATACAAGCTATTTAATAACGTATACACTAAATACAAAATATATTTGGGCGGTGTTGATTAAATTACATGATAGTGCTACATATGATGATAGAAGAAAAGCATATGAATGATTAAATCACCAAGCATTAAAATGCATCTTTATCTCTTTGAAGGTTTACTTTTTAAGGAATCAATCTTATCGGGACAAATACGCGAATCAGAAGCAATAATTAAACTGTTGAACTTTTTTGCATAAGGTTCTTGAAATCCGGACACGTATTATATGAGTGAATGAGTGAGTGATTGTTGTTGTTTAACGCCAATTCAGCAATCTTTCAGCTATATCGTGGCGAGAACAAATTAATTTTCAATGAGATGATGATGAGGTCCGCTTTGTACTAGACCAACACGCCTAGTTGGATTTTCATAGCGCTAGCTCACTAAAGCAACAGTCCACAGATAGACATGTTGCCCCACTCGGACACATTATCCTGATTCCGAGCCAACCAGTCTTTGGTCTTTCTCCTTATTGCTGCGTGCTTACCAGAGAAGCAACAAATATAATTTGTTATGGTCTTTGGTATGATCCGACCGGGGCTCGAACCCACGATCTACCGCACTCGAGGCGAGCACTCTAACCAGTACGCCACCGATGCGGTTCGTATTATACGAAGCTGCATGGACGCGGCCGAGACACATATTCATGTCATTAAGGGGACGACCATTTAACTTTTAGGATGGTTTTTTCTGAAAAAAATATTAATTATGTGGTGAAATTTTAAAGAAACAAAATAAATTGACACAAAAGATGCAAAAATATCATTAATCCGGCCCTACAGTTCTCAACGAGAAATTTATGATAACAATTTGAAGGCAAATTACTGATTTTTTTTATGTCCAAAAAATAAAAATCTGATTCTTGTTTCCTGTGAAAAAATCTCGCTGTGGGGGAAATGATAGTTTTCTGTGTGGTGTTTTGTAGATCAATGATTGTCCTTTTTCTTTTGGCCATTGTATTGCCTGTTCTTGCGCTTGGGGATATTCAAACTCTTCTTGCATTGTTTTTGAAGCAAAAGCGAGTACGCAAATTTACATGGTTAGACCCTATACAGTGTGAAAAAAACACGTGTACAATTTTCAATCGGGTTCAATTTAGTCTGAAAACTCGTGTGCAATTTTACGTCATTAGACACCAAATGAAGTAAAAAAAACACTTGTGCAATTTTACATTGCCATTGCCATTGCAGGCATTAATTAGGCCCTATGATTGTTACCGTCACTGTGAAATAAATTAGAAAAAAGGTATCGGAAATATCAAATTAAAATATATTATGTTCACTTCCGTCCTCTCTATAGGCCGTGCCTACCGTCATATTACGCAACGTTTCAGATCAAGGACATCACGTAGGTAATGATATTGCCATTCGATTACATTGGTTACAAGCGTTTATCGGAAAACAAACGTCTTCGTAACCACCGTCAGTACAGTGACGCCACCTGATGGGAAAATGGGTGAATGTTGTCCATTGAATACAACTTGTTATGATATAGCTGAACAATTGCTCATTAATCGTTATCATTGATACTTAGGATATTTTTACATTTTTGTATTTTATGGCTTATTATGTTCGTCACATACGCATTCAGTAAAATATTTTTTAGTAATTTATTGCTGATCGACGTGCTATCTATTGATTTATTATCATTCACATCACATCTACCTACCAAGTGGCTATGAAAAGTAATGCCATGATGTTTTCCCCAATATACTCTTGAGACATAAACACTCATAGCTCGTCTGGTAAATAAACAAACATCTTGTATATTTTTTTTTCTTATTAAATTCCCAGAAGAAAGTGAAGAATTAATAATATTTTCTATTTGTACACAAATTAAGCTATGTGATTACTATCTGATAATAGAGTGGAAATGTATAATCTACATATGACAGACGTTTGCATTTATACAGATCATTAACCGTACATAATTGTCAATATTAAGCCAGTATTCTAAGCACAAGTTGGTTCTAAATATTAATCTAGTTTTGATAGTAATAGTGAATTAAGGAAGTGTGCTTATTATTGATTGTAATGACTGGTCGAGTATGTCATTATTATATTATTTTTTTGTATTACACGTATGTAATTAATTTCTACAACAATTAATTTAAAGTTTGAATATCACATTATTACTGTGTAAAAACAAGATAATACTAGACTGTCGAAACAATTCCAAAATCCAATAGAAAAATCAGATAAAAGTAGGAAAGAGGCATAAAATAATACCCCTAACACGCATATACACGACCAGTCACTTACCTGGCTGGTATAGACAATTTGATAGAAAGTGGTGAGGTTATACCAATCACCAAAAAAAAACTATTAAAGATGCAAGCTAGCGAAATTATTTTTGTACATAAGTGAACATATATGGAAAGTTTTGCACACATTAAAAAAATCAAGGTTTGAATGTAATCTGAGATATTCTCCATCTACCCTTAAGTTATACGCCAACACTTTCATTGATGTTTGTCATCATATATACAGACGTTGGCCAGGAATGAGTTCGCAAAATGGCGACGTCGCACTTATCGATATCGTGTTAAATGTCCATATGTGGTCTTATCATAAATCTAGAATCCAAACGTAACGAATTTTTCCTGTCCGTTATTGTTTTTGAATTAAAATATCCACGATTACGTAGTTTTCATCAGATTTATTTCCCTTTGATAAAAATCGTCTGCTGAAAAGATGGGTAGACACGGTAAGGAATTGACAACCGAGCAGAAAGAAATACTACTATCGTTATCACACCAAGGGTTTTCGAGCTACAAAATTCAGGAATTTACTGGAATTAATTGTAGAACTATTCAGAAATTTTTAAAACGGACACGCGAAAAGGGAAGCATAGAAAATAATCCGAGAAGTGGAGGTCGTAAAAAAACTACCCCAAGGGATGAACGGGTTCTCTTTCGGAGTGTGAAAAGGAATCGAAGACAAACATTGAAGGACTTAACTGCTAGATTTAATAACAGGACTGGATGCAATGTGTCTGAAAGAACTGTTCGCAGGAGACTGTGCTTTGATGGTTACAAACGACGCATGATATGCAAGAAAATTACAATATCACGTGTAAATCGTGACCGTAGAATGGGATTCTGTCGTCAGAAATTGCACTGGAATGTTCAGAATAACTGGTCATCCATAATATTTAGTGATGAGACAAAAATTATGTTGGGTAGAAATGGGAAAGTCTATGTTTGGAGGAAGCCCGACGAGCGTTTTCGACCCGACTGTCTTGGCCAGCTGGACGACTTTGAGACAACCTGCCGTGCTTCTGTTATGTTTTGGGGTTGCATTACGTACTATGGAGTTGGAACTTTGGTTGCTATTGATGGTAACATGAATACCGATAAATATATTTCGGTTTTAGACGATAATCTTTGGCCGGTTGTTGTCAGGCACTTTTCTGACAGACCTTGGATTTTCCAGGAGGACAATGCGCCATGTCACGTCTCTTTACGAGCAAATCAGTGGAAAGATGACAATGGAATTCGTACCCTTCTTTGGCCCCCACAAAGCCCAGATCTTAAATTATCGAAAATGTGTGGAAAGTTCTAAAAATACAGGTACAAAAACGACTTAGAGAAATAAAGAATGCCAATGACTTGAGACGTGTTGTTCTGGATATTTGGACAGATTTGGGTTTGCACTACATACGGAGTTTATATGACAGTATACCTCGGCGGATCAGGTGTGTTTTAAGAAGCAGGGGTCAGATAACAAAATACTAGAGTTTCAAGGTAAGAAAATTACTTTTATTGCATGAAATGTTACTTTAAAAATTTCAATTTTCTGTTAAAATGTTTATAACGTGGCCATTTTGCGAACTCATTCCTGGCCAACGTCTGTACTCTGATAACGTACACCTTAGATACCGTTGCAACAATTGCATTCGCTCTCAACGGGAATAATTCCTATAGTATGATGGTAGGTGTTTACAACTGGAACTTCAGTAAAAATTACACTCCATGCAAAAACAATCATATATTTCACTTATTCATAATTTCAAATTTTAGAAATATCTACCGACCCAGATATTTATCCTTGAAATACAGACATATTAAGATATTTTTATCTGGAAAATACACATAATCCCATATTTACTATTAAAACAATAAAAGTAATTTAGGTCTCAACAGTTCATTTACAGTTTCCTCCGACAGTTTCATGGAAATATAAGTCTTCTAGCACATTGGGCCTGCCAACGAAAAACTTGACTAAATTTATGTAAATACGATTGGGCTTCTCATAGTTTCCGCTGAAATTGTAGATCTAAGCATGTATTCTAGGGTCAAAGTTCGCTATGTATTCTCACGGCTGATAGTGCACGTATTTACTAAATTATCCCCCTCCCGGAGATGCCTACTGCACATAAAAATCAAACATAAGTGGAATCACTTTCATTTAAGAAATGCTACCTTTATGCTAAGCGATATGTACGTTTATTGGATATTAAAAGTAAAACGGACGAAAACAAAATAATTAAAAATGACATGCTAATTAATACGGCTTTTAATCATCAAGAGTTCGACATACTTTTTAAGAGATAATAAAAACTCTATGAACACCCTGGAGCTGCATGGAAGCTGATAACAGTCAAAAGACATTAAAATGAACAAGCACGATACCTGTAAAATCGCTTCGTTTTACACTCATTATCCCAGTATTAATTACATAGTTTATCTATTAGGCATACTCTCTACGATGGCAAACTATGGAGATCCTCTGGGACAATGGATATACTTACCGCATGTGTTTTAATCAATATGGAAAACAAATCATTTTACTGGAGAAAATGTAAACAGTTAACGCTTTGGACATTAAAATTATTGTACAGATGTTTTCATAAGGAATTATTGTATAGTACAAGAAGTGATGTGCGGACAACCTCTACACGTGGGTGTAGTCATAGATTGATATTAACCACGGGAAAACATCGATACTGGTTAAAACTATAAGATTCGTTAAGGATACTGTGTTAAGGTAGGCCATATCTTTTATTCTAATTAATCAATTATATATAACTGGTTACTTAAATTATCATTGCAAAAAAATATGTTTTCTTTACATGTTTTATTTAATAATAAATAATTTACTGTTCAAATACTGACAAATCACTACTAACGTTGTAAGTTCGATTCCAGCTTATTTGATAAAGTGTGTCAGTCGGTGGTTTTCTCCCGGTACTCCAGTTTCCTCCGGTCCACCAATATAACTGACAGCCACGATATAACTGAAATATTGTTGAAAGTGGCATTACACACCATAACACTAACCCTAACCATGTTGACAAATGAAAGGACGTATAAGAACAAATAAAATATAAGGCATACTCTGTTGTAAAGCTAAACTACAAACAGAAAACTTGCAAAGTTCTTCGACATTTATAATAGATTCTTGTTGAAAAAACATATTTCAGTGCATGTAAGTCTTTTAGACTGAATATAGTGCATGAGGCGTGTGGTAGATTTTAAATATTCATTCGTTTATATCTCAAAGAGAACACTTGGGAACATATTTGGCACCTAGCTTCCCAGCGGACGCACCCAACCCCTTCAATTGTATCGTTCTCTAGTTCTACGATAAAAATCTAATGCACTACTCTCTTCAAGGCCGGTGTGATGTTTAATAAGTACATCGTGTTCGTAGAATGTTACATAAAAATAGCATACAGCAGCCTCTAATAAGTAAACACTTGTTATAAGTAGTAATTGCTGGCCCGTTACAAGGCCAACTTTTTCGACCATATTCATTGAGAGAACCCCTGGTGGAATATATTTGGCACCTAGCTTCCCGCGGACGCCCACAACGCATTCAACATATTCGTTCTCTAGTTCTACGGCAAAAATCAAATACACTACTCGCTCCAAGGCCGGTGTGATGTTTAATAAGTACCTTGTGTTCGTAGAATGTTACATAAAAATAACATACAGCAGCCTCTAATAAGTAAACACTTGTTAGAAGTAGTAATCGCTGGCCCGTTGCAAGGCCACATTTTTTCGACCAAATTCATTATCTCCGGTTTGAACTAATATCTATATCAAAACATCAGTCTATCGGCTTATCTCATTACCACCTACTTACCGATATGATTTTTTGTTTAGAAACTTGTTCTCTTCATCAAATAATAAGTAGCTGACACATTACTTCTTTAAGGTTAAACAAGTCTTCGCTATAGAAATTATACCATGGTCATCACGAAATGGTTGTCATAACGAAATATCCATTTCTCGAATGGCAATGCACCTTTTTCCTCTTACGTGGATTATTGTCTTTCATTTTTCACCGAAATGACATTTACCGCACTTGACTTGATGGGTTTCTTATAAGAACACGGAACTGTCTACCCTTCGCGGACACCTGGGTACAAGTCCGGTATTTTGGTGGGGTTCCATGTTGCTCAACGATTTTCGCTTTCTGTGTTGTATTATATGTTTTGTTTGTCTTCGTTCTGTATATTGTGCCCAATATTGCCTGTGTTTCTGGACTGTCCATTATTGATTTTCCATTTGGCTTTCTCTTACGCTTATAGCCATCAAATACCTCGTTCTATCAATCTTACGTTATTAGTGCTAATGTCCTTTTGCATTGTGGTTCACTTCAGAGAATAATAGGAAACTAATATATTAAACCGTTCGGAAATCGCACGTGAAATAGTCATGCATAAATCAGATACAATGATACATGAAAATGAAGTTCGTTCTTAATCGTTTACCCAGCGTATTAATTACCTGTCATACATAATGGATGAAACCGCATGAGGAACGTGTTGATAAGCTATTTACATTCTGCACTCGGAACCGTAACCAGTATTTAATAAGCATGTTGTTAATCAATATAAACTGCATATTATTTCGAAAAGGTATTGTATATACAATAGCATAATGACATATAAGCCCTTAAGAAATTTCGAATTTCCGTTCAAAACAGGTTTCGACATGATTACAACAGAATGATACACTAGAGCCACAGTTTCAAAATCCAAAGACAACAATGGTAAAACAATAGTTCATGTTGTTACCACGATTTCATTGACATATTGAGACGGCTTCTCGTTGATATGATATGATGATGGCCGAGATTACTTCATGTGTATTGTGACCCACTCTTACAGAAAGGTTTTTTTCTTAGATCTGCAAACATTTCAGGTTTATGTGGTCTGCGTATGATGATTTCAGTGATCTTCAAGATCAGAGCCTAACATCAATGTTGTTTTTTTTTTAATTCTTTTTCAAAGTCATAGTTATGTAAGCAGTGTAGCTTCCAATTTTAGTGCATGCAATTGACAATTTCTGTGATTAAAATTGTGTCTCTGTATCAGCTTTTGATCTTACTTGTTGTCGCCGGAGGTAGTCTGGAAGCGCTAAACGTCTACAACGAAAAGCTCAGAATACCCGTGACGGTTCCCAGGCGTATGCAACTTAGTTCCCCAGCACATCCCATATACTAATTTTTGCTGCTTCCAGGTTATAATATGGAAAGTCTTAATGTGAACAATAATGGGGGGTTTGGACAGTACTACGCTTCTTGAAGATAAATACCACTTTTGTAGATTCGCAAAGAGTAGGCACATCGTAGCCGCCACAAAAAGCAAATATATTCGTCTCAAATCCAACTGCACATACCTTGCCAGAAGTAGTCAATTATATTTGCCCCGGTTAACTAATTCTTCCCCATTTCTGCATATCTTGTTTTATTTATTGTTGATCACGTCATCAATATGCATGAAATAGTTGTCGTTGGACGCTAAGAAAACAACTATCTATCAATCAGTCAATATCATTTGCGACAACTACCGACGTGGAGCATACATAAGACGGCTTGTGTTTTCTTAATTATTGAAAAAGCATTCTGTTGCTTTTAATGTAGTTTGCGGATCAACATGGTGTTGGATTCTGGAGTTTAACTTTGATATTACAAGTTTGTTTTCCTCAATTTAATTGCGGGTAGATTGGGTTGGGGATTGCACGTGGTAAAATCACAAAAACAATGTTTAAATATAAACCACATGACGACTGACGACCAATATGTCAAAATCGATAATCGTTGATTAATACCTGCATAGGTAGGTGTAAATCTAAATATCACAAACAAATAAAAATGATTACATTTATTTTCGTCTTTTTTTTCGTTAGTATATATATGTCTATCTCTATAGATTTTCCTTGCGAGACAAGGTACCGACGTGGAGCATACATAAGACGTCTTGTGTATGAAAAAATATGACTATTGAAGCTATATTTTAATTAAGCGGATGTGGCCGAGTGGACTAGGGCGCTGGACATAAGGCTAAGCGATTGGTGCTGCAGTGTATTAATGGTGTGAATTCAAATCCCGTCGAGGGAAGAACAAAACATTGTCAGCTCAAAGATCTAATTCTAACACTGTTTGGTTTAATTTTCAGACGTATATATATATATTCAGTGAGAACGGATCATATGTTTTACCGATCGGCGTGAGTTTAAAACAATAGATTATATAGAGAATAATACATGGCAAAATCCGTATCATATGCCGTATCATCCCAAGAAACCAATATCATCCAGAGGGCCTTTAGGCCCTTTGGATGATATTGGTCGAGGGTGATAAATATCGGTACTAGTTTGTCTTGGTGGTGTAAATGTCCTTAGTGTTATCCATCAATAGTTACATTGTAATATATTAATTCCTTTTTTGTTTTAGTATATTTTTGGAAATGTTTCTAGTCAGTCGCTAATATATTATTATTTCCAGTATATTCTCTTATATAATGATGAATAGCATAATAAATAAACCGCAGGAAAAATATCAAATGTCGTACAACTTTCAAGACACCTTGAAGCATTTCAAAGTACATTTTGTCGAGTAATGGCCATTTTCGTTTGTAAAGCATGGTTAAAATTAAAACAAAATCGATACTATTGTTTAAATGTAAATCTAACTTTCTCAGCTCTGTAATTAAGAAATCAGTATATCCCGTGGCAATAAACAGCCAAGGGAAGAATGGGGGTAAAACACAATAGAACATCTTAATATTGATCATTTGGTAAAATTCACGAAATGATGGAGCAGGAATGATTTTTAAATTAAAGCATCACTTTCACCAAGGAAACACTATATTCTTTCCTCATTCATGACTTATCACGTGGTTTGTAACTAGATTAACACGACGGGTTCCACTAGTGGAGCAGGAACTGCCGACTCTTCCGGAGCACCTGAGTTCACCCCCGGTTTTGAGTGAGGTTCGTGTTACTCGATCTTTAGTTTTATGTTTTGTAGATCGTTGTTTGTCCCTTTGTACTTTTCCTTTTAGTCATTGTGTTGTCTGTTCTTCTTCGATCTACGGATTCTGATTACCCATTTGATATCTTCATACTCTTCTTATTGGTTAAAATGAAATATATATTTAACCACAGCACATTTTTATTCATATGTGTCAAGTACAATATAAGCAACGAAATGAAATATTGTCTAAGTCACTCAGACATGCATGAATAAGCCTCTAACGTTAATCTTAAGCACGAGTGTTAGACTGGTTAAGATGTGGTTGCTGTAAAGCATTAAGAAATATCAAGAAAGGTTTATATATACCAAAGGTGTAATCAGAAGCCGTAAATGACCTGATTAATTCTGAGAGAGAAAAACATTAAATATAATTTTGGCATAATTGCTTTCTTCATATTTGACAGAAATACAAAAATAACAGTATTTCCAAATCTAATCGACTTTACCACAATTAAGCAACCTATTCATCCTATGAATACAATATGTACAACATGCATTTCATGAGTGAACAATAGAAAAAAATTGGTTTCAGTTTTTGAATGAAAATCCCGCTATTAATTATTTAACTACATGTAAATACTTAACGGAAAAATAATTACCAGAACATTCTTTAGATATTCTAAACAAAAAGATCTTTTAGGTGAATTCATCACCTCAGAAACATATACTGTTAAAAATGTCAATAATCACCCTGATGAAGCAACCTACTTAGTCTGAAGAAAGTTAATTATAAGAAAGAAACAATATGTTTAATCGATATAATGTCATACTGTAGAGAATTATGGTTACCTAAATATTTGTGACCTACCTATAGACGTCTTAGACATGTAGAGAAATACCTACCAACAGACATTTGTGATTGGTGAATGATCTACACAAATAGTAACCTTGTAGAAAACTATTACATTGACATTTGCTTAACCATATCATTTCACTAAGGAGGAAGGTTTGTGCCCATCAAACTAGTTTAACACCGCCACTTTTTGATTGAAGTGCCTGTATAAAACCAGGAAAGTGAGTGGCCATGGGCATGTGTTAGGGTATTGATTTTACCTCTGTTTCTATGATTCTTGCTATTAGATTTCGGTAGTATTCCGACAGTGTAGTATTTTTCACCTTACTACGAGAGACATTTGTGTTTGGGAATTAATAATTCAAATAGTAGCCATATAGAGCAATATAGTCACATGGACATGCACGTTTTTCATCTAGAAAACAGAGATTAATGATTTTGAGCTCACTATCCGTACCAAAACAAAGCATGATTTGGAGTGTACTCTGTGTGCCGAGACAAAAAATACTTGTAGATCACTATCCGTGACGAGACAAAACTTGAATCTTAGGTAACTATATGTGCCGAGATAAAGCATGACTTGCAAATCACGATTCGAATCGAGACAAAACATGCTTTGTGGTCATTATCTATACCAAGATAAACTATGATCGCTATCCGTACCGATACAAAACGTGATTTTAATGTTATTATCCCTATCCAAATATATTTGATGTAAATATTTAATCAATTGTACTACAGTTTATTGTATTAAAAGAATCCTCTTTCCTTTGCTAAGTACGTTGTTCGCCCATAGAGAAAAAAGCATAATTATACCCAAAATTTATTTATATACGTTCCGTGTCAAATAATCGAAACTGTAATTGTTACGACCTCGAGTTTAACAACTGGTTCGTTCAATACACAGATACATCATATTAATAATAAATGAATATCGATCTATACAATCTGTAATTACATGTATATATACCACAAAGTGTATGGATTCCCCTTTCATAATCATATTGGGCCAATATAGCTATCCGAAAATCTATCAAATGACCCACACAAAAACAGCCAATGTTTGTCACTATCACTAACTAATTGTGATCCATAAGAGATAATATGTAATCAAATGTTAAATCGTTAAATCATTGTTTGTCCTTTTGTACTTTTGGCCATTGTGTTGTCTGTTCATCTTCGATAACGGATTCCGATTAACCCTTTGGTATCTTCTAACTCTTATTAAATAAATATACGTACATGTCTTCCTTGTACGGGTTGAATGGAAATGCTTTATTACTTAAAATAGTTTTGTTTGTTTTGCACAATGTGCTTTTGTTTATATTGTCAATAATACATTGATTTAACAGAATTTAGTTTTAAAAATTTGTAGTAGGTTTGTTGTTCTACGAAAGTTCAAGCAAACAAATATTGTGTTTGACATCCATAATTTACCAGACGCAAATGTGCGGCTTTGTGTATTATTCCTTCAAGGATGTGTTCCAATTGTCAGTATTGGCCCTGTAAAACGCGGATTTGTTCTATATTAGCCCGGAGTCAAAAAGCCATATGCGTATTTGACTGGACATTTCACCTATGTTATAGAGGCCTTTACAGCATATAAGGGGGTCATAATTATCATTTAATACTTGTATTGTACCATATACAAGACTGTCTTCGTCTTGTGACTTGTGTACTCAATGTTGCCAATTTCTCTGGATTGTCCATTCTTGATTGTCCCATGGGTTTCTCTAACATTTAAGATATTCAGAAATTAGGCAGCATATTTACAGTATCATTATTATTTTGAGTGTTAGTTATTATTTCATATGGCAATGTAATAGTCAGGTGTTTTAATACCAATGAAATCTACGTGACCAATTATTATTTCATGTCGCTCTGTATTCGTCAAGTGTATTTATACTTCAGGCCAATGAAGCCTGCGCAGAAAGATTTATCTCATTAAGATCCGATAATGAAATTGAAAATAGATCAAGCAAATTATCACTTTTATCAGCTGACTTCTTGCTCAATCAACATGTGTAAACTCCCCGAATAAAATTGGAGAGCTTTTTATGGCCGTTTCGTTCCGTTCGATCGTCCGTCCTACCGTAATCAAAGGCTTCCGAATGACATAGTAGACTACTTTTGACTAACATCATTGTTATATTAGTGTCATTACTAAATATAGCAAACTACAGACCAATCCGAACTTCGACAATGATGCATATTGCCATTTTTGTTTGTGAGGATTGTTCATTGGCGTCCCGTGCAAGACAAAACAGCCTAGGCCCTATCCATCATCTCCACTGTTCTCATTATCAAAACATACAAAGAACAATCCATGTGCAAAAAGCCTTACCTAAATGGTTTATTGTATGTTTTGTTTCAATATTGCTAAACCATTGCTCACTTGACGTTAAAGGACCCGGGTGGCTCAATGAGTTAGGTAGTAGGATTACCCAACAACTCATACAAGCCTATCACCAATACGGTGTGGGTTCGAGCCCGCCTTTGTAAATTACAAAAAGGGTGCACTCGACTCACAGTTTACCAGTTGCTTGCCCATGGTCGCTGGTTCTCTCCTGGCACTCCTGCTTTATCCACCACTAAAACTGTTCGCCATGATATAGCTGAAATATTGCTGTAAGAGGCGTTAAACACCAAACATCAATCAAAAATCAAAATCACTTGACGTTGAACTACAATTACTTAATCAACCAATAAGTTATGCTATATATAACGAGTTGATGTCATACCGGTATTTAAAATTGAAAGGAAATGATTTATCATGTACACGTGAGCAATGTTGGTGATCTCTATGGCAAAAATTTTCACCTTTGTGTTAATGACACGGTCACATTATCTTTATAATGTATGACATGTGTAAAATGACGAAGACAAAAACGACAATTGGATTAGAAACCAGACATTTTAACCATCTACAAACGCATTAGTATTTCAAATGTATGAAGTTCTATATTAAGATTTTATGTGGGAGAACTGAAGGCATTAATATGTATTGTTCTAAACATTTGATATTTTACAATCTGCAAATTAATTCCTTTAGGATTTGCACAAATTAATTGCATTTCTGTTTTAGTGATACTTTCTACATTCGGAATTTTTTTATTTCTACAGTAAATAATAGAAACGTAGAATATTACGTACTTCAGTATCATTAGTGAACATTTTAGTTTCAATTTGAAAACAACATGTCCGAAAAGAAACAATTGTTGCGAGTGCATATGCATAAATCAAAGCGTAGAATATGCAAGCAAAAGGATTTTTAAATTATGTGTTGCATATCACATTTTATTAGTCCACATAGAAGATTGCATTACTTTAACATTTAAATGACACATGAAAAGATTGAAGATACCAAGGGGGTTATCAGAAACCGTAAATCAAAGACAGACTATGCAATGGCCAAAAGGCAATAGGACAAACAATGATCCACTAACATACACAGAAAAAGAAAAGATTAAGCAATGATCTACGAAACACTCACAGAAAATAAATATACAACCCGAACACCACCAACAAAAACGGTGATGATCTCAGGTTCTCCGGAAACGCAAGCAGTATGTATATAACATAAAGTCAACTTCTTACTATAAATCGTGTGAATACATCAAGTACGATTTGTGAAAATCAAAGTGACCATTTTTAACCTATGTATGAGCATACTAGCGATATTTATGTGAAATTTCGAAACTAGCGTCAGAGTAATGACGAACAATATCATGTATGCGAAATATTAATTGTTTTAAGCGTTTTTTATTTAAGCCAGGGAGGTCTTAAATATATCAAGCAAACGATGCCAAGTATATGTTCTATTTGGCCAATGTACTGTATAGGTTGCATAGTGAATCGCATCTAGAGAAGTTTGATTTGCATAAATTCATGTCTTATATATTCTCTAAAGCAAAGCATTCTGACAATTTTTATGTATTCGTTTATCTTAAATTCAGAAAACTGGAAGTGTAAATTTGGTCCGGTAGTAATGTTAGTAGCTCACAGCTTAATGTATGGTGAAGTCTCAAAGTACAATCAGCAAGGTAACCCATTGGGCAAAAGAAAACATGCACTCATGTTTATTTAACGTTTATTATCTTAACGTGGCCGTCGTGGTCTTAGTCGTGATTGGATGGTAGTTGATTTACAACTACCTGTGCAATCAGTGCCTATCACCACTAAAGTTGTGAGTTTGAACCCCGTTATTGGTGAGGTGTACTCGATACAACATTATGTGATAAAGTATATCAGTGACTTGCAAAAGGTCGATGGTTTTCTCCTGGTACTCCGGTTTCCTCCACCAATAAATCTGACCGCCACGACACAACTGAAATATTGTTGAAAGTGGCGTTAAACACCACAAGCCTAACCTAAGCCAAAGGCATCATGTTGTTACTTTAAAAACGTATTTGTGACACACTTTGTCTTCGCTATGACGAATGCTACTTCTAACTGTTTATTATTTGTCTTCTTTAAAGATATACTATAGAATATGCAATAAATCAAAAGACATGCGTTTTATTCATTATAACTTTATATCTCGTTTACCACAATTACAAATAACAAATCTCCTTGGCAAGAAATGTTAGTTACCTCTGTGATAATCCATGGCAAACTTGTTCTCCTATCAAGATGAGTGCTAAATCAATTCTTAATGATATTTCACTTCCTTCGCAGTAAAGGGTCGGATGATGGAACAAGCAACTTGATATTTATATAATTGCAAAATATCAGAAGCGTCATACCGCCCTGTAAACCTTTTTTCTTCATTTAAGAATGACGTATGCTCATAATCTGACAAATTTCTTCATCTCGATATCGTGAGCACAGTTAGTTATATCATTAAAAAAAAAGTTAAAAATTTTTGATTAGAATAACGAAAAATCCAAATATCTTTTAAACTATAGATTTTTGAACAGCAAAATAAACGAGAGATTTATTTAGAATTTGGAGTGCTAACTAAAAATGTTACAGTAATGTTTCTTATTGTTTTGGCTGAGGCTGAACTCAGATGAAATTTCGTATTTTGGTCCTATTTTGTTGTCATTTTTCGGGTGGGGGTAGATGTATAGGAGAGCCATCCGTACGTCAGGTATCTTACCTGTAAAATCTTTCTCTCAGCCACGTGCACTTTAGACGAACCTGACAAGCATTTCTCTCATAAGTTATTGTTATATTTTGCATTTTTTGCAAAATGGGTAAAAAGTCTGACTTATCTCCGGAATGCCAAAAGTTTGTAAAAAAGTTATCTGCCTTTTTTAGTAAGGAAAAGGCAACGAAGAAGCCAATTTTCTCATTTGATAGGCTATATCAAAAGACATCTAAAGCTTTGGGTGTGTTTTACACTTCAGTGCACCGTATTATGAATGGTAAGAGGCCTTCTAAGTCAAATAGACCCAAAGAAAGAGCTAACATTTTGGACGACTTTGATCATTGTGTTATTGAAAGAACAATCCACGGTTTATTTACACGGAAAATTGCTCCGACCGTCTCAATAATACAAAAAGAAATAAAAGGTTCTATTAAAATATCAAAGTCTAAACTTACTCTAACTCTCATTGATCTTGGAAATACTTATTAAAAAATAGGTGATAATCGAAGAATCTGTACGATCAAGTGTCTATTATCAATGATAAGTGTAATTATCTGAGAAAGATCAAATCTTTTAGGGAAGCAGGGTATGATATCGTGTACATGGATGAAACATGGGTTAACCAAAATGACTGCACATATTATATGTGGCTTCTGAATGATGGGTCTGATGCCCCAAAAATACCCTCGGGTAAAGACAAACGTTTGATTGTTTTGCATGCAGGTACGCGAAGTGAGGGTTTGATTGACGGCTGCGATTTAGTGTTTCTGGCCAAATCAAAGGATGGTGACTATCACCAGGAGATGAATAGTGTTGTCTTTCTTGAGTGGTTTGAAAATCAATCGATGCCTACTCAGAAAAATCATAGCTTGGTTGTGTTAGATAATGCAAGCTATCACAATGTTAAAACAGAAGATACGGTGTGCCCAAATTTTATTCAGAAAAAAGCTGTTCTCCAAAACTATCTTACACAACACAACATTCCTTTTTCTGCTGCTGATACCAAAAAAGTATTATATGAAAAAATTAAACAAAATAAGACCCCAGTAGTTTATAAAACAGATAAAATTGCTAATTTACACGGACATGAAGAATTAAGAACCCCCGTTCGAACACTGTGAACTTAACCCGATAGAATGAATATGGGCGCAAGTCAAAGGTTTCGTGGCTATAAACAATACCACCTTCCGATTAAAAGATGTTAAAGAACTCACGTACGCCGCTTTCGGAAAAATTACAAAACATGTGTGGACAAAAGCAGAAGAACATGTGGTCAAAATTGAAAAAGAATACTGCAAAGAAAACTGTATAGATAGAAGTGTCATAGAACCTATTATCATTGATTTTTGTGATGATGACTCGGATGACGACACGGGTTGAAGTATAAAAGACAGAGAAAAAAATGTAAAAATCGAATAAATGTCACGTTAAAGCCAATGCCGAAAATATTTGGAACATGTGTCTGCCAATTCATTAAGGTTTAAGAACAGTTGTAACTGTTGAAACTATCTGAGGTCAGATGAATTATTTAACTTATATTGATTATAGCACATAAATAATACACAAAACAACTTGACACAAAAACAAAAATAAACAGGGACAGTTTATAATCCAACCGAAAACCAAACACAAAACGGGCCTCGTATTCATGAAAAGTCAAAACAAACAAACACAAAGGTCGAAACTTCGGATTCCTGTTTTGGATAAGCATTTGGAATAGGTTAATAGGTTAAATATATATTTCCAAACTTTTAGCTCACGTTTGAGTTGAAAGATATAACTTGGTTTAGTAGAATAGTTACGTAAAACAATTGGAAGTATCAATGATTCTACAATAATTTTTCCAGTTTTTAGGTATTTTTAACCAATGTTAAGTTGAAGTTTTGGTAGAAAATATCTCAAAAAATGACATTACTCAATGTCATAATCTACCCCCCCTAAACAACCAATCTTCCAATTGATCTCTGAGGTTCTATAATTTAAAAATGTACTAATTTTACGAGCATTTTTTAATTAGGAAGTTGCACAATCTCAAAGCTAATTATTCGTTCCGTTTCTTACATGTATATAAATTAAAAATGTCATACAGAATCGAACAAAACGACAGTGATATATTCTTCATATAATATGATACATGAAGACTTCATTTTCTCACTATTAAAGACAGAAGTGCTATATATTTAGTGAAAAAATAAAAATAATGAAAAATGTCCCAGTCCAAGCAATTTTTACAGGTGAAAATCAATGAACTCAATAGTGCGTGTAGGAGATGGTGACGGGCTCTACGGAGAACAATGGAATCTTTCGGGTGACCGTCGAGTGTCTATTGTCCTCAGGGATTTAAACCCACGGCCGCAGGCTGTTCTCTTTTATAGACTTATTCCCTCCTTATTTCATAAAACTTTGTCAAAATATACACCCAAAGACTCCTTTAAAATGCGATTTTTCTATATGAGCAGGGCCAAATACGTTCACTTTCTGGTCTGCAAACTTCCAAATTAAATTAGCATCCTTGATTCTCTACACAACTCTCGTTTACACTTCTACAGTTTAAAAGATATTTCAAATTTTCGTTATCCTAATCAAAAAATTATTACTTTTTTGTAGTAATTCCAAGGATTTATATAGTAGGAAAAATCCTTGGTAATTCTAATATGCCAATAATTGCCTTGTTTCCTGTGTATTATTTGATATCGGTAATTATAAAGTGGTGTGTATCTTCTTGATTTATTACCCAGAATTCCTTTGATAGATAATGAATGTAGAAATCACGATTGATTTATATTTTGATTAAATGTTGATTTGGTTATGAACGATACAAATAACTGTAGGAAGAGAAATCACTAGATAAACATATTGCTTTTACTACTGAAGTTGGTTAAGGTACAAATACGGTAAGTATACGGTAAGAGAAATCACTAGATAAACATATTGTTTTTACTACTGAAATTGGTTAAGGTACAAATACGGTAAGTATGCGGTAAGAGAAATCACTAGATAAACATATTGCTTTTACTACTGAAATTGGTTAAGGTACAAATATGGTAAGTATACGGTAAGAGAAATCACTAGATAAACATATTGCTTTTACTACTGAAATTGGTTAAGGTACAAATACGGTAAGTATACGGTAAGAGAAATCACTAGATAAACATATTGTTTTTACTACTGAAATTGGTTAAGGTACAAATACGGTAAGTATGCGGTAAGAGAAATCACTAGATAAACATATTGCTTTTACTACTGAAATTGGTTAAGGTACAAATACGGTAAGTATACGGTAAGAGAAATCACTAGATAAACATATTGCTTTTACTACTGAAATTGGTTAAGGTACACATACGGTAAGTATACGGTAAGAGAAATCACTAGATAAACATATTGCTTTTACTACTGAAATTGGTTAATGTACAAATACGGTAAGTATACGGTAAGAGAAATCACTAGATAAACATATTGCTTTTACTACTGAAATTGGTTAAGGTACAAATATGGTAAGTATACGGTAAGAGAAATCACTAGATAAACATATTGCTTTTACTACTGAAGTTGGTTAAGGTACAAATACGGTAAGTATACGGTAAGAGAAATCACTAGATAAACAAATTGCTTTTACTACTGAAATTAGTTAAGGTACAAATACGGTAAGTATACGGTAAGAGAAATCACTAGATAAACATATTGCTTTTACTACTGAAATTGGTTAAGGTACAAATACGGTAAGTATACGGTAAGAGAAATCACTAGATAAACATATTGCTTTTACTACTGAAATTGGTTAAGGTACAAATACGGTAAGTATACGGTAAGAGAAATCACTAGATAAACATATTGCTTTTACTACTGAAAGTGGTTAAGGTACAAATATGGTAAGTATACGGTAAGAGAAATCACTAGATAAACATATTGCTTTTACTACTGAAATTGGTTAAGGTACAAATACGGTAAGTATACGGTAAGAGAAATCACTAGATAAACATATTGCTTTTACTACTGAAATTAGTTAAGGTACAAATACGGTAAGTATACGGTAAGAGAAATCACTAGATAAACATATTGCTTTTACTACTGAAATTGGTTAAGGTACAAATATGGTAAGTATACGGCAAGAGAAATCACTAGATAAACATATTGCTTTTACTACTGAAATTGGTTAAGGTACAAATACGGTAAGTATACGGTAAGAGAAATCACTAGATAAACATATTGCTTTTACTACTGAAATTGGTTAAGGTACAAATACGGTAAGTATACGGTAAGAGAAATCACTAGATAAACATATTGCTTTTACTACTGAAATTGGTTAATGTACAAATACGGTAAGTATACGGTAAGAGAAATCACTAGATAAACATATTGCTTTTACTACTGAAATTGGTTAAGGTACACATACGGTAAGTATACGGTAAGAGAAATCACTAGATAAACATATTGCTTTTACTACTGAAATTGGTTAATGTACAAATACGGTAAGTATACGGTAAGAGAAATCACTAGATAAGCATATTGCTTTTACTACTGAAATTGGTTAAGGTACAAATATGGTAAGTATACGGTAAGAGAAATCACTAGATAAACATATTGCTTTTACTACTGAAGTTGGTTAAGGTACAAATACGGTAAGTATACGGTAAGAGAAATCACTAGATAAACAAATTGCTTTTACTACTGAAATTAGTTAAGGTACAAATACGGTAAGTATACGGTAAGAGAAATCACTAGATAAACATATTGCTTTTATTACTGAAATTGGTTAAGGTACAAATACGGTAAGTATACGGTAAGAGAAATCACTAGATAAACATATTGCTTTTACTACTGAAAGTGGTTAAGGTACAAATATGGTAAGTATACGGTAAGAGAAATCACTAGATAAACATATTGCTTTTACTACTGAAATTGGTTAAGGTACAAATACGGTAAGTATACGGTAAGAGAAATCACTAGATAAACATATTTCTTTTACTACTGAAATTAGTTAAGGTACAAATACGGTAAGTATACGGTAAGAGAAATCACTAGATAAACATATTGCTTTTACTACTGAAATTGGTTAAGGTACAAATATGGTAAGTATACGGCAAGAGAAATCACTAGATAAACATATTGCTTTTACTACTGAAATTGGTTAAGGTACAAATACGGTAAGTATACGGTAAGAGAAATCACTAGATAAACATATTGCTTTTACTACTGAAATTGGTTAAGGTACAAATACGGTAAGTATACGGTAAGAGAAATCACTAGATAAACATATTGCTTTTACTACTGAAATTGGTTAAGGTACAAATACGGTAAGTATACGGTAAGAGAAATCACTAGATAAACATATTGCTTTTACTACTGAAATTGGTAAAGGTACAAATACGGTAAGTATACGGTAAGAGAAATCACTAGATAAACATATTGCTTTTACTACTGAAATTGGTTAAGGTACAAATACGGTAAGTATACGGTAAGAGAAATCACTAGATAAACATATTGCTTTTACTACTGAAATTGGTTAAGGTACAAATATGGTAAGTATACGGTAAGAGAAATCACTAGATAAACATATTGCTTTTACTACTGAAATTGGTTAAGGTACAAATACGGTAAGTATACGGTAAGAGAAATCACTAGATAAACATATTGCTTTTACTACTGAAATTGGTTAAGGTACAAATACGGTAAGTATACGGTAAGAGAAATCACTAGATAAACATATTGCTTTTACTACTGAAATTGGTTAAGGTACAAATATGGTAAGTATACGGTAAGAGAAATCACTAGATAAACATATTGCTTTTACTACTGAAATTGGTTAAGGTACAAATACGGTAAGTATACGGTAAGAGAAATCACTAGATAAACATATTGCTTTTACTACTGAAATTAGTTAAGGTACAAATACGGTAAGTATACGGTAAGAGAAATCACTAGATAAACATATTGCTTTTACTACTGAAATTGGTTAAGGTACAAATACGGTAAGTATACGGTAAGAGAAATCACTAGATAAACATATTGCTTTTACTACTGAAATTAGTTAAGGTACAAATACGGTAAGTATACGGTAAGAGAAATCACTAGATAAACATATTGCTTTTATTACTGAAATTGGTTAAGGTACAAATACGGTAAGTATACGGTAAGAGAAATCACTAGATAAACATATTGCTTTTACTACTGAAATTGGTTAAGGTACAAATACGGTAAGTATACGGTAAGAGAAATCACTAGATAAACATATTGCTTTTACTACTGAAAGTGGTTAAGGTACAAATATGGTAAGTATACGGTAAGAGAAATCACTAGATAAATATATTGCTTTTACTACTGAAATTGGTTAAGGTACAAATACGGTAAGTATACGGTAAGAGAAATCACTAGATAAACATATTTCTTTTACTACTGAAATTAGTTAAGGTACAAATACGGTAAGTATACTGTAAGAGAAATCACTAGATAAACATATTGCTTTTACTACTGAAATTGGTTAAGGTACAAATATGGTAAGTATACGGCAAGAGAAATCACTAGATAAACATATTGCTTTTACTACTGAAATTGGTTAAGGTACAAATACGGTAAGTATACGGTAAGAGAAATCACTAGATAAACATATTGCTTTTACTACTGAAATTGGTTAAGGTACAAATACGGTAAGTATACGGTAAGAGAAATCACTAGATAAACATATTGCTTTTACTACTGAAATTGGTTAAGGTACAAATACGGTAAGTATACGGTAAGAGAAATCACTAGATAAACATATTGCTTTTACTACTGAAATTGGTAAAGGTACAAATACGGTAAGTATACGGTAAGAGAAATCACTAGATAAACATATTGCTTTTACTACTGAAATTGGTTAAGGTACAAATACGGTAAGTATACGGTAAGAGAAATCACTAGATAAACATATTGCTTTTACTACTGAAATTGGTTAAGGTACAAATATGGTAAGTATACGGTAAGAGAAATCACTAGATAAACATATTGCTTTTACTACTGAAATTGGTTAAGGTACAAATACGGTAAGTATACGGTAAGAGAAATCACTAGATAAACATATTGCTTTTACTACTGAAATTGGTTAAGGTACAAATACGGTAAGTATACGGTAAGAGAAATCACTAGATAAACATATTGCTTTTACTACTGAAATTGGTTAAGGTACAAATATGGTAAGTATACGGTAAGAGAAATCACTAGATAAACATATTGCTTTTACTACTGAAATTGGTTAAGGTACAAATACGGTAAGTATACGGTAAGAGAAATCACTAGATAAACATATTGCTTTTACTACTGAAATTAGTTAAGGTACAAATACGGTAAGTATACGGTAAGAGAAATCACTAGATAAACATATTGCTTTTACTACTGAAATTGGTTAAGGTACAAATACGGTAAGTATACGGTAAGAGAAATCACTAGATAAACATATTGCTTTTACTACTGAAATTAGTTAAGGTACAAATACGGTAAGTATACGGTAAGAGAAATCACTAGATAAACATATTGCTTTTACTACTGAAGTTAATTAAGGTACAAATAAGGTAAGTATATTAAAACAAACATAACTAGACAATTTTAGCAGAGTCAAAACAAATGCTACAAGAAGGTTATTATACAGTTTTCAGTCTAGATAGGTCAAATATGGCGTTTCGTGGGACAGCTAAATCTGTGCAACACTCAGGTGTATGCCTTGTTTTAAGCAAGTCCAGCTGTCCGTCAAAAGCGCCATAGCCGAACTTTCTAGGCTGATTATACAGTCAAACCTATAACATTTGGGGTAAAGAAATAGTGATATTTTATGACAGGTGACCTTTAAAAAGAGGTTCAATTCATATGAATATTCCTATGACAGGACAAGAAAAATGTGACCTTATAATACAGGTGACTGCTTAATAGAGGTGAATTCAGTCAGTAATCAGTCATAACATTCTTGAAAATTTTGAATTTACCATAACTTAATTCACTTTTATAGTGACAATGTCGTCATTTTATCACGGTATTATACCATTACTTAAAAATATCAAACCAACTTTAAAATCTAATACGAATTTTCTTTCATACTTACTTCTTACCACATGGGCAGGTTTGACTGTAGTTTTACCTAAACGTTCTTATATTGATACGTATGTCATAATTAAAAGTTAATTAGAAATATGTACATGTAAGGTACAAGGATATTGTTTTCCTGCTTCGTATATATAGTTGACCTGAGTACATTGCACGCATTCCAGTGATTTTTATTTCGTGTAATCGTCTGCTATTTTTGGCATCTGCACTAGGCGATAAAAAGGAAAAGTCGTCTGCTGTATATGATGAAACAGATGGTCGTTGTGTACTTTACAAATAAAGGATCTGGTATATAGAAGCGTTACGTAATTGTTTGACTGTAAACAAATTAAAATGGTATTTTCCTCGCATATCGCTACTGTTTCAAGGACTGTATTATCAAAATGTAGTCGTCTCTAGCAATAGAAATAAGAATATATCTTCGAAGTTAAATAAATAAAAGTCAGAGAATACCGATGGGGCAATCACAAATGGACAGTCCACAGAATCTGGCAACAAGACGAAAACACAACACAATATGTGTTAGACACCACACCATCACTACACGTTATCGTACTGAAAAGGAAAATTGGGAAAGAAATCACCACTCCTCTGTGTGTTACAATTTTCAAGGAATCAGCTAGATATTCTGAAAGACATTTTGCCTCAAATATAAATTACGTCTACATAGAATAAACTATATCTACATCCAAGTATGGTAAGTGGTTACCAATTTAACTATGTCTGCTTTGACAAGATAAGAAAACAGATCAAAGCCAACTACAATTAAAACGTAGATAGCCATCGTGTACGCCATAGAAACAGATCGCCACATAATTTATATCTCTTTGAGATAAAGCAAACGAAAGGGCCTAAATAGCACAACAAACATCGGCTGATGTCACCTATGGATGAAGGCGATTGACCCTAGTTTTAATAAATGACGTCATTTAAGAACAGTAAATTACCAACATCAATATTATGTAATAAACCATGTCAATACACAAGTGCTGACAACTGAGAGAAGATTCTGAAAGTAACACACCTTAATTATGTTATTGCATGTTTCAATAAAAGAAAAAACATAAATAATTAAAATTCACAAATTGTGATATTTATCGTGTCTTTTCTTATATCTCTCGTAAAATTGATTGCATTTCACCTTTAATGGTAAAACTTTAATGTACAAATATAGTTGGTTGGTTGGTTCATGGTGTTCAACGCCACTTTCGACAATATTTCAGTTATATCGTAGCTGAAATATTGTTTTTGAAAGTGGCGTTAAAACCATAAACCAAACCAACCAAGCGACAGCTGGAAAAGATTACAGATCTCAAATTGATTACCACATAAACGTCCAAGTTCAATAACAAAACATTAATAAGTTTGATTGACCAACGAGTTTGGTAATTATGAAGACCATCAGGCATGAAAACATGTAGTTGAAGTTCCTACTGAAAACATGCAGTGGTTTAGTCCCAGACAGAAGTGCCGACTAAACATTAATAAATACTATTTCAGTACTACATAGAAATTATTTTTGAGATATATATTTGTAATTCTGAAACCAAAGTACATGTATATCTTTTTCAAACAAAGATGACAGTATGTAGGTTGAGCAGTAGATGTTCACAGGTATCATCTTTTTATTTGTTTGTGTTGTCCTATTATGAGTCTTTACGTTCTGAGTTCCGTGTTGTGATGTCCGTTACGATTTCCGCATATAAACTATGTTCGGTTCGTCTTTACCTCCAGTTGTTTGTAGGAGGGCTCATGTCATATCTACCTTATTTTTGTGTTTATGTGAGCATAGTGGTGTCCAACACATATTGTGTTCCGTATTTGTTTAGTTTTTCTTCGTCTTATGTACCCTATCTTGCCAGTTTCTCTGGATTGTCCTTTTTTGATTGCACATTTCGGTATTCTCTAATGTTAATTTGTAGTGTTAGCAATTCTTGTTCAGTTGTTTGAGTTGAGGCACCACTGACAAGATTAAATATAGAAATGACCATCTAATTTACCTACTAATATATAGGCGATTTTTATTTGTATGTGTATTTTAGATGTCATAGATTAAATAAAGACGTATATATCAAATTTAGTGCGCACGACGCGTTTCAGTAATAACCTTCATCAGGTACCTCAAAATAACCTTCATCAGGTACGCTCAAAATAACCTTCATCATCTACGCTCAAAATCGAAATATTGGAAAGCCAATAATTTAAAGTTTTGGGAGCAATAAACCAAAGGGTTAAATTAGCGTTAAATTGTTAGGAATTCAAATGATTTATACACTAATAAGACGATTTAACGTGTGGTATTTCAAATACATCTGTCATTGTAATCGCAGATAAACTCCAAACTTTCGCATAAGCGTTCTAATTTTTTTCAGAGCATGAGAGAATTTTGTTTTGACCAAAACACCCATAATATATTTAAAATTCGGTTTACGTTTGTTGGATTCTTTTTAAATTTAATAATGCGTCGGCAGTTTTCGTGCTCCAGGTGGCACTTCACTACTTTACTATTAAGGAAGCGGAGTATTCCTAATAATATCATAATTATTGTAGATGGGTTTACGACTGAAGCACCATATAATGAAGTCATCACACACTCTGCAATATATGTAGTATACCTGATAGAGTTATATGCCAATTATTCTTACAGACCTCGTATTTTAATAGCGGAGTTAAATGATTTAGTAAGTGGCAACTAGACTCCATACCCACACACGCTTATAATACAACAAAAATACAAAAAACAACGGTCATCTTTGCAGATAATTAGGAACATAATAATTCATCCCGTAGCTGATCGTTTGTAATTTGACTTTATTATTGCTCCATCATCACAAATGAAGATTCTAATTTAAGCTATTTATACAGTACATACACGTTTCCCTATGATCAACTATACTCAATAACCTATGACCTTTACGTGATGATATATTATACGAACATTATTTTCTCTGTGAATAAAATTGATTAAACATCCTTTTTTTATATTTAACAAGTGTTGCCTGAGGGCAATTGTGGACACAGAAATGTGTTGTCCAAAAGGCAAGTGTGGATGTCAATATTTCATATTATTAACTTAAAAAAAAAAATTCATGGACACAGGGATCCTGGATTTTTTTAATAAAATACTAATGGATTATTATTTTTGCTTAAAGTCCGGTCCTGTGTTTTTATTTCAAATTTTCATCAATGCCCCCCTCCCCCTCCCAAGGGATATAAAATTGTATCATTAATAATAAATTAATAAATAATAAATTCAGATTTTCTATTTAAAATAAATCTAATTTACAAAACCACTGATATTTGTTCAATTTTTAACGCTGATTTAAGCGTTAGTCGCAACAAATTTTTATTTATCTCTTTAAACTGTCGAAACGTAACATTTATTTAACTGTAAAATTCACAAATAATAACATTTCAACCTTTAATTCACTCAGTAATATGCTTTTCCTCGCCGTAGTGCAAAACTACTTACATGGTTGGAAAGCTGAAGATGTCAAGTTTCTATATTTATAAACTATTGACTTGAGTAACCTTGCTAAACCATGCGGAGTCAGTGTGTTTTAAATCAGTCATCCAATCAGGACGCTCATTATTCTGTTCCAAGATAAAAATACATCGCTAAAATTACCTGTGGGTGTTTCCCCACTTCAACTCGTAAATTTACATAGAAATCGGAGATATTTCGTCATAAAACTTCACACATGGTTTTGTCTATCATATTTCTTGAAGACAAACATACAATTTTATTGCATTTATCAATATGTTATGAGTATCAACAGTTTTTTCAACACCGTATCTGTTTCTCGATACAGCCGCCCACTACTCACAGTGACCCGTGACCCACTTTAGCACGTTCTACCAGTTTATTCTTAATATGTTGCTTAAAAATTAAAATTAAAATGAAGAAATTTAATGAAAGCCTTCATTGCTATCCACAAAGCTTACCTGTGCTATCAGTGACAATCACTAATAAAGTCGCGATTTCGAATCCCGTTCAGGAGAGGTGTCCTCGATACAACATTGCGAGATAAAGTTTGTCAGTGACTTGCGGCAGGTCGGTGGTTTTCTCCGTGTGAACCGGTTTCCTCCATCAATAAAACTGACCGACACAATATAACTGAAATATTGTTGAAAGTGGCGTTAAACACCATAAACCATAAGCCTAGTATGTTCAGTGTTTGCAATGGAATAGAAGGATTGTGTACGAATAATGGCCGAAAATGAAAAGTAGCGGTCGCCCAATACCATCTCTTCATCAATATGCTTGCAAAAGATTATTTGCTTAATTATTCAATTTAGAAAAGAAATCACAAGAACAGAAAGAATACAGTATCAGTTGGTTTAGTTTGGTTGGTTTATGGTGTTTAACGCTACTATGAACAATATTGCAGCTACGTAGTGGCGATCAGTTTTATTGGTGGAGGAAACAGGAGTACCAGGAGAAAACCACCGACCCGTCACAAGTCACTGACAAACTTTATCACATAATGTTGTATCGAGTACCCCACGGGATTCGAACTCACAACGTTATTGGTGATAGGCACTGATTGCATAGATAGTTGTAAATCCAACTACCATACCATCACGACCACGACGGTCCTTAGAAAAGAAATCACAAAAACAGAAAGGAAACAGTATCGGAATTTCACACACGTTTTGTAGATCGTTGTTTGTCATTTTGTCCTTTTCTTTTGGCCATTGTGTTGTCTGTCTTTCTTCGATTTACGAGATTCTCATTACCCCTTTGGTATCTTCAAATTCTTCAAAGATAATATTGATATATAATGACGTCTTAATCGATAGGATTGTCTATGTAATGTATATCATCAAGGTTACAATAATATATCTTCTACGTTGAAAGCATTAATAACATTACATGTGTTTAATTACCATGATATCCAGTCTTTATTATTCCGATACCAATATTGAAAATGTATAAAGATAAAGAAGTCAAAAATGTCAAGAATTTTTTTGTCAATGTGTGACGTAAAAATATTTTTGACATTTACGTCACCGAATATGGTACTGCTTTGACAACTATTTTACCTATTTTGTTCCTGTCTTTAAATACTGTTACAGTGACAGCCGGAACCTTTAAACCGTAATGAGAGCGGGAGGTTTGGCGCCTTAAAATCTGATTAAACCACCATTTCTTTAGAAATGCCTGTACCAAGTCAGGGTCATTACGTTTTCACAGTTTTCCGGTTGTTGACTGATTTTGGTCTGTTTATATAATTATGAGTTTTGACTTTCCCTTTGTAAGATTGTTCGGAGTTCGGTAATTTTGTTATTACCTTTATGTCTATAGTAATTCAGTCTAGTAGATCTATTGTCGTGGAAAAAATCGTCTAGATATAAACATATCACTACTGATTCTTTTCTGTAAAACAAAGCCCTGTAATAATTGCACAGGCGGATTCAGCTACAAGGGGTACGGCGCCCTCTTTTTGAGCCAGGTTATAGACTGACTAAAGCCTGTTTTAACAGAATATTTCCAATTTCGTCCTTGTCATTTTTCTCTTTACAATGGTTTGTAATTTTCGCTTTGAACTACGCCCGGGATCTTTTGATTTTTCTTTAGATAAATTGTTTTGAAATCCGATTTTATTTTCTAAAAAAACGATCCCCTTATTGATATGTCTAGACCCCCCTCTGTATGTATTACTATTTTATACACTGTACACTATTTTGATAATCTGGCGGTGTAATATGACTTTCTTGTGTACTACAATACATATATATTGTACTGCTCCCTTTAACTTACTGCTTATATATTTCACATGGCGGTGTTCATTTTTTTATTCAGATTGCAATATGTGTACTGCTTGTTCTAATATTTTTACTGAATGGTGTTTTATCAATTCAGGTTGTGCTGTTGGTCTTTTCCCCTCTCTCTCCATCTCTCCACGTCACGCCGCTACAAAAAAACTATAGTTCGTTCCTACCAAACTCTGAATTCATTTTCAGTGGCAGTCAAAAGTCGTTGACTCGGTTGAAGCAAGTGTTGTTTGATTAATTTCAAATTAAATGTCGTACTGAATTCATAGCTAGCGCTCATTCACAATTTGTAAAATGAAGTTATAAACTATTTTGTTTTGTTTTAACGAGTAAAACTACTGATTATATGTGACTGGTTTGATTGTCTTAAAGTAATGTCTTAGAAGACAAATATTCCCAAAACTTCTCCTTTATTCAAAATAAATTCTAGAAATAGTAGTTTAAGCATGTGTGTTTACTTCGTGATAATCCCTAGCGTAATAAAACAGCCAATGTGAATTCATCTCATTTGTCCTAATGCTTTTAGCACAGACAACTCTTTTGTTTTGAAACTAAAGGAAATATGCCGTACCCAATCAATATGATTGATGATTTTACCCAGGAGTGGGTTAACCAAATATTAGAATAGAAACCTGAATGATAGCTATTCGATTTGTTGTTTCTCGGAATTGTTCATTAACTTTTATGATGTCAATTTGCTACATGATCACAAGTTAATTTATGCAATCAGACAGAGGTACACAGATGTACCGGAAGTATAATATTAGGCTAGCAAGCATTACAGCTAACACAACAACTTGATAAATAGAATACAAACGAGGAGAATAATAAAACAATTAAATGAAAAGCAAAATATATCGCAAAGACGAAATAAAACGTAGAGTACAAAGTACAAAAACTCACAATTTAAACAACAATTACCATAATATCATCTTGAATAATATAAAATGTATAGTCGGTGAAGAACATACACATCTATAAGAAATCTTGGAAGATACGAAATGGGTAGCAAGAAATCGAATAACTACAAAAAAACAAAAAAAAATGGCATTGAAAATGTTTTATATAAATTAATGTACAATGTTCAACAAACAAGGGTGGACTGTACAATGCACATGTAGCTTAGAGTTATATTGTGTTTCATATTTGCAGGCAAAGTATATTAGATATACATCGCACATAAATCCCTGTCTAATAATTCAATTGCAGTGTAGTAGACGCCCGGAAAATTTCGTAACAATATATCACGACACGTGTGTGACTTTTTTATTGTTGGAATCTCCATTGTTTGGTCGTTTTTTGTCTTAATGTTGCGTTTGCAGATCCCGTATTTATATTTAAAGTTATTGCTGAAAATGCGAATGTGTTCCGTAAACCGCCGAATTATCACTCCTTAATTCTGAGACACGAACATCAGGAATAGATCCGCCCACAATATGACGCATTGTCACAAATTTATTTGTTTATCTGTGTATAAATATAAGATGGATCTCCCCTGTCTCCATATCGAATGGGGACCGTCGTGGTCGTGATCGTATGGTAGTTGGATTTATAACTAACTATGCAACCAGTGCCTACCAGGCGAGCTGTACTCGATACAACATTCATAAAGTTTGTCAGTGACTTGCGTCAGGTCAATGGTTTTCTCCGTGTACTCCGGTTTCCTCTACCAATCAAACTGACCGCAACGATATAACTGAAATATTGTTGAAGGTGGCGGCATAAAACACCATAACTCTAACCCTAACAGTTCCGAAATTCAATCGAATGTCGTGGAAACAATGACAAAATCGATAACCCTAACCCACATACGTCACTGATCATTTTCTTGGCTTAGTTCAGGCACGTCAATAAAAAGTCGCCAAGTTGCACTAATTTTATGGGCCCAGACAAACACTCCAAATTGAGATAAAGACAGATAGATCAATCCAGTATGTTTTACAGTTTGAATTTGAATTCTCATTTTTGGAAAGTAACAAGTACATTTTACCTCTAAAAGCTTATGATTTATATTATGAATTTAGCAAATAAAGGTTGAATTTGTCGAAATTGAACAATCAATAAAGATCAGACATACAACAGGAAATTCTAGTTAAAGCAAATATTTATGTTTCATTGATTTGGATTTATTACTCTATACAGTATTTGTAACAAACATTATTTGTGGATCATAAATTAGTTACAGTTGAATTAACATCCTAAGTTCAATAAAGGCATCTGAATTTGAGGTTTTCATGAACCATGTATAATAGTCACATTTTATGAATAAAAGAGCAAAGAAAGTTACATGACACCTATTTCAATTAAGGTCATCTTATCTTCTTATCTTAAAATCATTTCCGGAACTGGCTGCGGGAGATTTGTCACTCATTCATGCGCTATACAGTTATTATTATTGATATCGGTGGCCAAATTACGGGAAGACACATTTTTGTTCACTGAAGTAGCAATTCCTCTGGTTGTATTGGGTTGGGGTTAAGTATCAGAAAACGTAATTACAATTGTATTTTACGTACAGCTACATTGTAATATGAATATTCAATTTTTACCAGTATATGATCCGGGCTCTATTGGGTTCATGTCCTGTTGATCAAAATTGTATATATTCCACGATATTCAATAGTTCAATAAATCTTCTTTATCCAGAGAGCGAGCGATACATGTTCATATTAGCCTCTACGAATCCCCCAGTCACTTACGATTTCCGAGATAAACTCGAGCGAAAGGGGTCAATATGTTCTAAATTCCAAAATTTATCCAATTTTAATACATCTATGACAAAATATTTATCTGTATGCGTTATTTATGAGTTAATAAGGAAAATTAGGGATACAGTGGAAAAGGGGAGGAAAATCTGAAAATTCGCATATTTGGAAAATATACATTATCAACAAAAACTTCTATAGCGGATGTTGTTTATGTATATTGCTCTTTGCTTGCATATATTATCAAATTAAGTTGACACGAAAATGTCTGGGTTTTTTGTTGTTGTTGTTGCTGGAGATGTATGTTAAAAAGAAGGAGCGTTGGTGGTTGGATTCTATCAATAAGTTTAACTCGACCACATATTTATCTGCACCAAGTCATATGTTAGATGTATGTGGTGTTGCTGTGCTTGGTTTTACATTGCATTATAGACACATGAACTGTTTTGGTTTTTCTTTATTTACAATTTAGGTTTCGTTTTGCTTCATTTACTGTCGTGTTATTTTAAATTGTGCTTCAATTTGAGAATGCCTAAATTTACTATTTGTTCTTGCCCTAATATATACATAACTCGAATTATATCATTCAAAAGTACACTGCATTGATTTATATTCCGATTTCTTTTGAATTAAGATACCACCACGAAGAGTCGCATGATGAACTAATTATTAGAGTGTGATTCTTTCTTTCATTGTCGTTCGGAACCAAAGATGGTGTTACTTGTCATTTCCGAAAGACATCAATATACGGAAGCAAAGCCACTTTGACATCACGTGATTCTTATATGTGGATATAATGGTCTGTACTTTAATATGTTATCAGACAGATCTGTGTTACGCAAAAAAAATGTCTAACAATGAAATAATTATATAATTATTATTTCATTGATATGTTTAGTCTGTAGTTCTGAAGGAATATACGAAAAGTTTGAATATACCACAGAGGTAAGTAACCATGAGCCGTAAATCGAAGAACGAACAATACAATGGTCAAAAGAAAAAGGGCAAAAGAACACACAGTGAACTACAAAGCACTACACAGAAAACCAACGATTGCGCAACACGAATCCCACAAAGAAAAAAAACCCAGTGAAAGGCAACAGTTTTATGCGTTATTTTTTCAAATGAGGTATTTTTGAAATTCACTCATTTAATAAAAATAAAATGTCACTTTTTTGGACTAACGGATATCACATATAGAAATACTGGAACATGTGGGTTTGACATTCTATTAGTAATACCAACTAATAGCCAAATTAGAATTTGAATTGTAATGTATGACTACCTTGTTAGCAACTGATATGCTACATGTGCTGAACATTTCCATTTAGAGATATAAAAAGGTACATCTAACTTTGTATACGTCTTTCTTCGTAGGTATTGTCCAATGTTTACATAAACTATATAACCTGAGTTGTTTTTACGTTTCCTAATGCTAAAAATGTTCAAGCACAAGTCTTAGCTCTGTGTAGTAGAATACAGGAGTCAATTTTGTTTACGCTTCTGGTTACCCCTTTGGCATATTTAAAACTTTTCTGAGATGATTTTTTCTATAGTTAAAATATTGTTTGTTAGTAAAGTAAGTTTTTTATATGTTATATGTTTTATTTATAGATTCAGGTTAACTGAAACACTATCGCTCAGGAGATTGGGGGCCTGATCAAGATCCGTGTAGTCAAAAACAGAACAAATGACAAAAAGATATATTAATATATCCGAATAACACGAACTATCATGAAATTTGACAAAATATTTCTAAGGAAAACACATATTTCCTTCATGACAAATATGTTATTGTCTCCGCCGACAAAGCCCCTAACAATATTGTTTTTGTGTGTAAATCACATTACATAGACTGCTTGATTAAGGAATTAGGTATTGACAATTCACTTGGCAACTCTACATATACCCCGACGACACTTACGAAAGAGGAAATCCTGGACAATCGTAGGTCTGTTTTATGTTCCTTTGGAATTTCAACCAAATATGAAGCACTGGATCTACCATCACTCTACTGGATTCCTAAATTGCAAAGTGTCCTTTCAAACAGCGCTATATTGCTTGGTCTGCCAAATGCTCCACGAAACCTCTTTCCAAATTATTAACATGTATTCTATCGGCAGTGAAAACCGGGCTTCAGAGCTACTGAGACATTAGCTACTCGAGAGATGGTGTGAATCAGATGTGGATTCTGAAGAACTCGAAAGATCTGTTAGAGTACATACAATCTAGGTCCCTCTACTCCTGCAATGACATTAAAACATTTGACTTATCTACCCTTTACACTACTATTCCTCACTCTAAGCTGAAGGACAAATTAAGGGAGTTGGTCTAACTGTGTTTCATAAAAAAGAATGGCCAACGTAGATACAAATACCTTGTGCTAGGAAGAGACAGATCTTATTTTGTAAAACACCACTCTGATTCTACCAAAAGGTTCTCTGAAACTGATATCTTCAACATGATCGAGTTTTTTATTGACAACATATTTGTTATGTTTGGTGGACGTGTTTTTCAACAGACAGTCGGCATACCTATAGGTACAAACTGTGCTCCTCTTCTCGCCGACTTGTTCCTTTATTCGTATGAGGCAGACTTCATACAGGGGCTTCTCAAGAAAAAAGAAAAGAAGCTAGCCCGATCCTTTAATTTCACGTTCCGCTATATAGATGATGTCCTTTCACTAAATAATTCTAGGTTTGGTGATTTTGTTGACCGCATCTATCCCATTGAGCTTGAAATAAAGGATACCACATATACAGATAGGTATGCTTCATACCTTGATATACACCTCGCAATCAACAGTGAGGGTCGGTTAAGACCCACCATTTTTTTAGAAATGCCTGTACCAAGTCAGGTTCATTACGGTTTTCACAGTTTTCCAGTTGTCGACTGATTTTATCTGTTTATATACTTATGAGTTTTGACTTTCCCTTTGTAAGATTGTTCGGAGTTCGGTAATTTTGTTATTACCCTTATTTAAGAACGAAACTTTACGGCAAAAGAGATGATATCAATTTTCCCATTGTGAAATTTTCATTTATATCTAGCAACATTCCAGCAGCACCTGCATATGGAGTATATATCTCTCAGATAATACGGTATTCCAGAGCTTGTGGTTCCTATCAGGATTTCCTTGATAGAGGATTACTGCTAACAAGGAAGCTACTGAACCAAGGGTTCCTTTTGGTAAAGTTGAAGTCATCACTTCGAAAATTTTACGGTCGCCACCATGACTTGGATGACCGTTATGGAATATCTGTGTCACAAATGACCATGGATATGTTCCACTTGTCGTAGGCTCTTCCCGGTCCTTTCCTCATTCACGACTTATTACCTGGTTTGTAACTATATTAACACGACGGGTGCCACTAGTGGAGCAGGAACTGCCTACCCTTCCGCCCTTCCGCAGCACCTAAGTCCCCCCCCCCCCCCCCCCCCCGATTTGTAGTGGGATTCGTGTTACTCGATCTTTAGTTTTATATGTATGTTTTGTCGATCATTGTTTGTCCTTTTGTACTTTTTTTTTTTTGGCCATTGTGTTGTCTGTTCTTCTTCGATATACGGATTATGATTACTCCTTTGGTATCTTCAAACACTTCTTAAATACTTCATCAAATATTATTATAAAGTTTACTTCTGGATTGAGTTATAGTACAACACAAGATGAAAAACATCTATCAACAACTAAATTGTTTGAGTATTGCGGGCAACGGCGGTTTACTGCGATTATATCTGAAAACTAAATATAGTCCACCTCAGGTCGTGCGAAAACTTCTTTGTTTTATACAAGTTTTTGCACAAAGGATGTCCATTTTAACTAGATCTACCATCCGCTTGTGGTTTTATTGCATTTCCAAATTTTGGTAAATAGATTTTGTCTGAGCAAGTACCAAACCAGTTTCCGTGGTAACCACCAATACACTATTGTGTATAAAAGTATAAAGTAAATTAAACCAATTTGTAGTTTTACTTTTTCTATTAATAAATACACATTTTGGTAAGTCATCCTGTCATGTTCGCGATAAAAACAATTTGTAGTCTGACAAATTAATTAACGTAATCAAAATATAATAATGTTTAATATAACATTCGCCCACCAGTCGATTAGTTAGACTGATATTTTGTATTGATATATTAAAATAATCTATTTCGGTTCTTACAAAAAACGTAATATTGACTGAACCAGGTGTTCTACTTTGCCTAGCTCTAATTTGTTTACAAAAGTAGTCAATAGAACAACGATAATTAAATAATTCTCCATTATTCTATTACATTGAATAATGAAGTCGAGTTACTTGATCACCTTAAACTGCATTATCTCTTCCTACTCATAACCAAGGTATCAATTATATAGGTACATATACTTGTAAATGAGATGAAACAATATATACAGAAGAGGTTTTAGACCCTATTTACATTGTGATTGTATCGTCATATCATGCCACATCGATATTTTAGAAAACCAACAAAAACACAAAAAATAAAATAGAATGAATTAGTTTGTGGGTGAGGTATTTTAATACTAGGCTTTGATCTTTATTTCTGTTTGTTTTCAATTAAAAATTCCCTTTTTATGTGTAATGTTGTCCCTGTAATCTCGCTGAGTGTTAGCAAAATATCTAAGATTAATTTGATTGCACTTTTTTATCGGGTCGATTGAAGCTATGGAGTGGGTATACTTGATGTAGCCTTTTATCCTACACTTGTTCTATTTGAGCAAGTAAATTGTAATGACTAGATATTTTTTTGTTATATACTGTCAGCTGTTTCTAGTACCCCTTCCACATATTACCTGTTGAGCTTTGGGAACCTGATTTTAAACCCAGTTCACTTTCTGTAGACAGAAATATCAAAGAGGGCAATCAAAGAAAATTATATAATGTTATCATTTAAATAAGAATATAAACGTCAATGGATTAATGTGATTTTTTTTGCAGGATAAACGCAATATTAATGCAGTGTTCTGCACACAACTGGGGACAGGTTCGGTGAACCTCACCTTTATCCGAGTTTTTAAGCCTCATACACATAAACTTTATATTTTAAGACACTGCATTAATATAATCTATATACATTATGACAGTCGATGGTTTTCTCTTGGAAACACCATTGTCATATAACATAAGGACTGAATGTTATTATATTGCTGACATATTATTGTCCATTGAGGAATAAAATACCAGCAATCAAGCATATACATCCTACATATTTGCTAACACAAAGCCAGTGGAGTTTATGTTCATTCTTATATACGAAGAAAAACGACAAAAAGAAAACGCATCACAGAAAAACCTAAACATTGAGCAACATGAATATTGTAAAAAGCCGGTTGTGAATTCAAGAGTTCGTGAGGATAAACAGTCCTAGCTACACTACTAGAATCTCATGTTAAAAATCCTGTGCAAATTCATGAAAGAGTAAAGAAGATGGGTATTGTGACCACGGCACACAGAACATATATGTGGTCATCATCTATGACACAGATGTTCCGTAAAGATTAGCTAAGTCATGACGACCGTATAACTATCGAAATGAGATGTTATTTTAGATTTATATATTGGTCGTGTTGATGTAAGTGTAACCTCTTTATTGTGTAGAGCACAAACACTTCTGCAACATATTCACTGTCTTGGAGTATACATGCACAATGGCATGTTCTAGTAGTGCTGCGGCACTTGTCGTAATCACAATTCGATCCTCATTTATGACTTATAATCGGATTTGTACCACGGTCGATGCCAAATGTGGAGCAGGAACTACCTACTCTTCCGGGGCACCCGAATTTACCTCCGGTTTTAATGGGGTTGGTGTTGCGCGATCTTTAGTTTTTTGTGTAATGTTTTGTAGATCGTTATTTTTGCTTTTGTTCTTTTTCTTTTGACCATTGTATTGTCTGTCGTTCTTCGATTTACAGCTTATGACTACCCTTTTTGTATCTTCAAACTTTTGCTTGTATTACTTGATTTCTATAGTTTGTGATAACTCTGAATTAAATATACATGTACACCAGCTAATCGATCAAAAAGTGCAAAATGTTTAATTTGATTTTCCTTTCAAAACTAAAATGAATACATATCTTCTTTGAAAAATAGGCTTGGCAATATCGCAGCGACGCGTGTAGGAAATTAACCAATTAATGTATAACATTATTGCATCATTTCAATTTAAAGCAAAGCATGTTTATTTCTATCACAAAGTTTCCATAATTGAACAACCACACAAAAAGATACCATGTATACTTTTAATGAGAAGGAAGTTCGTTGTGTTATTTTTATTGCATGGAGGGTCGAAGACCTAAAGATGTCATTTTAACAATTTATTTTAGTTTTACATTGAGTAGTGATATGGTGATGTCTTCCGATTGTGAATTAGCAAACGTCATTTACAGATAGACGATTCCTGTTGATGACATTCTAGTTGTTACTTAATCAGTTCAGCCCACATTTCGGATAATTGCATTATTAAACTCGTCACTGCATGGTGATGTACCGTATGACCATGCAACAACATGTTATTGGCCAATTAACATCATGAACCAATGTACGAACAGAGGGTTAAATAACATTAGGAACTAGGAACTACACTTACTTTTCACGAAAACCTGTATAGTGTCATAGTTATGAAAACAAATATTGCATGTCAGTATGTAATTACATATATTGTTAGATTTTTATTTCATATATCAACATATACACCGTGATCACGTAAGTCTAATCGATTCTTTTTTCAAGTGGAAGCGAGTTAGTGCAGGTTGGTTGTTTATATTTGTATCGCCGTTGTAGATTCAGTTATCAAGAGGTAACAGTTGGGATCCCATTTTTCCGGTTTAAAACCGCCACATTTTTGCTCTTGCATCTCGCTTTCCAACGTCATTTTTGGTCGGTGATTTAACATGAGAGCTTTGTTGATGTTGGTGGAATTGTTAACCATCACTGATTAAACTTTCCTTTATTAAGCAGATAGAATTTGATGCAATTATTCTTTGGAGTAATTTTATTTTTAAGACACAGTTTTCATAATGATTGTTTATTGTGATTTGCTGGACAGAACTCAGCCTCTAACGAATAATGTACTTAAACAATGCCAGGCTGCTTCTAGTCATCGCAAAACAAATTATACGATCGTCATTACGAACTGGTTGACTGTTACGAAATACCCATATCTAAAATGAAAATGGATACTTTCTCTTTTACGTAGATGTTTTCTTTCCTCTATCACTGACAGAACTTTTACAGACTTGACTACAAATAACAAGGCGGGTGTCTTCTAATAACCGGAATCTTCTTAACGTAGTTTGGCCCCGGGTATATTGGCGAGGTTCCGTGTTGCTCATCTCATTAGTTTTCTGTGATGTGTTTTGTTTTCTGTTTGTATTGGTTCTGCGTCTTATGCCCAATATTGACAGTTTCACTGGATTGTCTATTGTTTTTGCCAGCTCGGTTTTCTCTATCAATTTTCTTCGTAACTATTGTTGCATCAATTCGGTGTTAATGTTTATATCTGTATTTAACTTTCGCAACAGGATGAGCACCGTGGACGCGAACGTAAGGTAGTGGAATTTACATCTTCTTTATATGCAGTAAGTGCATATCACAGATAAAAATATGAGTTGCACTCGCTCCAATTGTGAGGTATGATCGATACTGCAATATGCAATAATTTTTCAGTGACTTGTGGCAGGTCGATGGCTATCTCCGTTTGTAATTATAAATTGACCGCCATGATAAAATTGAAATAGTATATAAAATATAATATAATATGTTAAACACTATCAACACGTCTCAGGAAAACTCGACTACAAACAGTCGGAAAATCAGTTTAAATACTAAATACTGGACTATAAGAACATAGCTAAATATCCCAACCTATATAATAGCAACCCATCAAATATTATCGTAGTTTTACAGTCAAGTCTCTAATTTAATGTCTGGGAATATCGAAATTGGATTAAGATAATGTATTGCTAGTACCGACATACACATTTTACAGTGAATTATAACTAGTTAGAGACGCTACGACTAGAAAGGTGTGACAACGCTGACACATATTAGATACTAATTGAAACAAAATTGCCAGATTGGAGAAACCGGGATGATGTTAGGTATACTAATAATAATTACATAACGGAACAAAAATAATAAGTCTCCAATGTGCATTGTCGGTCGGAGCTTGATTATAGACGCTCATTTTAAGCCACATTTATGAAGCTCATTTCTATGTTTAGCATTACTGGATTTTGTTTCTCAATAAGTAAACTGAGGGTAATTTACCGATAAGTTACTATGATAAAATTGTTCACATGTAGATCCCCAGAACTCGAGTATCCCATGATTCACTTCAAGCATGGTTTAACAATGTAATTTAGAATGAACAATAACTGCTTGCTCATATTATCATTCTTTGCATTGGTCAATTGTTTTGTCAGCATTTAATATTCCCCACAGTTTGTACCGATTCCGCACTTCCACTAACACACACAACCTATAATTTTAGTTACTATTCTTGGCTGGACTTATTAAAACTAAGTGTTCTAATGAAAATGTTCATCACGTTTTTGTAGCCCAAAGGGCACCATCGTGTAATATTAAAACTGTTTTGTTGATCGATTTTACGTTTTGCTAAGTGCTATGAAACATATGAAAAATGAGAAACAAATGCCTTACATTCTCTCTGGTATATGATTGTCATCCATCAGTGGGCTCAACGACAAGCTGTTCTAATTTAGGGAATTGTAAAGCAGCCTGGTTTATTTCATATTAATTTCAGTATAATTTTCAACAAAGTAGCCCCGGTTTGTAGAAATAGGAATAGGTTGATTTCTGTCAATTCTCATGGCGGGTACCACTAGTGGAGGTGGAACTGCCTATCCTTCCGAGCACCTGAGTTCATTCCCGTTTTTAGTGTGGGGTTTGTGTCACTCGATTTTTATGTTTTGTAGATCATTGTTTGTCTTTTTTTACTTTTGGTCATTGTGTTGTCTGTTCTTCGATATACGGCCCTTTGGTATCTTCACACTCTTCTTCGAACACACATTATTACGTTTTTATAATAACTCACAAGTAGCAGTCCGTATTTTCATATTTACAATGAACGATTTCATTCCTCTGAGAATTGAGAGCCAATAAATTTCTTTCAATTCAATGCCAATTAAAACCCAACATAGCATGGTAATGCTGCGCGTGCATGCTATGCTTTGATTTGATTCCTATAAATATTACAATGAAATATTGGTACAGTACTTCAAATCTTTTTTTTTTGTATATTGGTAGCAGCACAATAAGAAACATCTTTAAATCGTGATTTATTTCGAACTAATTTCAGTATATTTCTCTGGCAAACAACGAGGTTACCCCTGTTTGTAGATATAGGAATAGTCTTTTTTTCTAATATGGGGTTGTTTTCTGGTTGTGCAGAACCTAATACAAAAACCTATCTGAAGACGAGATGTAAATACATGATTCTTGTATGTCCTTTTGTCCTTTTTGTTTGGCCATTGTGTTGTCTGTCCTTCGATTTACAGATTCTGATTACTCCTTTGCTATCTTCAAACTGTTCTTTTCCTTGCACGATCTGAAAGATGTGACAGCGGTGTTTATAAACAGTTTGTTTAATGCGGTAGTTGATGATAGTTGTAAAGCCCTTACCCTGTCTCAGAATTTCCTAATTTACTTGTTGCAATTGCGCGCACTCCTAACCTTCCAGCTTGTTTTATCTCTCTTATTCATGAAGCCATCCTTTCTTGCTTGTCTATGGTTGAAGCTAAAGGATTGTTCTATTGATCATTATTAGTAGAATGTGTGCATAACTCTTTCTGTATCACTTACCTTTTCTTGCAGAACTCTTTTAAAAATAGACGTTATTTACGTTATTTGTGTTTGATTGCGTATAGTGATGTCCACAACATATTGTGCTGTGTTTTTCTTTGTCTTATGAACCGTACCCTCTGTTGCCAATATATTTGGATTGTTCATTTTTGATTGTCGTTTCGGTGTTCTTTAACGTTTATTTACAAAGGTACAACAACAACAATGACAACAATAAACAAAAAACAAAATCAAAACCATCAACAAACCATATTTGTTTAGATACCATTACAGATTTAACATGACAATATAACTATAAATATATCAATACTGTGTGACGACAAAGGAAATTGAAATATGAAACATTTCAAACAACAACATATTAGATGTCTCTATTTCTAGTTGATAAAAGAACTATGGAAGAGTCTTAATATTGTTTTATATATGTATACAGTTTACATTTATATTACACATTAGAATGTATGATAACCTACAAAGCATTTGTTTTGTCTTTATCGCGTGTAAATTTATTCATGGAAACATATGAAATTGAAATGGGTAATTGTTTATTGGTTATCAGTCGAGACATCATTCGTTATATCGTTTTAGAGATGATTTATCAGATATATCAGCTGCACACAAATTTAAGCTACAATATTATGGAATATATATCAAAATGTTGGATCAAAAATATATGTTGTGTTTGCTGAACGTGTTTAATTCACAGAGCTCCCCAGCGCCTCCCCATATGACACGCAAACGTTTTCTTCTCTATAATCAGGTTTTTATTGATATAATACGTAATGCCGAACCTTTGACCATCGTAAATAACATGCTTAGAGAGTGGTACGCTACCTGTTAGCTCAAATCTCACTTTTAAAGATTAACAAAAAAGATTATTGTTGTAACCATTGTAATAATACTGTAGCCAATACAAATGGCTACACTATGAGTCCTTTCGCGAGCACATCTTTTTAGGTGGATCCATGTTGCCCATATTTTTGGTTTTCTGTGGGTTTTGTTTGTTTTTGTTGTGTGTCTTCTTTCCAATGTTGCCTGTGTTTGTGGATTGTCCATACTTTCCAATGTTGCCTGTGTTTGTGGATTGTCCATACTTTCCAATGTTGCCTGTGTTTGTGGATTGTCCATACATTACAATGTTGCCTGTGTTTGTGGATTGTCCATACTTTCCAGTGTTGCCTGTGTTTGTGGATTGTCCATACTTTATTACCCCATGAGTTTTCTCTAGCGTTTATTTATTTGAGATGGCTTAATATATATTCACAACAGCAGCAGCAGCATATACTCCCATCCCAAATAGATTCCAGTTGACCTCTAACCTTTCACAACAGCTTAAGAGTAGAATAGATAGTGCTATATTGATATAAATCCTATATCAGCAGGTGTTATCTTAATTCATTTACAAGTAAAGATCTAGACGAAATTTCGGCATGATTTGTCAAAGATTCGGCTACAATTATATCAAAGCCAATCTACTATATTGTAAATGCATCCATAGAGTTTTATATGATCAATTATAATCAGCACGGGTCAATTAATTATTCCAAGAAATCACAAAACAGATGTTTGCAACTATATTGTGTCAACTCAGTTCTAAAATTTATGATAAGCGGGACGACTTCAATTTTAAAATCATAAATTTTCCACACATGTACAGAAATATACCAGCTTCTCCGCATATGGTGTTTACATCTCGCAATTGATTCGCTATGCAAGGGCCAGTAGCAATTATTCTGATTTCCTGAAACGTCATCTTCATCTGAGAAACAGGCTACTGGACCAGGGCTATAAAAAGATTCGCCTTATTCGATCTCTTAAAAAGTTTATATTCCGATACCAAGATCTTTTCGAAATATATTCCGTCTCGGCAGAAAAAATTATAAGCGATGCATTTTCATATAGTGAAAATGTATAAAGATAAAGAAGTCAAAAAATGTCAAGGATATTTTTTTGGTCAATGTGTGACGTAAAAATATTTTTGACATTTACGTCACCGAATATGGCACTGCTTTGACAACTATTTTACCTATTTTGTTCCTGTATTTAAATACTGTTATAGTGACAGCCGGAACCTTTGAACCGTAATGAGAGCGGGAGGTTTGGCGCCTTAAAATCTTATTCAACCCACCATTTCTTTAGAAATGCCGGATAATATGAAGCAGCCGGCCGCGATACTGGTACTACAATACTGGTACACAATACTGGTAATATCAGTATTTTACCAGTATCTTCCAGTATCTGCAATACTGGTACAGATACTGGTAAATACTAGTATCCCAGTATCTTCCAGAATTTTCCAGTATCTGCAATACTAGAAGATACTGGTCATTGCCAAAATATGAGTATTGTAGATACCGGAAGATTCTGGGAAATACTGGTAATACCAGTATTGCAGATACTGGAAGATTCTGGAAAATACTGGTAATACCAGTATTGCAGATACTGGAAGATTCTGGAAAATACTGGTTATACCAGTATTGCAGATATTGGAAGATTAGGTAGAATTCCGGTTAACCCGAGTTTTTATGTCTACATTATACTAAAAGAATTGAATATAATTCATACTCATACGTCATTTCTGCTGTACATAACATAAAAGGCAAAAGCCCTGTAATGTCAAAATAGTTTGCATGGTCCCTTAGAGTTTGATATATATTGGTAAGGTAATTTGACATGACTGGGCGGAGCCTAATGCTAACGGTAAATACAATGAGCTGTGATTTACAGTTAGAATTAGGCTCTGCCCACTCGTGTCAAATTGCCAGATACTAGAGTTTCCAGTATTGTGTGTTTTACAATACTAGTATTACCAGTATTGCTGGATGAAGAATACTGGAGCTTCCAGTATTGTGTGTTTTACAATACTAGTATTACCAGTTTTGTTGGATGAAGAATACTGGAGCTTCCAGTATCGTGTGTTTTACAATACTAGTATTACCAGTATTGTTGGATGAAGAATACTGGAGCTTCCGGTATTGTGTAGAGATCAACGATTCTGGTATTCCAGTATTGTAAATGCACGATACTGGTACATCCAGTATTGTATATGTACGATACTGGTATTACCAGTATTGTAACATTACAATACTGGTATTTCTAGTATTGTACAGTGTTACAATACTGGTATTACCAGTATTGTGAATATTATAATACTGGTAATACCAGTATTGTAAATATTACAATACTGGTAATACCAGTATCGCGGCCGGCTGCTTCATATTATCCGAAATGCCTGTACCAAGTCAGGGTCATTACGGTTTTCACTGTTTTCCGGTTGTTGACTGATTTTGTCTGTTTATATAATTATGAGTTTTGACTTTCCCTTTCTAAGATTGTTCGGAGTTCGGTAATTTTGTTATTGCTCTTATATATTGTATCCAAAATTGTGAAAAAAGTAAATAAAAATCAAGGAGTCGTATTTGATTAAAACAACTTGCTACGTGAACTTAAACATAGCTAAAGAAGTGTTTATTATATCGATACTTTCCTTATTCACTTTTGAACATGTAAAATCTCAAACATCCAAAGGTCTATAGACCGACATGATTATCACAGTTCTGCAATAGGCATTCAATATCACCGATCATCAAATGCAGCCACTGCAAGCGATGGTGGTATCCTATATGATTCCTATCGTAATTAATAGGAAGTAAACAGTTGGTTAGTGTTAATGGCACAGAATCCAAATCGGCATACATTTGCTTCGGATTAGCACAGGGAAATATCCCGGGTCTCTTACTTTTTCTTTATTATGTCAATGGCATATCCGGAAGCTTAAACGCAGAATTTAAACTTTAAATGTATGGATATGACAATACTGTATTCCCATGATAAGCCTGAACTAATCACTAAAGAATTCAGTAATTCAGAAATGAGCAGGAATTGCGTAGTGATTGGCGCATTAACAATAAACTTTCTCTCAGCCTTGGTATAGCTGAAGTCCAAATGAAAATCAAATACCGCAAATAAATTTCAAATAAATTGCAATAACCATGTACTAAAATGGCACAAATTAAATATATAGGTGTTGCAATAAACCAAAGTGCACCAGGTTACAGTCAACACTATTATTAAAAAGGTCAATTCTAGTTTGAGTTTTATTACAGAAAAGCAATTTGTTTATCTGCCGAAACTCGAAAGACTTAATTATGACAATCATATACTGCAATTTTGATTATTCCCGTTCCTCTGGGTATGGCCAGTAGCCCAACACAAACTTATCCCTTTATTAACAACATGGACCCAAGAACTAGCATTAAACAATAGGAATTCTCTATTTTAGGATTTTATCATTTGTAAGCGTTGACACTACAGTGGAACAAATTCCTGTCAACCATGCTAACAAAGATCTTTAGAAACTCTTTTCGATGCTTACATTAGTGTGAACCAGCTTCCGTTAAACCATGATCACCAAGAGCTTTCGTATCACTTGTCCATATAATTTGAACAATAATTCTCTTTAAATTAATCAACATCACAAACACCATACAAGTATGCTTCGAATCAAATCCACAAAGATTTTATTATAATGCAATTCAGGATTGAAATGTTCTTCCATATTCGAATAAATTCATCATCGAACTGTGAACTGAAATGTACAGGGGAGGAACCGTTGTAATTGTTTTGTTTTTTTTTTAGTTTAAGCATATTTGTATTTGGTAAATATAACAAATAGGGATCGGACACAAGTTTTTCCAACTTATGAAGTCTTCTCCCTAATACAATAATTCACAATATGGAATAGCATGCGCAATGAAATGATATAATAGCATAGAGTTAAATATACAAAGAATGATTATATACAAAAACATAGGTTTAGACAATATACGAAAAAAAATTTAAAAAAATGTTTTGATGGTGATATACCCATTCTTGATATTAAGTAATCCCACATTATCGCCCATGCTAATTCGTAGATACCCATTTCAAGCTGTTTCGCGTAGGAAAAGTGTTTAGATACCAAAGTGGTAATTAGAAACCGTAATAACAGACAGTACAATTATCAAAAGAAAAAGGACAAAAGGATTTACAAAACATTACACAGAAAACTAACGATTAAGCAACACGAACCACACAGTGCTAAGACCCATAGAAAATAAACTGAATGGCTATCATGGATTATCACCGATTTGAATTATTCAACACTAAAGAAATAGTATTGAAATTTCAATAGTCTTGACTTTACTTGTAACTAGATTAGACATTTTTAATCACTTGTCTATATTGTTGAAATTTGAACTAAATAATGTTTTCCTTTTAAACTTGGTCCGCAGTTCGCAATGAAGCTTAATAATTATCCTTTAAATCCTCCTGACGACTTTGTTTCCAATACCATGAACATATATGAAGAAAATTAAAACATTTGACATACATGTACGAAGAAAGTTGCATTTACAAAATTTAAATATAGACCTTCATGATTAAATCCTGAACCTCCAGATAATATTGAACATCTATAGTACGAAAGGTCTGCTACTTAACTCATTAATGATTCAGCAACACCTTGATGAAATAGGGTCGTAAAACAATTTGCATTCTATGAATGATGATTTAGTTACATCTGTGGCTGTCTTTGTGCAGCATTTGATCTCTTTCCGTTTTCCATCTGCAAATTGCATTGTTCATGCAGAATCTAAAACTATACTGCATACTCTCAATTGTTTTGTTTATCTGATAAATCTAAATTGATGCTATGTACATATTTCCTTTCGTGTCGCTTGGCAATTAAAAAGTCAATGCACTTTCATTTTTAAAACTATCGATATTTACAAAGACGTTATGACAGTTGGGAACGAGATTAATAATATTTGGATTTCTTGTAAAATGGATATATACGAGTATCATGTGTGTACCTATAGACCAAGACACGAATGGTTCTCTGGGTGGTCAAATATCTAATCATATATAGTGACATACTACAGTGCATTTTTAAAAATTAACAAGATACTTGGGATCTGCAAGGCAGTAATAAATTACATGAAATTCAGTTGTCTGATTTTTTCAAAAATCCTTGTTACTTTGGTAAAACTCGTGAGGAGCAGGTAATTTTGATATGTTGTCGTATAGATCATACATTGTACGAACATTACATATGATATAAAGTAGATATCTAATTTATACACGACGCGTCTCCGAAACAACCTTCACCATAATTACGCTCATAGTTAAAACACTGGATAGTAAATTTAAAAGTCTGATTTTTCGTCTCCACCCACCTATCCATAATGTTTCAGTGAAAGCCCAAAGTCAGTCGTTGCCCGTGTTGTCCTATCTTTTCCCTATGCTGACTAATTTCTAGATATTGTTGAATTGACTGAATATGCAAGAAATATTTGCCGGTAGACATTAAGCAGCACAAATTCAATCAGACATATTAATTTTAAATGAATAATATTGCATGTAATACTTATTATGCCTTAGAGCCTGTTTTAGTTGACTAGATATATGTTTTTCGTATATATCTTTATTCTCTTAAGGTAGAGAAGGACACTATAGGCAAAAAAAAACAAGTCAATGAATTTTTTTGAATTTCATATATATTGTTCTTTGGGGTGTACCTAACAAAATATCAAAATTTGAGAATAGGTTTCTAGGCTTATTTTAAAAATATTCCCTGAAAGAGTTACCCCTCTCTGAAGTCCAAAAAAATGCCATTTTTTTCACTTCTCCGTTGTCATTAAGGTACCCAAAAACAAATAGCATATAATTTTTTTTTAATTATCTGAGTATGATATGATAAATGAATATTTTGGAATATCTAAGACATAAATTTTTATAATTTTTTTATTTTTTTTTTCAAAATGGCTACCCTTTTTTGGCAATATAGCCTCTAACTGGCTTTGGTGAAATCCAACAAAATTAGATTTTAAAGTGGAATAGAAAAAAATTGCGTCTGAATTTTTTTTTGAAAAGATATATCACATAACTTATATCCATGCTACATATCATTAAAAAATAAAGATATGTTTCCAGGCAAAAAAAAAGGTTAGGGGTTTAGAAAGACACCCTGACATATACTCTTTTTTGTCAATTTCATGAAAAATGTCCACATTTTTCACTTTTTTTAATAAGACATTGAATAAATGAAAATAAAACAGGCAAAGATAATGTTTGTAAGGGAAAGCTTTCCTTTCTATGTGATATAGTTAGCAAATTAAGCTGTCTACAATTCTTCCAGGGCAGGAAAAGTACATTTTTAGAGCTAATTTTGCACTCTTTAAGGTAGAGACCCACATTTCATACTAAAATAATGTGTCATTGAATTTCCTTAAAACTGGCCATATTTATTGCTTTTGTGGCAGACTTTAAGGAATTTAAGGTGGTAGACCTGGGTTACCCTCAAATTGTCCCATCATTCAATTTTTTTTAAATTTGCATCATGGAATAGTTATGTCTAAATACATTATCTGCCAAAGTTTCAAAAAATTTCACCGTGCCGTTTTCTCCATAGCACATCCTAAATATAGCAATTTTGGGGGTATTCTTGACGCCAGATGGTAACACTAGTTTCGGAAGATTCTAATATATATGCACATTCATTTCTGATTGAAAGGGAATATTTTGTCTTTAATACACTTGAGAATGTTGTTGTTGAATAAATATGAAATATCTAGCATATCTGAATATCCTGTTTGGAGATAATCACGTGCAAAACAGTGGAAACTGCAAAAAAGGGGGGATGCCCTGAGGACCACCTTGGTATTAAAAATCGGATTAAAAAGATTCCTGTCAATTAATTTCCACCAAAAATGTCACACTGAAGAATAGACATATAGACATCATTGCACCAAATTTTAAATTTATGTTTTTCATGGATGGCACCCAGAAAAAAAATGAAATTGTCGAGGAAAGTTATCACACACCCATCCTTTGCTAGTTTCTTTGTTTGTGAGATAAAAAATAACTAGTTACCAATAACAGAAAGCTTTTGAATTCTTATAATTGACAAAGAGGATGTTCAAATTACCAAATGACTGCATTTGTCTTTTTTATTTTCAAGTCGGCTGGGGAGGGGGAGGGGTGGTTTGAGGGTGACTACTTGATTAATTCATTACAAAAAAAACCCCACAAAAATCACAGACAGCCACCCAGCTGTATTGTTAAATTCCTTCAAATTCTGTGCTCCAGTTGTATTCGTTTGATTCTGGTTATTCTTTAGTTGTCTTAGAAGATGAGGGAGAAGTGAAGGCATGACAGGGAGACATGTTTTCGCAAAAATGTGGGTTTTTTAACTTTTTTTTTGCATTTGAAGTGTGTCTTTGCTAATATCTTGTTTATATCTTTCATATTTAACATTAAGTTCATGTTTTGTATTTGTTTTATTATTATTATTGATCATATATTTATTGATTTTAGATTTATTCATTTTTGCCTTGAAATCTGTCAATGACATCTAAATGTTCGTTTCCTTCCCCCGATTTCCTACGTCCCCATGATCGCCGTGTTTAAAACTTAGACATGTTGATTGTTTAGCTTTTAAAAAGCTACAAATAACTCAAGTTTTGTGAAAATAATTAAAATATAACACAATTCAACGGCCAATTTGGTAAAGGAAGCGTCTGTTTGTATATTTTAAGATTTGGGATTTAATATTCACCTGGAATTTCATCAGTACAAATTTGCAGAAGTTTGCCGTGATACTTTTGTATCAACAAATTAAACCTTATTTATTGCTTGAATAAAACCGTTTTCTCTTATTCTTATGTATCTTCCCATTGATTACAATTGCTTTGACAATCAGCTTTACCATAAAACGAAGATTATTTGCAAGAAAAGAGTGATTTGCAAAAAGAAACAAGGTGACTTTAATTTCGCTTTGTAGTCGAGGGAGAGCGACTTCAGCCGATATAGGGCGAGAACTTCGCCTGGTTCGGTGAGCCCTGCAAGGAACACAGCTATGGAAAGGTAAAAGGAAAAGGAGTCATTTTTTTAACTGGCCATATCCAATGTAAACAATCTTTGTCACCAAGAAGCTTGGAATTGAGGGGGAATTTTCAAACGCACAGATGATCATATATTTGAGAAGACACTGAAAATAGAGTTATCTCCCATAGCGCAGGCCTACCCCCTTAATTTAAAAATATATGTCACCAGACTAATTTTCAAGATATAAAGCATTTAAATCTTCAACTTTTATAATGCAATGTATGTGAAATGTATAAATTCTCCTCAAAATTCTTGAATAGCGAAAAATCTTGTCATTTAAAATTTCCAAATTTTTGATATAATATGGTGCATTTTGTTTTATTTTCAGAAGTGTAAGGAAAGTCTGGGGTCATAATATTAAAAACTTCAATATTTAACAAAAACATGCAAAACTCATCATATTCTAATATCATTTGAGACATGATTACCTCCCTTGACGAAATGCTTCATATAGCATTTTACACATAATGTATTATTGCCAAGAAATTACTGTATTAAAATTGTATTTCAGTTTAATTTGAGAACTTGCACAAATCATATGTAGAAAATTCAAAAAGCAAATTACCTGGTAAGAAATACTGCAAACATAATTAATAATTATTACCACATAAAAGTCATGTGACTAGTGTCAGTCTCTACCTTAAACCATTGTGACTACATAGGCATAGAGATGCATACAAACAAATATAAATAAGGAGACAAAACAGAGAAAAACAACAGATAATCATATACACAAATACATGTTACAGAACAGAAATGACAAATAAAATAGAAAACAAAATATATTAATGAAAGACATACATGCCATGATTATATTGATAACGAAAATACACAAGAGAAAAAAAGATTATACACCTATTTACTGGCTATGAGGACAATAGCAAGTTTATTGTCCCAATAGTCAGTAAGTGTTTTATTATACCAAAGGTAATCTAGGAAATCTGAGAAAATATGGCTATTAAAACGACACAAATAGAAGTTCTTAATAGTAATATTAAGAAAAAATATCAACAATAAACATGTTTTAACAACAATTCTAACCAGTTTAAAGAATTGATCAACAAGATTAAACTCAAAATCCTCCTCGGAGAGAGAGGCAAATCGACCTGCCTTAGCAGATACCATTTTATCTTCTGGTAAACAAATAATCGTGTCTCTTGGGCATGTAGGTGCATGTACTTTAAAACACGAAAGATCCGAACCATAAAAACGCGGGAAAACGTATGCTGTTTGAACTGAACTATTTCCATAGGGATAATAGTCATGATCAGCCATCAAAACTATTTAAACAAAATCAGCAATTGGAATTTTATGTGCAAAATAGTAATTTTATCTACATTTAATTTTATATAGAAAATATATACTGAGGTATAATAAATAAATATAAGTTAGGGTACACACAGCTGTATGAATAACCTTAATGAATTTTATTGAGCTCATTAATTCACCGAATTTAATAATATTTGGCATTTTTCTGTAGAGGGCGTCAAGATGTTTTCCCCAATCTTATTAAAGTAATTACATTCCAAAATATAATGAAATTCGTCTCCAATTTAATTTTTTCACACCAGTTGTATATTCTCATATTTCGGTCTACATTTTACTATTCATCCAAGAAGTTGTCATCAAGAGAATATAAGTAATTTTCAGTTGTTATATTTGACGAACATTTTGCACATTCAAATATTTAAAACACAAATGCTTAAAATATAGGGTGTGCAATGTTACATTAAAAAACGTTTCATAGTAAATTATTACCTATGTTATATTTCTATCTTGTTAGTTTCTATTATTATTTTTTCCTTTTTATTTGTTAATATCACTATATAGTTTTATATAGGGAATGCTTTCACACCAAATTTTAAATAAGCGTTCACGCCATACTATGCCATGAAAGTTCTCGCCACAATATTGCTGAATTATATCCAAATACGGTGTTAAACAACAACAACAAATAATAACAATGATGATTAGAATGAACCATGATATATCTATAAATAAGGGTAATAACAAAATTACCGAACTCCGAACAATCTTACAAAGGGAAAGTCAAAACTCATAAGTATATAAACAGACAAAATCAGTCAACAACCGGAAAACTGTGAAAACCGTAATGACCCTGACTTGGTACAGACATTTCTAAAGAAATGGTGGGTTGAATCAGATTTTAAAGCGCCAAACCCCCCCCCCCCCCCCCCCCCCCTTTCATTACCGCTATACTGTATATTACGTATTGATTCTACATGATAATATTTAAAATATACGTATTAATAGAAATTATGAAGCTTAATCCACTCAAAAAAATAATAATAAACCAAGATATGATGAACAATAAGTACAATAAGCAAGTCTATTTCCTATTCTTTGTTATTACTAGTATATAAAATTATGGTGTTAGTTGATTATATGGCAATGTCCACTCATTATACTTTATAATGTATATGTTCGTGTTGTCATCTTTTGTTGATTTATTAAATATTGATAGTAGCTTGTCGTCAATATATTTAATCATCAACAACCATTGACGCTCTGTCAACAACAACTACATTTTGTGACGTACAAGATTATTTTTTTTCAATATTTCCAATATGTGGAGAAAATGAACAAACCGAACTGTTAAGGAAGAAGCGTCATACTTTCTTGTTTGGTTCTTGTAATCTTGCCGAGTCCTCTTATGTCGCACCTTGTGGTATATCTTTAAATTCTTTGGCTTTCTAATCTTTTGACATTAGCGTAACTGATGAAGGTCATTCCGTACCTGATGAAGGTCATTCCGTACCCGATGAAGATCATTCCGTACCTGATGAAGGTCATTCCGTACCTGATGAAGGTTATTCCGTACCTGATGAAGGTCATTCGAGAAACGCGTCGTATGTACTACATTTGATATCTACCTTTTTATTAACCACATTTTTGACAACCTTCTTACCTACAATTGTGTTGTCATGGACACTAAAACGGTATTCGGTATCATACCTTTTCTGTTCTAAGTCAAGACCTGACCTAGATTTCCGTCAACCTCCGAAGTTATGCTTTGGTACCAGGTTGCTAAGAGTCCGAGTAGTAAACGTCGGTATGGCTTATTTCAATTGTTAATGTATAAAACGTTAAGCATTATGTTAGTGACTTGCGGTAGGTCGACTGTTTTCTCTGGGTACTCCGGTTTCTCCCACCAATAAAACTTACCGCCACGATATAACTGAAATATGGTTCAAAGTGGCATTAATTCACATAAGCCTACCCCCGAACAGGGTTATCGTCAAAACACACTTAACGTTGCATTTTCAGCAAGTGTGTCATAGCATATTTGTAGTTGCCAACGGTGGATCCGTTAGCGTCCTTTATTCCAGACTCATCGGAGATAATATAATCTTTTCATTTATGTCCGTCATTTGGCCTCTACGAATGAGCTCAGGTTATTTTTCATGTTTAATTTATCAATAACCTAACCTGTGTTGATCAAAGATAATCACCTAACTTGTATTGATCAAAGATAATCACCTAACTTGTGTTGATCAAAGATAAACACCTAACTTGTGTTGATCAAAGATAATCACCTAACTTGTGTTGATCAAAGATAATCACCTAACTTGTGTTGATCAAAGATAATCACCTAACTTGTGTTGATCAAAGATAATCACCTAACTTGTGTTGATCAAAGATAATCACCTAACTTGTGTTGATCAAAGACAATCACCTAACTTGTGTTGATAAAAGATAATCACCTAACTTGTGTTGATCAAAGATAATCACATAACTTGTGTTGATCAAAGATAATCACCTAACTTGTGTTGATCAAAGATAATCACTTAAATGGTGTTGATCAAAGATAAATCACCTAACTTGTGTTGATCAAAGATAATCATCTAACTTGTGTTGATCAAAGACAATCACCTAACTTGTGTTGATCAAAGACAATCACCTAACTTGTGTTGATCAAAGATAATCACCTAACTTGTGTTGATCAAAGATAATCACTTAAATGGTGTTGATCAAAGATAAATCACCTAACTTGTGTTGATCAAAGATAATCATCTAACTTGTGTTGATCAAAGACAATCACCTAACTTGTGTTGATCAAAGATAAATCACCTAACTTGTGTTGATCAAAGATAATCACCTAAATTGTGTTGATCAAAGATAATCATCTAACTTGTGTTGATCAAAGATAATCACCTAACTTGTATTGATCAAAGATAATCACCTAACTTGTGTTGATCAAAGATAAATCACCTAACTTGTGTTGATCAAAGATAATCACCTAAATTGTGTTGATCAAAGATAATCATCTAACTTGTGTTGATCAAAGATAATCACCTAACTTGTGTTGATCAAAGATAATCACCTAACTTGTGTTGATCAAAGATAATCATCTAACTTGTGTTGATCAAAGATAATCACTTAAATGGTGTTGATCAAAGATAAATCACCTAACTTGTGTTGATCAAAGATAATCATCTAACTTGTGTTGATCAAAGACAATCACCTAACTTGTGTTGATCAAAGATAATCACCTAACTTGTGTTGATCAAAGATAATCACCTAACTTGTGTTGATCAAAGATAATCATCTAACTTGTGTTGATCAAAGATAATCACCTAACTTGTGTTGATCAAAGACAATCACCTAACTTGTGTTGATCAAAGATAATCACCTAACTTGTGTTGATCAAAGATAATCACCTAACTTGTGTTGATCAAAGATAATCACCTAACTTGTGTTGATCAAAGACAATCACCTAACTTGTGTTGATCAAAGATAATCACCTAACTTGTGTTGATCAAAGATAATCACCTAACTTGTGTTGATCAAAGATAATCACCTAACTTGTGTTGATCAAAGACAATCACCTAACTTGTGTTGATCAAAGATAATCACCTAACTTGTGTTGATCAAAGACAATCACCTAACTTGTGTTGATCAAAGATAATCACCTAACTTGTGTTGATCAAAGATAATCACCTAACTTGTGTTGATCAAAGATAATCACATAACTTGTGTTGATCAAAGATAATCACCTAACTTGTGTTGATCAAAGATAATCACCTAACTTGTGTTGATAAAAGATAATCACCTAACTTGTGTTGATCAAAGATAATCACCTAACTTGTGTTGATCAAAGACAATCACCTAACTTGTGTTGATCAAAGATAATCACCTAACTTGTGTTGATCAAAGATAATCACTTAAATTGTGTTGATCAAAGATAATCACCTAACTTGTGTTGATCAAAGATAATCACTTAAATTGTGTTGATCAAAGATAATCATCTAACTTGTGTTGATCAAAGATAATCACCTAACTTGTGTTGATAAAAGATAATCACCTAACTTGTGTTGATCAAAGATAATCACCTAACTTGTGTTGATCAAAGACAATCACCTAACTTGTGTTGATCAAAGATAATCACCTAACTTGTGTTGATCAAAGATAATCACTTAAATTGTGTTGATCAAAGATAATCACCTAACTTGTGTTGATCAAAGATAATCACTTAAATTGTGTTGATCAAAGATAATCATCTAACTTGTGTTGATCAAAGACAATCACCTAACTTGTGTTGATCAAAGATAATCACCTAACTTGTGTGGATCAAAGATAATCACCTAACTTGTGTTGATCAAAGATAATCACCTAACTTGTGTTGATCAAAGATAATCACATAACTTGTGTTGATCAAAGACAATCACCTAACTTGTGTGGATCAAAGATAATCACCTAACCTGTGTTGATCAAAGATAATCACTTAAATTGTGTTGATCAAAGATAATCACCTAACTTGTGTTGATCAAAGATAATCACCTAACTTGTGTTGATCAAAGATAATCACCTAACTTGTGTTGATCAAAGATAATCACTTAAATGGTGCTGATCAAAGATAAATCACCTAACTTGTATTGATCAAAGATAATCATCTAACTTGTGTTGATAAAAGATAATCACCTAATTTGTGTTGATCAAAGATAATCACCTAACTTGTGTTGATCAAAGATAATCACCTAACTTGTGTTGATCAAAGATAATCACCTAACTTGTGTTGAACAAAGATAATCACCTAACTTGTGTTGATCAAAGATAATCACTTAAATGGTGTTGATCAAAGATAAATCACCTAACTTGTATTGATCAAAGATAATCATCTAACTTGTGTTGATAAAAGATAATCACCTAACTTGTGTTGATCAAAGATAATCACCTAACTTGTGTTGATCAAAGATAATCACCTAACTTGTGTTGATCAAAGATAATCACCTAACTTGTGTTGATCAAAGACAATCACCTAACTTGTGTGGATCAAAGATAATCACCTAACTTGTGTTGATAAAAGATAATCACCTAACTTGTGTTGATCAAAGATAATCACCTAACTTGTGTTGATCAAAGACAATCACCTAACTTGTGTGGATCAAAGATAATCACCTAACCTGTGTTGATCAAAGATAATCACTTAAATTGTGTTGATCAAAGATAATCACCTAACTTGTGTTGATCAAACATAATCACCTAACTTGTGTTGATCAAAGATAATCACCTAACTTGTGTTGATCAAAGATAATCACTTAAATGGTGTTGATCAAAGATAAATCACCTAACTTGTATTGATCAAAGATAATCATCTAACTTGTGTTGATAAAAGATAATCACCTAACTTGTGTTGATCAAAGATAATCACCTAACTTGTGTTGATCAAAGATAATCACTTAAATGGTGTTGATCAAAGATAAATCACCTAACTTGTATTGATCAAAGATAATCATCTAACTTGTGTTGATAAAAGATAATCACCTAACTTGTGTTGATCAAAGATAATCACCTAACTTGTGTTGATAAAAGATAATCACCTAACTTGTGTTGATCAAAGATAATCACCTAACTTGTGTTGAACAAAGATAATCACCTAACTTGTGTTGATCAAAGATAATCATCTAACTTGTGTTGATCAAAGATAATCACCTAACTTGTGTTGATCAAAGATAATCACCTAACTTGTGTTGATCAAAGATAATCACTTAAATGGTGTTGATCAAAGATAAATCACCTAACTTGTATTGATCAAAGATAATCATCTAACTTGTGTTGATAAAAGATAATCACCTAACTTGTGTTGATCAAAGATAATCATCTAACTTGTGTTGATCAAAGATAATCACCTAACTTGTGTTGATAAAAGATAATCACCTAACTTGTGTTGATCAAAGATAATCACCTAACTTGTGTTGAACAAAGATAAGCATTGCGTTCTTTATTGTGAGGATCCACCACTAATATTAACATATTATGTAAGTTGAAACAGTGATGGTTAAAATATCCATCAATATCAACAAAACGAACAAGCATATGTCATAGTAACGCACTGAACAGAAAGCTACTGTACCAACAACCCTGAAATTCACGGAAATCTAGTTCAGATGTCCTTTTTGCGATTTTAATAATACAGCGTTTTCGCAATTTGTTTTCTTTCTGGTGAGGTTCATTTTACAAGGACATGTTTTAGATCAAATTTTTTTCCCGTCATGTTATATGATCCACATTACGCTTGTATAAAATTAAGCACGAATTTTGTTTTTAACTCAGTATGTACTAATTACCCTTATTGTATACTATTTCATTTATTGAAATATGATATTTACTTGGATAACATTTCCTAAGAGAGCCTGTGTGTGAAGTAAGCCTCTTTCTGCCAACTTAATCACGTAGTTAATTAGTATCCCCACACAGAAGTACATCAATAACAAATCAATTGACACAGTTCTGTAATATAACTGGGGTTTTCATGGTCACATAAATTATTTTTTGAGGATTTCAAGATGGTGGATAGAGAAAAGGAGAGGGGACGTCGTTAACGTGGTCGTATGATAATTCGATTTACAACAACCAGTGCAATAAGTGCCTATCACCACTAAAGCTGTGAGTTCGAACCGCATTCATGGAAAGGTGTACTCGATACAACATTAGGTGATAAAGTCTTACCCTTTGTATTGAGTCACACGTGAACATGTGTTACCTTATCGTTACATATGTCGTGAGTGTTTAGAAAATTATCCTATAAATTTATTACAAATTATGATGTATTTTTTAGTTTTATTGTTTATTGTCTCATTATCGTGTATCATGGTATCGCGTGGACATAATTTAATACTACACCCACGTTAAACCTACACATTTTTTTATGGACTTTGTTAATCTTCTCCTCATATAACGTTTTACACTTAATACCATTGGTTGACAAGCTATTTTTCGTAATAAGTCGTTAACGTAAAAATAGCATTGACAATACATTTGACCATCTTGTAGATTTAGTTGATGTTTCTTTATTCTTAAAATTCCAATACATAATTGTGTGGTATTATACCAGGAGTTTGTTTTGTGTCTGTCAGTGTGATTTGCTTTGCGTTTAAATTTTTGCTTATAATTGACAAGTTCGTATTATCAGCGGTGGTGGCCATGACCCCATTAAAAAATAGAAACAAAAATATTTGTCTCGAAAGTAAAAAAAAAAAACCAACAGTTGTGGATAGTAAAATAACAACATGTTATTATGTTTTGTATGAGACGTCTAATAATGTTATCATTCCTATTACAGCTTAATTTTTAGATATTATTTTTAGAGGACAGTCTATGCGATCCAATATATACATTATAGCTAATTATCTTACATTTCGTGGAGATATTTCTTGTATCGCCTTACGTTTATTATCTTGATTTTTAAGAGCGAATCGGATTCCTCGTGGCTCAAGTGATGGATTTTCCAAGTTTAATATTTTAATTAACACTTTATGCATACTTGTCATGTCGGGAGACACTCTCGGGACAATAATCATCTTTGTGGCAATATATTACACGTTATCAATGATAGAAAGGTAAGTCAACAAGGTCGAGATCCTGATCCTTCTGACAATCCAAATAGATTTGGTAATTAATCAACATGTATTGACTGACTCAAAGAATTTATCAGGAACAAAAGTATTTTTTTCACTGCTTAGACGTAGATGGATATCATCGGATATTTTTTATACGGTAATATTTTGTTGCTTTTAGAGTTAAACTGGTGGAACTAACAGATGTGTCCAGCCGAGTGGTCTTCGTTCAAAATTATAAGTGGTTTATTCAGACATTTCCGGTGGATATATAAAGCAAATTGACAATGCAAATACATTTCATCTGAACAACATTCACTGTGGTTAACCATTATATTGAAAGGTAAGATATTTTTGTTTTTGTTTTTCAATTATCGTATTATAATGCTGCTAATTTCAACTCTTAATACCTTAAATACAATATATCTGACACTTTCACATTTTTCAAACGGAGCAAAGGCTTCCAAGATACTCACTTGCATCAACAAACTGAACAAAGGCTGCTGCAATGGTCACTTGTATAAACAAAGTGCGCGAAGGTTGTTGTCACGATCAGTTGTATATAGAAACTGAGTAAAGACTGCTATCACGGTCACTTGTATAAACAAAGTGCGCGAAGATTGTAGTCACGATCAGTTGTATATAGAAACTGAGTAAAGACTGCTATCACGGTCACTTGTATAAACAAAGTGCGCGAAGGTTGTTGTCACGATCAGTTGTATATAGAAACTGAGTAAAGACTGCTATCACGGTCACTTGTATAAACAAAGTGCGCGAAGATTGTAGTCACGATCAGTTGTATATAGAAACTGAGTAAAGACTGCTATCACGGTCACTTGTATAAACAAAGTGAGCACACACTGCTGCCATGGACACTTGTATGAACAAAATGAGCCCAGACTGCTGCAACGGTCACTTGTATAACCAACCTGAACAAAGACTGCTACTGTTGTGACTTGTATAAACAAACTCGGCCAAGACTGGTACCACGATCAAACAAACTTGTATAAACAACTAGGCCAATTGCTGATGCTATGGTCATTTATATAAATAAACCAACCAATGGCAACTATCATGGTTATTCGCAAAAACAAATTGAACAATGTCTCCTACTAAGGTCACTAATAAACAAAATGGGCAAAGGATGTCACCACTGGCCAATTGTATAAATAGGAAAAGCAAAGGTTGCTACATCGGTCATTTGTGGACACAAGCGGAGCAAAGGCTGCTTCCATGGCTACTTGTATAAATAAAACTACATAATGGCTCATACAACGGTCATAAACCACTATAAACCACTATATTATCATCCCTATAGAGTGGGTGTCCATGCATTGTATGATAATGTTCATCCAACTCATGTTATATGGGCTAATAATGTATTCGTGTACCTCCGTATATACAAGCAGCTCAGATTGATTTCGTATTGCTGTTTCGCGGCTTAATATTTCGTTACACATACCCATTGTATGTACTTTATTGTTCAATTGTAACCAGGGCTTGCATAGGATAATAATTCATCAATACAATGAAGAAGAAAAACACAACACTGTCGTAATAATTCCAACATCTAATCGAATAATGAGTATATATACGTTTGGAATATATATTCTCAAATGATCTAGTCTCATTTATTAAAATATCAAAATTACATTAGATTTTTATGTTTCTCTTTTGTTTGACATTAAATTCTAATATAACAAGCCATCATATTTACTATGCCAATGATTTCGAAATATGATTGTAGTATAATTTCCATTGACAAATCTCCACGAAAAACAATATGCCTAGTGTAAACTGTACATAATGAACTCGACAAAAAGCCTAAAGACTAATCCTATCATGATAAGGGTACTAGCAAAATTACCGAACTCCGAACAATCTTACACAGGGAAAGTCAAAACTCATAAGTATATAAACAGACAAAATCAGTCAATATGGCGAAGCTGGGTATTACCAATACAGTAGTTTGTCTCATTCCCCGGGTTTTGTGGGAGTTCTTTTGCAATGTTTGCTTATTGATGATTTTGTTATTTAGTCTAGTCCTATAACATTTACGACTGTGTGTCTATTACGTTGCTCTGATATTTGACATTTGACTACATGTATATGATAGGCGCACATGAAAAACACAAGTGATATATTTATTAATGTATATATAGAACGTATTGATAAATTCCATAGAGTAATGTATCAGTTCTTTGAATAGAGCATGTAAGTCTTTTTGATATCCAAATGTCATGGCAGATTGTCATTAACGCCTTTTTTGTTTTGTTTTGTTTAAATATTATATCTCGTGGGTTGTTTATTTTTACTTTGCCTTTACGATCGGTGACATTTATATTATGGCATAGAAGATACGATTCGAAACACTTGGTCTCCAATCGGTTTTTATGAGTTTGTTCTTTTACTCTGGTCTGGAATAATGTTTACTGTTGTTTCGTCTATATTAGTACAATTTATGGACGTTTCAGTAAGACTGGTTGTATGCCATCCTTTTTTATTTCACTTTTAAACCGCCACTTTTTGTTATTGACGTGCCCATACCAAGAAAGTGAGCGGACATGTATAGGTGTGTTAGAGGTATCGATTTTGACTCTTTCTTTTATTTTTCGATTGGATCTAGAAACTGTTCGAACCGTGGTATATTCTTGTTTTTCATTTGATTTCTAAGACTTCACTACCTTCATGAGATAACGATTATTTTTTTAATACCCCATATTGGTTAACTCTAAGATAGAAATGTTTTCAATTTTCTTTTTGTCAAATTAATCAAATTAGACGATTTGTTTTGATGTATTTTCTTCCCAAGCGTTGCATAATGATTTATTCAAGGCGATTACAAAGACTGTAGACCATTATTATTCTAAGACAGTACACATTCTTGTAAAAGCAAATGTCATTTAGGATTATAAAATCGTTTTGTGATAATACACGCTTTCTATGATTTATATCGTATTTTATTGCGATTTTAGTACAGGCTTCTAATGGGTATCGTGTCTCATGTGTTTTTTTTCCAGAATTTTAAGCATTAATGATATGAAATTAATGAATACCTTTCAAGTCAATTAAGCAACTTGTTGGAATGTAATGATAACTGGTTTCCAAAACAGGAGAAAAAATCATTAAACACGTCTAACTAATTATAGACATGTATAAAAGTAAAATCGATATTTTTTTTAAGAAAAACAAAAACATAAACAAATATATAGAAACGCGTGGTATGCGCTAAATTTGATATCTACGTTTTTATTATCATGAATGAGTCGATACCTCTACTGGTGGATTATTAGTCCCTGATGGTATCATCCACCCAGTAGTCACTGACTTGGTTTATGACAGATCTCAATATATCTACCTTTTACAGTCTTTACGAAGATTTATAGATATATAATTTATATGTAGGATTTCCATTCTTTTATGTATGTAGTTTCATATGTGCATCTTCTGGTTGTTTTGTCCCGCTCATGGACCGTCAAACACTTTTTTTTAAATTGTAAAGTCGCTATATTGGTTCGAGATTTTATTTAATTAGACATTGATAAAGTCCCTCGGTCGGACGAAAATGTTGTCATTCCACAAAGTGTACTTGGTGTTGTTTTACAAACCATTTTAGACGTTTATAATTTATTTTACTTCTATAGTATCGTTATACCGTAACGACCCAACACCCCGTAAGATTGATCGTTGACTGGTTTTTCAGACGTTGTATATATATATATATCGTGTCGTGACATCTGCTCGGTCATGCAATACAGTCGGTCATTTGTTTTGATTTACCATTATCGCGCAACACGAGGCCAATGACGTCATTCTGTATATTTATAACGTATATAGACGCCGAAACAGTTTTTTAGAACTTGAACATATGGCAAGATCAAGCCCATTTTGCTAATTTGCATACGACCGCCATATTGAATCAAGATGGACGTCATCGTAGTACTAAGCAATGAACGGCTGAAGAGTTCGTTTTTCACCAAGCACCGCTTAGGGTTGTTCAAGCAATTTTTTGATACCATACTCAATATATTGGAACTTCTTGGAGTATTTCTTATTTTGATACAATTTTCCTATCATTTCCTAAAAAAAACCTTAAAACATGGTTAAAAAAATGATAAAACTGACGAAACCGCCATACCCACATACGTTCTCTTCGTTCATATTAAAACTTCCGGTAAAACAGTTCCACTTGATATTTGTTTAGAATGGAAGACTTATGATCTGTAGGTTCCTGGAGAAGATTAATTGTGATCGTTTTTACACTTTTCACTGCCCGATGCCATTTAAGAGGCAACGTAGAGATGTTGGGCGTGTGAAACGTACCATTATTCCCGAGGCATTTTCATACAATTCGTCTGTTCCATTTGCACCGCTTCTTCATAAACAAAGTATCACGTGATCAAATAATTATGTGAGGTGCGTTGAGGGGAAGCATAACAATAAAATCTCAAGTCCGTTCTTTTTTTATTTATTATTATCAAATAAATATATAGAACAAATATGATTGTTTTTAAACACATAAAACAGCAGTAGTAATATATTATTCATCATTCATTAAGGGACCGACCATATAACTTGTGGGGTGGGGCCCGCTAGGCCATGTATTTTTTTCTAACAAAAAAAAGTATTCTTCCCAATGTTGCTGAAAAAAAATGTCACGTGGTTCCAAGACGTCATGAATATTCATATCTCATGAATAAAATAATGAGCATGATTTTGCCATATGGTGAGATTATAAAATGCGATCAAAACAAGTAAGATTGAATTGAACAAATTTCATACTAGTAAAACAGCTCCTTTTTACTAATGTCCTTTTTACCTGGTCATTCTGCCTATGAAATATATTTTAAGCGATGGTATTCCCCAAGCATTTTTACCTTTCCGGTTTGTTGACATAATCGTCACCACAGTTCATGACCGTTTCTGGAATGTAGGCCAAGCAAATTGTATTTTAAAATACTTTGAAAATATGATGATATTTCTAGAAAATGTCCGATTTTACCGGGAAAATACATAAAAGTGGTCTCCATTAGTCACACAATGGCAGATTATTTTGCATTTCCACTGCTGCTTTAATAACAAATATACCCCTTACTTCTTGGGGTAATGAAATGAAATTCACAGAGAAGATAGAAAAAGAATTAATTTAACAGCAATAATTAAAATTAATAGCATAAATTGAACAGAGAATTAAATTAAACCAGACAGAAAAATTAGATTTTCTGGTTAAGCAAAACCTGTCATTATTACAAATAGCATCAACAAAACTGTATTGTTACCACTCTGTGATAATAAATGTGATTAAAATAAATTGAAATCAGTCATTAATTGTTTTACAAAAATATGGCAGAATATTAGTCAGTCTAATAGATTGTATTGACAAAAGCAAAAACACTAATTTCACTGGATTAAATACTTTATTATATGGGTAAGCAAGTTTAATATTTGCATCAAATAATTAATTTGTAATACTTCAATTTCAAACTATTTAAAAAAAACATCTTTTGAAATTTTTCAGACAAAACAATTACACTGAAAAAGCTCAAATACTGTACTTTCTTAATCTGGTTTACTTTTTAAGTTTGGTTGACCTATGACAAAATCATGTGCTTTATTGACCTTTGACCGGCCTTATGTGGACGCCATTTGGAAAAAGGGTAGTAAACAAATATGGATCAGTGTGTTATTATTATCGATCTTTTTTCCATGGAACTTTACACATGTGAGCAAGAATAGATGAGGAACATAATTAAAAAGAAAAAAAAATTACTTTTCAAACCATATAGCTTGGAGTAGAGGACTTTAAATTTAAAAGTATTTTGCAGAATTTGAAGTGAACTCGTTCTAGTACTTCATTTTTGCCAAATCCCCAGACCTCGCAGCCATATAAGAGAATAGGTTTTATCATTTTATCAAAGAGATCTAGCTGGATTTCCACCGATAATTTATATAATTTTCCTTATTTGCCACATAAGTTCGGATCAGTACCATTTATGCTATGCTATGCTGTACTAATCAAAATAAATAAGCTATTCATGGAACACACACTAGTAAAAGGCTAAGAGTATTTCTATAACACTTTTATATATGAAAGACTGGTTCCTATCAACTATATAACTAGTTACGCCTGACCTTAATGTTATGGGACATAGGCGCAGGACCAGTCTAAATTGCAATCATAGTTTTATAAATTGAATCCGATTTCTCTTACGGAGAGTTGCGCCTGCTTATAGCAGAACATTTATTTACACTAATCACTTGGTTACATTTGTGATGGTTCATGACCATGTTGATATTCATCCAGTAGTTTTGCTAAAAGTACTCCTACTAGTAACGTGTTTGGTGATTAAATATTTATACCGTCTTTCGTGCAAGACGGTAATTATGAAACGACAACATACACGTAATAGGTTCTTTTGTCTTTTGTCTTTCAATGGCATGTACTATTAAGAAAAACAAAGGGTTAATTATTCCAACATTGCCCTCATTTCGTCAACCATGTTCATATTCAATTCCATTAGCCCTGTTTATTTTAAGGATACTTCTTCGTGCAATTGGTATGATATGAGGGATTAGTTTATTAACATGTCATTTCATTATCGTCAACATGAATTGAGTGACCCTTACCTAATTCCAGATAATTAAATGTTTTTATTATAACACGAGATGCTTTAATCCCTTAAGTGTTTTGACACTCACCTAATTCCAGAGATTACCACGATAACAGTAGAATCTCTGTTTCCTTTAGTATTCATGAACTTAGACCTCACGACTGGTGTCAATAATAATGAGACAATAGATGATAAACTGCCTGGATGACATGCTGTTTGAGTTGTCTGAGCATTTGTGATGTCTGACACTTTGCTTTGTTTGCGTTTTTGTGTTGTCCGGGACTTTATATTTTCTGAGATTGTGTGTTGTCTGAGACTCTGTTTTGTCTGGTACTTTGTGTTTTCTGAGATGTGGGTTGTCTGGTACTTTGTGTTGTCTGAGACTCTGTTTTGTCTGGTACTTTGTATTTTCTGAGACGTTGTGTTGTCTAAGATGTGTGTTGTCTGGTACTTTGTGTTGTCTGAGACTCTGTTTTGTCTAGTACTTTGTGTTTTCTGAGACTTTGTGTTGTCTGAAACTCTGTTTTGTCTGAGATGTGTGTTGTCTGGTACTTTGTGTTGTCTGAGACTCTGTTTTGTCTGGTACTTTGTGTTTTCTGAGACGTTGTGTTGTCTAAGATGTGTGTTGTCTGGTACTTTGTGTTGTCTGAGACTCTGTTTTGTCTAGTACTTTGTGTTTTCTGAGACTTTGTGTTGTCTGAGACTCTGTTTTGTCTGAGATGTGTGTTGTCTGGTACTTTGTGTTGTCTGAGACTCTGTTTTGTCTGAAATGTGTGTTGTCTGGTATTTTGGGTTGTCTGAGACTCTGGTTTATCTGAGATGTGTGTTGTCTGGTACTTTGTGTTTTCTGAGACGTTGTGTTGTCTGAGATGTGTGTTGTCTGGTACTTTGTTTTTTCTGAGACGCTGTGTTGTCTGAGACTCTGTTTTGTCTGGTGCTTTGTGTTTTCTGAGACGTTGTGTTGTCTGGTACTTTGTGTTTTCTGAGATTGTTTGTTGTCTGGTACTTTGTGTTGTCTGAAATTTGAACTGTCATAGACATTGTGTTGTCGGAGAGTTATGGTGTGCTGTCTAAAACTTGTACTGTGTGATAGTTTGTGTTTTCTGAGACTTTGTGTTTTCTGAGACATTGTGTTGTCTGGGACATTGTGTTGTCTGAGACTTTATAAATTATTAATAGTCTCGCTGAACCATTATTTATCGAAAGATACGTCACCGTAAGAGTCAAGTTGACACATGTACACATTGTAGTTGATGTAAAAGAGTAATTGAAAAAAAAAAAAAAAAAATTCTGGTCATTTTTATGAAAGAAACGCTGTTGACGAAATCATTATTTATCGGAGATGACACGAGTTCATGCAATGCATAGTGAGGAAAACAAACTAATAACAACATTGGTTATTCCTTGATTATCTAATTAAATGGAATATGTCTAGCGAAAAAAAAGGCTTCACATGGATAACTATTTCCCTATTGATTACTTTTCGTTGTACAGAATTATGTTTTTATTTCTTATAAAGTACAATCAGAGCAAGGTTTTTGTTCGTATTGTTGGTTTCATTTGACAAAGCAATTGGTACTAAAGCTAATATATATATACTAAAGGTGTCATTGTTAAGTCGCCATATATTGTTTTATATGGGACGTTCATGTAAATGCCTTTCTTATTCAGAATTTAAAAGGAAAATATTTTGTTGGGTGATACTATTGTAATATCAGAACGACATGAGAATAATTTGCTTTGTTTCAGTCGTCCACCATACAAAACCTATTTGTGTTGTTGATCAACGAGACTTCTTTTGTAGGTCAAATGAATATGCCGCCTTCTTTGTAAATACTAGTGTGTTTACAGTTGAGTATTAATCAAGACTTCACAGTTAAGTCTATTGGTTTTAGATGTGTATTAAAACCAATAACATGGACATCGAAGGGCAGCATTACAACACACATTCGGCATTCGGTAAATGAGCACTCTTACATCCATGCTAAGTATATTGTTGTCCCTGTAGGTTAGCCCCATAACAAAACCGCTTTGTATGTAAATCAAATTGCATAAACCGTTTGATAGAAGAACTGACTATTGGAAATTCACTCTGCAACCCTACATTTAACTAAGCGATGCTTACGAAAGGTAGACACCATAAACCTGTTTTGTGTTCCTTTTGTAATTTAACCAAAGATGTAAACTGGACCCTCCGGCACTCCACCGTTTACCTAAGTTAATGTCTTTATAAACAGCGTTATATTGCTGGTCTGGTGATTGAGGGTTGCAGCTGACGAGAAAACTACTGAACCAAATGTTCCCAGTAGTAAAGTTAAGCTGTATAACCGTTACGGAATATCTGTCACATGACCACGGATATATGTTCCGTTTGTTGTAGTTACACTTCCGTCCTTCTTTTCCTCTGTCATTAATTATCACCAGATTGTAATAACTTATCAAATATGAACTTCCCTCCCTTCCGAAGAACCTGAATTGCGTCCTTTTTTTTTATCTGAGTTTGTGTTGCTCAATCCTTAGTTGATTCGCACTTTTCCTATTTGTGTCATCTTTCTTCATACCAACATGTTTTGATAAGTCTGTAAACGACAATAATATAGATAATTTGGATAAGGTTGTATTGATTTAAATTCGAATTAGCAACTGGGTTTTCCAGCCATGATTTCTGCAAGAAAGACGTTTAGAAAAGGGTACTGGTGTGTATGCATCATATCCCCACGAAACTATTTTCAGTACGGTTTCTGCTTATATGGTACTTCTATATGCGATTCGAAACAGAATTGGTTTTGTAATTGACGTGATGAAAACGTAGTAGTAATTTTTTCCAGATAGTTGATTACAGTAAATAAACGTCAGAGAATACCGGAGGGGCAATCAAAAATAGACAATTCAGTGAAACTGACACCATTGAGTACACGAGACACAAGACGAAGACAAATCAAAACAAAAGCACAGCACAATGTGTGTTGGACACTACTATTCGTAAGCAAACACACATAACGTAAATAAGATATGAGCCCTCCTACAAACAACAGGAGGTAAAGACGAATTTGGTACTGAAAGGAGTCCTTGTCGACTAACTGCGGGCGTATTATTCTGCACTGGGTTAAACTCTTTATTGAAAAGCAATATTTGAAATTAATATTCAATCTTCAATCAATTATAATATGGGTTAAAACTTGATTAAAACAGCTAAAATCAAGCAGATACAGACAATATTATTCCATTAAATGTGCTTGCACATGTGAGTGTGTGTGTGCTTTTCTTCTCTCGTTACAATATACTTTATATATTTGCTTGACGTAGGGTTCTTTCTTTTTTGGCTTAGCAGAATAATAAGCATACTAAGCATATTCAGTCACTTCTGAAGCTAAATATAATATCTTATAAAACATGGCAAGTTGACAAATTATGATATCTTGCAATATTTGTACATGACAGTGCTGTTAAACTTTCACTTATATGGATGCTCAGATCCTTTCTTCTTTCATTTTACTTACCGTGAAAATACATTTCATTTAAGAAAATTTCACATATGCTGACATGTAACAACATATTATGGCGTCCTATGAATCCATATAAGACGCTTGGCCGTGAATGCCAAACTAGATATGTCCAGTTCTTTCATAGTATAGAAATTCATTTATACGTGTACACTATCATTTTCTGTCAAACATCTAACGCAGTATTTGATTCATAAAAAACAATTGTCACCTTTAAAATAAAATAGTTTTATCCTAATTCTTGTCTAAAGGCGTGACACTTGGGTATCTCGATACGTTTTATGGAAACGAAAAGAATATTGAAATTTGATTTTTGTATCGCATCTATGTAGAAACGTCTCAAAATCTACAAAATCAATTTTTATTAAAATAAGATATAAAACCTTATATAATGGGAACTTATACACCAAGCACAGAGCACAAGAAAAATTTCAAGATATCAAAGAGGCAATCAGAAGCCGTAGTTCGAAGAAGGATATAACGTAGTTGTTGTTTCTTCAGGTAGTGTATTTTTTTTATCGATATAACGACCAATTGGTGTAATGCAAGCAACTCTGTTGATAAGTTACCAAAAGGGTAATCAGAAGGCGTAAATCGAAGAAGGACAGACAATACAAAAGAAAAAGGACAAACAGTAATTTACGAAACACTACACAGAAAACTAAAGATCGAGCAACAAAAACCCCACTTCAAAGCGGGTGTGAACTCAGGTGCTCCGGAAGGGTTAGCAACTACTGCTCCACTAGTGACACCCGCCGTGTTACTGTTAAGCGACACGAATATCATCTGTTATGGCAATCGTGTTGAAACCAGTGCAAATAACATCAATACAGCATTAAACTCATTCAAAACAAATAGAAGTAAAGACGAAGCGAACATCGTTTTTACGCGAACATCGTAGCGTACTTCGCAACTAAAACATGTAATTTGACAACATGAGTAACACGAACCCTACTAAGACACCTAAAAAATGGGAGATAACTCACTTGCTCCGGGTGTGTAAGCAGTTCATGCTCCACTAGTGGCACCGGTCATGTTACTCTTGTGATAAATCCGGTGATAAGTCATGAATGAAGAAAGGAACGGATTGTGATTACGATAAACGGATCAAACATGAACAAATAGTGATATGATACCGTAGTATGTAATCATTCCGCTAATTTAAACTGAATACAACTGACTGTAATCGTTTCCCAGTAACAATAGACTGATGTCATGGTACTAGACAATTACATCAAGTTTATTTTTATTGCTGTAGTATTTGTTGGAAACTGAATCGTTGGCAGTTTTCTCTTAGACCACCATACCATATAGTTGCTAGACAAACATTATCAGTATAATCTATACTACATTACTTTTTATGTCCATGGATTAAGCATCAATGTGTTTTATTGGTGGAAACAAAATCTGAACTTTTATTCAAGGTGTGAAAAGCTACTTGCGTACATGGTACTTATAATGATTCAGGTTTATTTTTAGCATTTTTAGTATCGAATAATATTGTTGAAAGGTTATATATATTTACATCTTCAATTAAGTAATAATTCTAAATTAGATATCAAGAAATAAAATCTAACAATTTGGAACAACATTGATCTTGCATTGTTCACGATGAACTACTAAATTACATGTACAAAGGCTGAACAGATCAAAAGCACGGAAACCACGAACTCTCAAAATATTTAGAAGTGAAGCCATGTGTTTATGAAAATAAACCCCTTATTTTCCATATATGTTAATTAATATCGTTAGTGAGTAATTATTATTGAACGCCAGATGTGCAAATTTTCAAAAATGTCATGGCGAGACCGAAATGTATTTGAAGAGATGATAACGATGTCCGTTTTGTACTAGACCAACACGCTTAGATGCATTTATATAGTGCTAGCACACTGAAACAACAGCCCGCTGGAAGACATGTTGCTCCACTCGGCAACATTATTCTGATTTCGAGCCAACCAATGTTTGATATTCTCCTTAATGCTGTGTGCTTCGCGGACAAGTATCAAATACCAATTGTATTATAATGTATAAATAACGACTGATCGAAAAAAAAATATAGCTAAATGTACTTTAATTCCGCCACCAGTGAATGCACTAAGCCTGATAAGCGATCGGTCGTGGATATGTACGTTAGTGGTATCGAATTTGGCTTTTTTGTCTACGATTTTGCGGTGACATTTTGGAATTATTTGATCGTATTGTATTTATTTTTGTTTTCATTTTATTGCCATCTAAACATGACTAACACCGAATAAATAAATGTTGTCACTTTCAATATTCTGCATTATGACATAATTTCAAATATACACTAACACATGGCATGTTGAAATACGTTATCAATGACAACATATCAAATTATAAGAACAAATATTTTGATAAATTTGTATTACTACAATAAAACATAAAATTATACTTTTATCAAATCATATTAATGTAGAGTTTAACCTCGAAAGTGGCGCATTGTGCGTTGTCTTTTATCACTTTGAATCGATAATAAAAATCACATTTTGTGTTCTAATCAAGCACCAAAATATGAAAACGTCGGATTGAAGTCAACGAAGTGGATACTAAATCTAGCCAAAAATGTCACATTTATGGTTCTACATGCCTTTTCTACGATTGAAACCCCAAAATACATATTGTGCAATCATTAAATCAACAAAAATTACTTTCATCAAAGAACAACAAAAATAGAACATGCAAAATCAATGGCCGATCTTTTAATTCTCTTCATCAAGTTATTTTTATATCCTTTTTCATGGAGTACATTTTGTAATTCCCTGCAGATCAAACGGGAACCGTTCAGAAATTAATCCACTTGCACTTGATTGCCATCCAGTGAGTTGATTTTTTATTGTTACATAATGTACTTAGTAATAAACGATATGGATGCAATTGAACATGAAATATTATCCAACATTACACTTAGACAAAAAACTAAAGTTCCTTTTAGACACAAATTAAAGTAAAGGAACGGCGTTTTTATTGTTCCACATTTTACCGTCAATCAGTGTGTTGTGTGGTTATTGTTCCACATTTTACAGTGACAGTCAGTTTGTTGTGCGGTTGTTCCATATTTTACCGTCACAGTCAGTTTGTTGTGTGGTTATTGTTCCACATTTTACAGTCACAGTCAGTTTGTTGTGTGGTTATTGTTCCACATTTTACCGTCACAGTCAGTTTGTTGTGTGGTTGTTCCACATTTTACAGTCACAGTCAGTTTGTTGTCTGGTTATTGTTCCACATTTTACAGTCACAGTCAGTTTGTTGTCTGCTTATTGTTCCACATTTTATCGTCACAGTCAGTTTGTTGTGTGGTTGTTCCACATTTTACAGTCACAGTCAGTTTGTTGTGTGGTTATTGTTCCACATTTTACCGTCCCAATCAGTTTGTTGTGTGGTTATTGTTCCACATTTTACAGTCACAGTCAGTTTGTTGTGTGGTTGTTCCACATTTTACAGTCACAGTCAGTGTGCTGTGTGGTTGTTGCACATGTTACAGTCACAGTCAGTGTGCTGTGTGGTTGTTCCACATTTTACAGTCACAGTCAGTGTGTTGTGTGGTTATTGTTCCACATTTTACAGTCACAGTCAGTTTGTTGTGTGGTTGTTCCACATTTTACAGTAACAGTCAGTTTGTTGTCTGGTTATTGTTCCACATTTTACAGTCACAGTCAGTTTGTTGTGTGGTTATTGTTCCACATTTTACAGTCAGTCAGTTTGTTGTGTGGTTGTTCCACATTTTACAGTCACAGTCAGTGTGCTGTGTGGTTGTTACACATATTACGGTCACAGTCAGTGTGCTGTGTGGTTGTTCCACATTTTACAGTCACAGTCAGTTTGTTGTGTGGTTGTTCCACATTTTACAGTCACAGTCAATTTGTTGTGTGGTTATTGTTCCACATGTTACCGTCACAGTCAGTTTGTTGTGTGGTTATTGTTCCATATTTTACATTCAGTTAGTTTGTTGTGTGGTTATTGTTCCACATTTTACCGTCACAGTCAGTTTGTTGTGTGGTTGTTCCACATTTTACAGTCACAGTCAGTTTGTTGTCTGGTTATTGTTCCACATTTTACAGTCACAGTCAGTTTGTTGTGTGGTTATTGTTCCACATTTTACCGTCCCAGTCAGTTTGTTGTGTGGTTATTGTTCCACATTTTACAGTCAGTCAGTTTGTTGTGTGGTTGTTCCACATTTTACAGTCACAGTCAGTGTGCTGTGTGGTTGTTACACATGTTACCGTCACAGTCAGTGTGCTGTGTGGTTGTTCCACATTTTACAGTCACAGTCAGTTTGTTGTGTGGTTATTGTTCCACATTTTACAGTCACAGTCAGTTTGTTGTGTGGTTATTGTTCCACATTTTACCGTCCCAGTCAGTTTGTTGTGTGGTTATTGTTCCATATTTTACAGTCACAGTCAGTTTGTTTTGTGGTTCCACATTTTACAGTCACAGTCAGTGTGCTGTGTGGTTGTTACACATGTTACCGTCACAGTCAGTGTGCTGTGTGGTTGTTCCACATTTTACAGTCACAGTCAGTTTGTTGTGTGGTTGTTCCACATTTTACAGTCACAGTCAGTTTGTTGTGTGGTTATTGTTCCACATGTTACCGTCAGTCAGTTTGTTGTGTGGTTATTGTTCCACATTTTACAGTCACAGTCAGTTTGTTGTGTGGTTGTTCCACATTTTACAGTCACAGTCAGTTTGTTGTGTGGTTATTGTTCCACATTTTACCGTCACAGTCAGTTTGTTGTGTGGTTATTGTTCCATATTTTACATTCAGTCAGTTTGCTGTGTGGTTGTTCCACATTTTACCGTCACAGTCAGTGTGCTGTGTGGTTGTTACACATTTTACCGTCACAGTCAGTTTGTTATGTGGTTGTTACACATTTTACCGTCACAGTCTGTTTGTTGTGTGGTTGTTACACATTTTACCGTCACAGTCAGTTTGTTGTGTGGTTATTGTTCTACATTTTACCGCCACAGTCAATTTGTTGTGTGGTTGTTCCACATTTTACCGTCACAGTCAGTTTGTTGTTTGGTTGTTAAACATTTTACCGTCACAGTCAGTTTGTTGTGTGGTTGTTCCACATTTTATCGTCACAGTCAGTTTGTTGTGTGGTTGTTCCACGTTTTACAGTCAGTCAGTTTGTTGTGTGGTTGTTCTATATTTTACTGTCACAGTCAGTTTGTTGTGTGGTTGTTCCACATTTTACAGTCACAGTCAGTTTGTTGTGTGGTTGTTCCACATTTTACAGTCAGTCAGTTTGTTGTGTGGTTGTTCCACATTTTACCGTCACAGTCTGTTTGTTGTGTGGTTATTGTTCTACATTTTACCGCCAGTCAGTTTGTTGTGTGGTTGTTCCACATGTTACCGTCACAGTCAGTTTGTTGTTTGGTTGTTAAACATTTTACCGTCACAGTCAGTTTGTTGTTTGGTTGTTAAACATTTTACCGTCACAGTCAGTTTGTTGTGTGGTTGTTCCACATTTTACAGTCAGTCAGTTTGTTGTGTGGTTATTGTTCCACATTTTAGTCAGTCAGTTTGTTGTGTGGTTGTTCTATATTTTACTGTACCAGTCAATTTGTTGTGTGATTGTTCCACATTTTACAGTCACAGTCAGTTTGTTGTGTGGTTGTTCCACATTTTACAGTCAGTCAGTTTGTTGTGTGGTTGTTCCACATTTTACCGTCACAGTCAGTTTGTTGTGTGGTTGTTCCACATTTTACAGTCAGTCAGTTTGTTGTGTGGTTGTTCCACATGTTACCGTCGCAGTCAGTTTGTTGTGTGGTTGTTCTACATTTTACCGCCACAGTCAGTTTGTTGTGTGGTTGTTCCACATTTTACCGTCACAGTCAGTTTGTTGTGTGGTTGTTCCACATTTTACCGTCACAGTCAGTTTTTTGTGTGGTTGTTCCACATTTTACAGTCACAGTCAGTTTGTTGTGTGGTTGTTCCACATTTTGCCGTCACAGTCAGTTTGTTGTGTGGTTGTTCCATATTTTACAGTCAGTCAGTTTGTTGTGTGGTTGGTCCACATTTTATCGTCACAGTCAGTTTGTTGTGTGGTTGTTTCACATTTTACCGTCACAGTCAGTTTGTTGTGTGGTTGTTACACATTTTTCCGTCCCAGTGAGTTTGTTGTGTGGTTGTTGCACATTTTACAGTCACAGTCAGTTTGTTGTATGGTTATTACATTCTATTGTTGGTCTTTTATTGTTCTAGAGTTTTGTCAAACAACATTATTTTTTTTCCTTCCATTTATAGTTCACACTTATTGGTACGTTTCAGAACAACTCTATTGTCTACCCATACAACCTTTATTTGCTTAAATAGAGGTGTGGCAAAATACTTGGTAAATAGTATTTTCACCTTCAACAATCCATAAGATTCGCTTGAACGAAGGTTAAAAATATCATTGTCACCTTCAACAATCTGTTCTTTTAAGTACGATGTTAAATATTGTGTTATGCTGCAATGTCAAACAGGAAATCCAAAATAACTACCGAATTTACTGGAAATAGTAGAAACAAGACTCCTTTCAATCGTTTTCAAGGGTGTCTTCTCACGTTTCTGTTTCTAGCCGTCCGCTCTACATACATCAGGTACTAGTAGACTGTTATGTGTATACCAGACGAGAAAGCAAACATTTATGGTATATGTACATTAAATGATCTTTATTGAACAGCAAATGTACTGAAAGCAAGCTAATTTTCCGCTATGCTTGTTCGGTATAATAAAACGATCACGATTATCTATGAAAGTAGACATTAAGAAGGCTTAACAACTTTTTCATGTTGACAATACACACATACTGGCTACGACGTGTGAGTTCAACCTCCAGAATTGTCAACGCGAATCGAATCGTTTCCTCAAGGGGAAACAACACCTTGAGTATTGACAATGTGGATGTTCATCTCACACGAAGGCAATACTAGTTGTCATATCTTTCTCGTTTAACAGTAAGGTTGATTTTAATAATAATTGTAAACATTTCCAACGGAATTAACTTTTGCTGGAGGCCTATACATGTATTTGGTTTCAGCTTTAATTGTTGTTTCTTTGTGCGTAATTGGATGTTCATCGGGTCTCTGATTTTGTCAATTAAAGTCAGAGAAATGGAAGGGACAATCGAGAATGGAAAATCCAGAGACACTGCTAACATTTGGCACACGTGCAAACAAAACAAATAAAAACAACACAACACCCAGAACTAAAATCAGCAACACGGACCCCACCAAAAACTGGGGATGAACCCAAGTGCTTGAGTAAGTTAAATAGTTACACACGTTATAGTAAGATCTGGTAAAGTCTTGTCGGTAACAGAAGAAAGACATCTACGTAATGTATGTATCCAATGATAATCAGAATATGAAGAGTTAGGTGTAATAAATATTGATGTCTACGACATAAGAAGGGCATACTTGCATAGTACTGCACTTTTCATTTAATTGTTTATTTATTTTAAGAAAATTCAATATTTTATTATAAATCCTTTTCCTATTCCGATTGACAGGATTGTTTTACGTTGCATCTAATAATTTTTTCATTGCTACGTTTATTTTGTACAGATTTGTCCACTATATTTTTCAATTCAATTTAGATTGCTAATTTTCCAATTTACATTGTTAAACACGTTAACTATTAATCTAAAAAAGCGTAAGGAGAACCTTTAAGGCATGAATTTCATTTATTGATTGTTCAAAAGTAAAATAAAAACAATTAACGAATTTGTTAGGAAAATCCAAATATTAGCAAAATGAACGTAATGTAAGCTTGTCGTTACCGCTATATGTAGATCACTGCAAGTTATAACCACTATTGTTTCACAAACGATGTATATATTATAATGCAACGTAGATATCTAATTTAATTTTCACGACGCGTTACTGGAATAACATTAATCAAGTACGTTCAAAGGTCAAAATATTTGAAAGCTAAATAATTTAGAAGTCTTTCGGAACAAGAAAACCAAAACAGTTTATGCCCGAGGCAGTAAAAGCTTAGTTTTAGTAATAATTACACTATTTGGGAACTGTAAATTTCAATAATAAATAATATATTTAATAAGCTATATTAGTGCCGACTCGCGGGCTACCCGCGGATATGATTTGATAGACTTTCACACTAAGCGAAGAATATTTAATCGGTGATATTCATATGAAGCCTTTACTTTATCCAGAACTAATCCTATTCTCCGCAATTTATCTGAACATTAAATGAACCAATCAATAATGCAATTTATTTTATATGTAATACGGACTTTATTTTCCATATTGTGGTGGGGCCGTTGTGGTCATGATCGTATGGTAGTTGGATTTACAACTACCTATGCAATCTGACTATCACCAATTACGTTGTGGGTTCGAACCCCGTTCATGACGAAGTGTACTCGATACAACAGTATGTGATAAAGTTTGTCAGTGACTTGCGACAGGTCGGTGATTTTCTCCGGGTACTCTTGTTTCCTCCGCCAATAAATCTGACCGCTGATATATTGTTGAAAGGGTCGTTAAACTCATAACTCCCGCCCAATTTTAAAGCCACCATTTTAATCATCTTCTATATATTTTGGTATTCTCTTTGCCATCATAATTATTAATCAAATACTGTTTAACAAAGAACTGGAGACAAAAGCCAATCAATCAAATCAATCATTAGTAGTTTTTTTTTTTTCATTTTACTCCATTTTGTCTTTGTTTCTTAAGTTCAGGGGGTCATCTCATTTAAGATGAAATATTGTTCTTAAGCCCAATAAACGTGATTGATTCGTGATTAAGTTCTATTTCTGATACTCATCATTGTATTGTAACAATTAAGAATATATGTTTTCAAGGAATTTAAAAATCCTAAATGATAAAATAAGAAGCCTTTGTCACACGTTATTGATAGGATAGGTATTTAATTGAGTTTCTATTGATTGAAGCTGTTCATTGATATATAAATTTGAATGCAGCTTGATGTTGAATGTTATCGTCTTAGAACATTAATGTATTTAAAGACATTCCAAACTGAATGGTTAATATAGGAAAATATTAATTTTACAAAAGATATCGCATGATGTTTAGAATATATTTTTTAAATAATTGTTTAATTGATGCAACTGAAATATAGAACGCCATTAAATAAATTATTTTCACATTTTTTTTTCCATTAATATAAAATCAAAACATCAAAACGAAACACCTGCATTGTCTATCACCCCGCGGAAAAAACAATGATAATAGATCTAGTTTATCGCCTCTGCATTTTGTGGTATGACACAAGACAAACATGTCGCTTTGAGCGTGTTGTATTAAATAGAGAGCACATGCCCACCATACATGGACTTTCGTATGGATGAGAAATTATTCATAAGAAGAGTTTGAAGATACCAAAAGGATTATCAGAATCCGTTAATCGACGAAGTACTTAGTCTATTTCAGCAAATGTTAGGACACGTCATGTACACCTTCAGAACTGGACTCAAATCGTCCTAATGTTCATTTGTTTTTAAGATAAAAGACTGAATATGCATTCATGAGATTATAAATAAACTATCATTGAAGAAAAACTTGAAGACGCCAAAGGTGATAATCAGAAGCCGGAAGTCAAAAAAGGACAGACGACACAATGACCAAAAGAAAAAGGACAAAAGGACAAACAACGATCTACAAAACAGGACACAGAAAACTATAGATCGATCAACACGAACCCCACTAAAAACCTGGGGTTAGTTCTATCTTTAGTTTTATGTGTATGTTTTGTAGATTGTTGTTTGTCCTGTTGTCCTTTTTCTTTTGGCCATTGTGTTGCCTGATTGAGAAATATGCTGTCCAGTTCTGAAGGTGTCCTAACATTTGCTGAAATAGACTAAGTACTTCTTCGATTTACGGATTCTGATTACCCCATTTGGTGTCTTCGAACTCTTCTTCCAGAACATATATCTTTCTTTGGGGTGAAAGCTGCTAAGTTTCATATTGGAACAATATTGTACAACTGGTCGTATACCTACCCACGCTAACTCTACCAGTACGTATCTTGTATGGTAGTGTAATTGGTTCTCTCTCATCCTTAAAGTGATAACTTACACATAGATTGGAATGATATAACAACTAATGTTATAGTGAAAAACAAAACATACCACACAGTCGAAACAAATTCAAAATCAAATAACAAAATAGTAGAAAGAGGCAAAATCGATACCCTTAACACACAAATACATGACCCCTAACACACAAATACATGACCACTAACACACAAATACATGACCACTAACACACAAATACATGACCACTAACACACAAATATATGACCACTAACACACAAATACATGACCCCTAACACACAAATACATGACCACTAACACACAAATACATGACCCCTAACACACAAATACATGACCCCTAACACACAAATACATGACCACTAACACACAAATACATGACCACTAACACACAAATACATGACCACTAACACAAAAATACATGATCGATACCCCTAACACATACATACATGACCCCTAACACACAAATACAGGACGCTCAATTTCTTCGCTTGGTACTGGCACTTCAATAAAAAAGTGGCGGGGTTAAGCTAGTTTTATGGGCCCAAATGCAAATAATCGTAAATACCACTGTTACCGGGGGAGAGATGTGCTGTTAATACCTTATGTCAGTTAGATACATGGGGTGTCTATGAGTACTCTTGTTTCCTTCGCCATAAACTGACCACCATTATATGATAATCTATGCATTTTTTCAAGTAACATAACATAACAAGTAACATGTAGTTGCTTTGATATGATTGATTAGATAAATGTATTTTTAAGAAATTGTATTGACAAGATATTGCATGCATGGATGACTCTGTTGTTCTTCGTTAGTTACTACTTTACAGATTTTTGGCTGATGAATCGGCAAGATTGTTGAAAGCTTATACGCATTATGATATTAAAATTCATTTCAACCAGACCTAGATACCCTTCCGGAGCACCCGAATTCACTCCCGGTCATTAGTGCGGTTCGTGTTATTCGATCTTTATTTGTATATGTAGTTTTATGTAGATCGTTGTTTGTTCATCTGTCCTTTCTCTTTTTGGCCATCGTATTGTCTGTCCTTCGATTTAAAGATTCTGATTATCACTTTGGTATCTCCAAACCCTTCTAGGCATTTATAAACATATGCATTATGAATAATACTATTTCATTTCTATAATAAATTCAGCACAAGACAAATGAACAGACCACATTCTTGATTAAACATTAAAACAGGATGTTTGTAAAGCTATTGCCTGTTAAATTTATTAAACCGTTCTTGTCCACTTCAAGCATTATGACGATCGGCGACAAACCTCATTACACTCCTTATAAACCGATAAACTATAGAAGGAACAATTTGACCTGATTAGCATCATGTGAATGACATTTGTCGAGCTGTCAATGAATAAAAGCTTTAATCAACTTCAGCTTAAGCACTTCCTTGTTTACAATAAAGAAAATTACTGAAAATGATAGATGATCAATCGCTTGAAACTGTCATGTCACTACGCGTGTCTGAACATAGACGTTTTCTGCATATCTTTCTTTTGAATTTGAACGTACCTGAGTAAAGGTTATTCCAGAAAGTCAGCACGTGCTCTAAATTGTATATATACGTTTTAATTCATGCATCTAAAAATGAAACTCAACTAGTATGAAAGATACATCATACCTGTGTAATTATTATCGTGAAAGAATAAAAAAAATCTCTCTTACATGCATAATTAGTAAAGTATCTATATCCCTGAATTTAAAAACAATGATGCGTCCTTTTTCAGTAAAGCTGTGTAAATAACATCATATATTTTCTCTATTTCTAGTAAAAACATTTACGCATAGATACAATATAATACAGTAGAATACATTTATATAATAGTTACTTATGCATAGGGCAGTATCGTGATTTATAGACTGCTCAAGGGACAGTATATTGACTGAAACAGTGATAATGCTTGAGCCGCAAGCGAGGGCATTATCAGTGTTGAAGTCAATACTACTGTCCCAAGGGCAGTTTATCTATCACGATTATGCCATTATACATAAGTAACTAATATTTTTATTTTATTTCATTGAAGGAAATAAGACTTTCTAAATAATTTTGCTCATTTTAGTACAATGTTGGTTTACATTGACAACTGTACGTCTCCGTTGCGTTTTAAAAAGGGATGTCGCAACTATAAAACCTCGAGCGGCCATTAACATGATAATGCCCGCAGTCATTATCATGTTAATGACTGGTGAATTTCTTTAACGCATATTAATGCATGACACATGGCCATCTCTACACCAATGAAAAAGTCGAATTTAGAACTGATATGAAATAAATAAATATAATACATCATAAATACTAATACAGTGGACAACAGAAACACTGATTCACGTGTTCCATGACGCTAAGAATGTTAGAATGGCCATTCCTTTAAATGACATTAATCATGAAGTCCCAATGCCATCTAAGGAAATAGGTTCCAATGATCCGATTCTAATTTTGAGGGAGGGGAGTGACGGCAGTTTAAATCTTCGATCATCGTCGGTATTCATATCTAGTGTACTGTTTACTATTGAAGTGTAATTAATGGCCAGTTTTGGCCATTAGTAATCAGAATCAAATAAATCATATCACGCGCAGCTTCTGGCTAAACGGAACGCAATGGACTCAAAAGCTGTGGTTTGCGACGATGAATACAGATTTACAGTCAAAACACATTATCCGGAATTCTCATTATATAAACGAAGTTCCCGAAGAAGAAAACAAATGCAATTTTAGACTGAAACCATTACGATCTTTGAAATTTGTCATCTTAAGTATGACTCTTATTCTTCTAATTGCGTCTTGGCTTTCTTATTTTGCACACGTTTTACAGTAATTGAAACATTCAACAATACAATAAGACGTGCAATGTGTAATGCTGAATAGGGAATTTCTAATTTGTTAAGTATTGCACGCCTTGGTTGTATAGGAACGCATCGAACGTTGTCGATAAAGAGTACAAAGACATATTGATACCATTGATTGACGACGGAAATAAAAAAAACATCGCCAAATTATGACATTTTTTTCACACTCCCTTTTTTTTTTATTTCGTAATCTCATTCACATAAAATCATTGACTGATTTTCCTGAAAAGTACAATTCAATGTATTTTAAAGTTAACTACCACATTTCACAGTTCTTAATGTTAGCGTAACCTCGATATTGACTATTTTCATGCTACTGTCCAGTGTGTGCCAATTTCAATACCAAACTGACCCGAGGCTTAATTTTTATTGATGAACATCATATTTTCTGATAAATCAGCATCTTATCGCATATAAAGCCACCAGAAGTGGGCGTTAATAGATTGTATTCTTCTGACAGTGGTTGAACCCTACAATTGAGACATAATGACTAGTAACCGACCATCAATTCATCTCTCTAAGACGGGATGAAAGGCTATTTTTGTTGCGTCGTCAATTCTTTAGCCTATTAACTCATTATTATAAATTCATTTGAGGAACGTAAGGATTCGTCTGATAGGATAACAATTCTACAGTTCTGTTGTTATTGTCGTAATTCGCACTTTTTCTTAATAATATCCAATCCCAGTTTCAACATTTTTATCTACATAATGTATTGTTTGTAACTCTGTCGTTCTGAATATAGCTGGAAATAAACGTTAGAGAATACCGAAGGGGCAATCAAAACAGAACAATTCAGAGAAACAGGCAACACAGGGAACACAAGACGAAGAAAAACAAAACAAAAACACAACATATATGCTGGACAACACTATGCACAAACAAACACACATAACGTAAATAAGACACGCACCCTCCTACAAACTGGAGGTAAAGACGAACCGAACATCGTTGCAAAAATAATTGGTTACTTGTTAAAAATTTGACAGTTTCTACCTTTGCTGATGAACTGTTAGTCCCTGAAGGTATTATATGCCCAGTAATCAGTGTGTCGGTACTGACATCGTATATTATGGACATTTACAGTACCTTATTAATGCTATTTTTTATTTAGTCTAAGGTTCTCCTCCCTCAGACATAGGTGACCTTGTCGATTTTGGCTTTCCTATTTAGGTCGTTTTGTTTTCTTGCTGCCAACAACCTTTGAAGCTCTTGGCTTATCAATTGCTTTGACTTTGAGCGTACTTGATCAATATTGTTCCAGAAGACGCCCGCACTAAATTAGATATCTACGTTTTTATCACAATTTCAGCTTGCATGACTCTGTTAAGCCAATGTCGTTTTTTGTGAATTTATTGTTATCCGTGAAAAAATGATTTTATTACATAATGAAAAAACAGTGAAAAATAATACTTTTACAGTATGTTCTGAAATGTCGAATTGATGAATATTGAATAAGCAGCAATCACAACAAAAATTAAGACTCCAAATAGGTAATTAGAAACAGTTAATCGAAAGATAGATAATGCAATAGCCAAAAGAAAAAGGACAAAACGACAAACAACGGTCCACAAAATATCACATAAGACTAAATATTGAGCAACACCAACCCCACAGACTACTTATAGTCACACCGCTACACAGACTACTTATAGTCACACCGCTACACATACTAATTATAGTCACACTGCTACACAGACTACTTATAGTCACAACGCTACACAGACTACTTATAGTCACACCGCTACACAGACTACTTATAGTCACATCGCTACACAGACTACTTATAGTCACACCGCTACACAGACTAATTATAGTCACACTGCTACACAGACTACTTACAGTCACACCGCTACACAGACTACTTATAGTCACAACGCTACACAGACTACTTATAGTCACAACGCTACACAGACTACTTATAGTCACAACGCTACACAGACTACTTATAGTCACACCGCTACACAGACTACTTACAGTCACAACGCTACACAGACTACTTATAGTCACAACGCTACACAGACTACTTATAGTTACACCGCTACACAGACTACTTATAGTCACACCGCTACACAGACTACTTATAGTCACACCGCTACACAGACTACTTATAGTCACACCGCTACACAGACTACTTATAGTCACAACGCTACACAGACTACTTATAGTCACACCGCTACACAGACTACTTATAGTCACACTGCTACACAGACTACTTATAGTCACACTGCTACACAGACTACTTATAGTCACACCGCTACACAGACTACTTATAGTCACACCGCTACACAGACTACTTATAGTTACACCGCTACACAGACTACTTATAGTCACACCGCTACACAGACTACTTATAGTTACACCGCTACACAAACTACTTATAGCTACACCGCTACACAGACTACTTATAGTCACACCGCTACACAGACTACTTATAGTTACACCGCTACACAGACTACTTATAGTCACACCGCTACACAGACTACTTATAGTTACACCGCTACACAGACTACTTATAGTCACACCGCTACACAGACTACTTATAGTCACACTGCTACACAGACTACTTATAGTCACATCGCTACACAGACTACTTATAGTCACACCGCTACACAGACTACTTATAGTCACACCGCTACACAGACTACTTATAGTCACACCGCTACACAGACTACTTATATAGTCACAACGCTACACAGACTAATTATATTCACACCGATACACAGACTACTTATAGTCACACCGCTACACAGACTAATTATAGTCACACTGCTACACAGACTACTTACAGTCACACCGCTACACAGACTACTTATAGTCACAACGCTACACAGACTACTTATAGTCACAACGCTACACAGACTACTTATAGTCACACCGCTACACAGACTACTTATAGTCACACCGCTACACAGACTACTTATAGTCACACCGCTACACAGACTACTTATAGTTACACCGCTACACAGACTACTTATAGTCACACCGCTACACAGACTACTTATAGTTACACCGCTACACAGACTACTTATAGTCACACCGCTACACAGACTACTTATAGTTACACCGCTACACAGACTACTTATAGTCACACCGCTACACAGACTACTTATAGTTACACCGCTACACAGACTACTTATAGTCACACCGCTACACAGACTACTTATAGTCACACTGCTACACAGACTACTTATAGTCACATCGCTACACAGACTACTTATAGTCACACCGCTACACAGACTACTTATAGTCACACCGCTACAAAGACTACTTATATAGTCACAACGCTACACAGACTAATTATATTCACACCGATACACAGACTACTTATAGTCACACCGCTACACAGACTAATTATAGTCACACTGCTACACAGACTACTTACAGTCACACCGCTACACAGACTACTTATAGTCACAACACTACACAGACTACTTATAGTCACAACGCTACACAGACTACTTATAGTCACACCGCTACACAGACTACTTATAGTCACACCGCTACACAGACTACTTATAGTCACACCGCTACACAGACTACTTATAGTCACACCGCTACACAGACTACTTATAGTCACAACGCTACACAGACTACTTATAGTCACACCGCTACACAGACTACTTATAGTCACACCGCTACACAGACTACTTATAGTCACACCGCTACACAGACTACTTATAGTCACACCGCTACACAGACTACTTATAGTTACACCGCTACACAGACTACTTATAGTCACACCGCTACACAGACTACTTATAGTCACACTGCTACACAGACTACTTATAGTCACACCGCTACACAGACTACTTATGGTCACACCGCTACACAGACTACTTATAGTCACACCGCTACACAGACTACTTATAGTCACACCGCTACACAGACTACTTATAGTCACAACGCTACACAGACTAATTATATTCACACTGCTACACAGACTACTTATAGTCACACCGCTACACAGACTAATTATAGTCACACTGCTACACAGACTACTTACAGTCACACCGCTACACAGACTACTTATAGTCACAACGCTACACAGACTACTTATAGTCACAACGCTACACAGACTACTTATAGTCACACCGCTACACAGACTACTTATAGTCACACCGCTACACAGACTACTTATAATCACACCGCTACACAGACTGCTTATAGTCACACCGCTACACAGACTACTTATAGTCACACTGCTACACAGACTACTTATAGTCACACCGCTACACAGACTACTTATAGTCACACCGCTACACAGACTACTTATAGTCACACCGCTACACAGACTACTTATAGTTACACCGCTACACAGACTACTTATAGTCACACCGCTACACAGACTACTTATAGTTACACCGCTACACAAACTACTTATAGTTACACCGCTACACAGACTACTTATAGTCACACCGCTACACAGACTACTTATAGTTACACCGCTACACAGACTACTTATAGTCACACCGCTACACAGACTACTTATAGTTACACCGCTACACAGACTACTTATAGTCACACCGCTACACAGACTACTTATAGTCACACTGCTACACAGACTACTTATAGTCACACCGCTACACAGACTACTTATGGTCACACCGCTACACAGACTACTTATAGTCACACCGCTACACAGACTACTTATAGTCACACCGCTACACACACTACTTATAGTCACACCGCTACACAGACTACTTATAGTCACACCGCTACACAGACTACTTATAGCCACACCGCTACACAGACTACTTATAGTCACACCGCTACACAGACTACTTATAGTCACACCGCTACACAAACTACTTATAGTTACACCGCTACACAGACTACTTATAGTCACACCGCTACACAGACTACTTATAGTCACACCGCTACACAGACTACTTATAGTCACACCGTTACACAGATTACTTATAGTCCCACCGCTAGCAACACCAACCCTGCAACCTACTTATAATCATACCGCTAGCAACACCAACCCCACAGACTACTTATAGTCACACTGCTACACAGACTACTTATAGTCACACTGCTACACAGACTACTTATAGTCACACCGCTAGCAACACCAACCCCACAGACTACTTATAGTCACACCGCTAGCACATACATCTAAACACTAATAACACATGGCCATTCTAATGGACCAAGTACAAAATGTAGTCCCAAGTTTTCTCTCATGGTGATCAATTGTATATGGCATATATTGGATTATTTTGTAATATTTTATTGTGTAACAGTAGAGCATAGTTTATTACCAAAAAATCCAATGTCTCCGATGAGATTCGATCCCGGGACATTTCGCATTGTAAGCGACCGCTATATCAACTGAACTAAATAAGATCTCAACTAACACAGTTAGCAGAGTTGGATATGAACATACTGCCGTACCGATAACTTAGGCAGTGTAGCGTTCCCGTTAGAATTGCATATATTTGGATGTTGGTTTGAAAGATTAATTACATGATGATATGTAACATCGTTAATGAATAAACAAGGTTATTTCTATGGGTCTTTAATTGCTAGTCTTTCTTGGAATTATATATTTCTGCACCGTAATATTCAATAATTAATCTAAATATAATGACACGACTACTACATCAGACCTGGTCTTAATTGAAGGAGAAGTAAATTACTAAGAATATTCTATTATATTATCGAAAAGGGGAGGCAACTGACAGAAATCGAACAGTTTACCTAGTACATTTAATGCATGTCAAAGCAAACAACTATATTCGTCCTTTTCCTCAAAATTAAAAGGTTGTGATATGACTGCCGGGTAAAAAGTGTTAATGGAAGTGGTAAATGGAAAAGTGCTACGTGTGAGGTAATTATTATCAGTGGGTGATATTTGTTTTCACCGATATAATACTTTATATGCAATGTAAAAATAAACGATATACAATTATTGTCTTTTGTAGCGGTCAATATGAGTTTGTCATGTATCTTACAAAATCAATATTGAAAGAGGCAAAAGGACGAGGTCAATATAGGTTCAGCATGTCCACAAATCTCACATTGGTCGATTTGAAAGACTCCGTGTGTGTCATATAGTGAATAGTGGTAACTAATGAACACAAAGGACTGTCAGTAAAGATGCTAAATTGAATAAAAACTGGGTCAATATTAAATGGGTTAGGGTTATGTTGTTTAACATCACTTTCAACAATATTTCAGTTATATCGTGGCGGTCAGTTTTATTGGTGGAGGAAACCGGAGAAACCACCAACATGTCGCAAGTCACTGACAAACTTTATCACATAATGGTGTATCGAGTACACCTTACCATTAGGGAGATTCGAACTCACGTAAGTGGTGATGTCAATACTATAATAGTTGTACAATATAAAATTTTAAACGTACAAACAGCCATACAATTCAAAAATGTAAGAGACTGTACACATGTATATAAATGTATTACTTTTTACTATTATACATTGTATGTACATGTCTAAGAGAACGTATTTACAGCATAAACAAATGTAATGTCAATCATATGTAATAATTATATGTATTACTGTTCAGAGATTCATTAATATAGAGAAGCCGTCGTGGTGGTGATCGTATTGTAGTTGGATTTATAACTACCTATGCAATCAGTGCCTATAACCACTAACGTTATGAGTTCGAATCCCGCTCATGGTGAGGTGTACTCGATACAACATTATGTGATAAAGTTTGTCAGTGACTTACGACAGGTCGGTGGTTTTTACCAGGTCCCCCGATGTCTTCAACCAATAAACCTGACAGCCACAATATAATTGAAATGTTGTTGAAAGTGGCGTTAAGCACCATAATTTGTTCTACATTTTTGTAAATCCATTTATCATGTTGTATTCGTGAGGAATAAATCTTGTTAGCTTTAAATGTGTTTGCTATTTTGTCTTTGTGTGTGTGGTTACCATATGTCAGACCTTATCCTTGTTTTCAATATTCTAAGCACCAAACCGGTTCGAAATATATATTATTAAACAAATAAGGACTGAAATGGCCGTATAATTTGAAAGCAAATATCAAGAAAACAAAATAACACATTTTAGACAACAACAGATGATGTTTTTGTGTAATATATATCGGACATTAATCAATTTCCAGGATAACGAATGGACCTTGAACATTTAATGGTATAAACGAGGACCCATTTCCTTCCGATTTCCCGTGTTTTGAAGAAATCAACATACACAAGATCAATTAAAAGATATTTTGATTGGCATATAGAAAACATCTATAATGTATTAGCTACATAAATTTTCTGGATTACGACAGCAACACTGTAAACATCCATTTATAAACATCAGTGCTTTTCCCCGATGGGGGCCTGTGATAAATATCTTTTCTTGGTGGATTGTAGGAATTTAGACTTTTGTTGTTTGTGTTGGTAGTTTGCTTGGTTGGTTGGTATGGACTGTTTTTGAAAGGACTTATACTTCTTGTTTAAGACATGGTAACATTCAAATTGTTTACAATTCTAACATATTTTACGTCTGCTTCCTATATTGACCTACACATCGACATTGACAATGAGGGATGGTTAAGAACGAAACTTACGACAAAAGAGATGATTTCAATATTGCCATTGTGAACTTTTTATTTAGATAGAGCAAAATTCCAGCAGCATCTGCATATTGAGAATATATGTCTCAATTAATACGATATTCCAATGCTTGTGGTTCATATCAGGATTTCTTTGATAGATGGTTGCTGCTAAGAAGGAAGTCACTGAACCACGGGTTCCTATTGGTTAAGTTTAAGTCATCACTTGGAAAGTGTTATGGTCGCCACCATGACATGGTTGACCGCTATAGAATATCTGTTTCACAAATGACCACGGCTATGTTCCACTTGTCGTAAATACTTCCCGGTACTTTCCTCATTTATGACTTATCACCGAGGTTTTATCTAGATTAAAACGACGGGTGCCACTAGTGGAGCAGGACTGCTTACCCTTCCGGAGCACATGAGTTCACTCCCGGTTTTAGTGGGGTTCGTGTTACTCGATATTTAGTTTTATGTGTATGGTTTGTAGATCGTTGTTTGTCCTTTTTCTTTTGGCCATTGTGTTGTCTGTCCTTTTTCGCCTTATAGCTTCTGATTACACATTTGGTTTCTTGAAGCTTTTATTAAATGATAATTTATGTATAATCTCATGAATGCATATTCAGTCTTGATACCTTCAACTCTTCTTATAACTTAATCATAAATTGCTACTAAGTTCATATATGCATTTGTGTTAAAATGCAAGAAGTTTATGTGTGTGAATTTTTATTAAATTCATAAGCAATATATTTTGCAATAGAAAGTCAAGTATGTTATCAAATGTTGTTTTGACCAAATATCAGTTCAATCAGTCATCCACCTACCTATTTGAATTAAATTTCACTCCTACACGTTGTCTTACATGTATACGTTGGTGATATAGGTAATTGAGGCTAATGTATGACATTTAGCCTTTCGGTCGTGATCGGTTTGAAAGTGTAAAAAAATCCGGAAATTGTCATTGCAAAAATCATGTAAAATCATCATGGACAGCTATTATATTTTTATTTAAGTGTCATAATTACAATATATACTGTATATATATATGAAAAAGGGTACAAACAAAATTTATTTTGGCCATGGCTTTGCTGAATAGTTAATCACTTGCTATTTAGTGATTCACAACAATGGATAATAGGTAAAAGCTGTATGCCTAGTAAATAGTTTACAGCAAAATTTATTGCAATAAGATTATTTGTGTTTAAGACATATATTTTTTATTATATATGACATTTATCATGTTATTATTAAGAAAGATCTGGTCTATTTGACGTCTAAGTTCTGGAAAAGTTTGTTGGTAGTCAAGCGAGGACATTATATTCAAAGCAGTCATTTGCTATGAAAAAAGAAAAGTTTGAGGATACCAAATAAGTAATCAGAAGCCATAAATAGAAGGACAGAAAATGCAATGACCAAAGGACAAACAGTGATCTACAAATCACTAGACAAAATACCTACCTTCAAAGACATTATTTAATAGTTAGTATGTTAAACTGAATACAGATCAGGCGGATATATCAATGTGTGAGCTCTGTTTACTGTACGAAGAGTTTGAAGATACCAAAGGGGAATCAGAATCCGTAAATAGAAGAAGGACGGACAACATAATGGCAAAAATAAAAAGGACAAACAATGATCTACAAAACATACACAAAACTAAAGATCGAGTGACACGAACACCCACTAAAAACCGGGGGTGATCTCGGGTGCCCCGGAAGTGTGACAATGCAATGGCCAACGGACAAGAAAGATAAACAATGATCTACAAATCACTACACAGGAAAGTAAGGGTTGCGTAACACGAACCTAAGTAAGCGTAGGTGTACCGGAAGGGTTAGTAGTATATTATATGCTAAGAATATATGCTACACAAAATGTAAGTTTATGAAATGACATCAGTAAACGGTGTTGACATTTGATTTTGATGGCGGTGGTAGATAAGCTTTATACACTAGGGCAGCATTAGAACTTGAACTATTGTCTTTACCGTTTAAGAACACAAGCATCATAAAATTGTTTTTCTCAGTCCATGCCGTGTAGGCCAATGACATCGTACATAGCTTTATAATGTCATGGGTAAGTTTAAATATTATGTTTAAGCTGTATCATCAATTATTCAGAAAATGTTAATCGTAAATAGCTCTGTGTATTATATTTTAGAAAATATGAGTTGCCAATTATTGGTTCTTTTTGCAGCGTAATGCTTTAATTCTTGTTGACAAAATCATGTATATTACATTACATGTACATCATTTTAATAAAAATACAAACAACTATGGTTAAAAACGCAAATTATATGATATGAAAAACTGCTCACATTAATGGATTTATATCAATATTTTCTCATAGTGAGAAGGTGTATTTTTGTTTTCTGTTTTGCATGTAAACAGTTGTGTCCTTGTGAAGTACATCTATTTGTCATGGTAAATAATGATGTGGATGTAAACAATGAATTCAGTCAGCGGGTACTAATTAGAAAATATAAATGAGTTATGCTTAAAGTAATTTTGATCAGAAATTCCTTGACATATATTGTAATTGCGGTGAAATCGGGCCCGAGTTTGTACATCGCGGATCGGAACTTTGAAGGGTAATTGAATCGGCGGTATATCGTAGTTCGTAATTAAAATGCCGTTTATTTCTTCTTACTTTCGGATTAATTGTAACTTCACGTAAATCATGGATTCAAGTAGAATCATAGTTACAAACCGGTCATCTTAGTGAAATGTTGTAGTCAAGCAAGTGTCACTAAAATGCTAACCTCACTTATAAACTGGATGAGCGGCGTGGTTAAAAAGAGCTCGTAATCTTGAATTTAAGATATCGTAGATATCTAATTTAGTGCACACGACACGTTTCTGGAATATCCTTCATCAGGTGATGCTCAATATAAAACAATTAAAAGCTTAATAATCTAAAAGAGTTTAGGAGCAAGCAAACAAATGACTAAATCAGGATAGACAAAAGCGGCTAAGATCACCTATGCCTGAGGGAGGAGAACCTTAGTTTTATTAATATTATATCAGCTGTAAATTTCAGTTATAGATATACCTAATAAACCATGTTAGTGCTGAAGTATTGACTACTGTGTGTGTGTGATATCGTTTGTGACTAATAGTCCAACAGTAAAGATATCGACCCAGTGATAGTAATAAAAACGTACATGTCGAATTTAGTGCGCGCGACGCGTTTCTTGAATAATCTGCATCAGGTGCGCTCAAAATAAAAAAAAATGGAAAGTCAAATAATTTAAAAGTGCTTAGGAGCAAGCAAGCAAAGGGCTAAATCAGGATAGATAAAAGCGGCTAAGGTCACATATTCCTTAGGAATATTCAATCTTGGTGACCCAGAAGTTGCCATATGTATAATATTAGTTATGTTAAAGAGAACTGATGGCCTCGACAATCATTTAAGTATTAGACAGTACAAAAGGAAGTTGTCAGAATGAGCTTCGCGGTTTTTTTGGGGTCAAATTGTGCGTGTTGTTCATATTTTTAGCTTCTGTGTTGTGTTGTGTTTTGTTTGTCTTTTGTCTTGTGTCTTGGGTGCCCATTGTTATTGTCTATTCGTGATTGGCCCTACAGTTTTCTCTAACGTTTATTGACATCAAGGATATACAATGTAGAAAGTCACATTCCGTATATACCGTTATATCACTGGTGCGTATTTTATTGGAAAAAAAACTATGCCGTGATAATCGATATGATGAAGTATATTCCTGTTTGGAAATCATGGAAAAGGGAAGGAAAAGCATCCAAGTCCAATGAACTTTCCTCATTTTTTTTTTAATTAACTTTGGAAGGCAATATTTATCATTATTACATTTCGTACTTTTACAATTATATAGAAACAGTGTAATTCTAACAATTCCGTCTTTCGTGATATTGCACGGTTGATCCCACGATTAAAATGATATTGCAAGATTGGCGATATATTTTTAGAATCAGGTATATTCCGAGCTATTTTTATCTTATCCCAAACTTCATATTCTGTCGAGCAGGCTGATATTTTTCAGTATCAATCATATTCACATTCAGATGACATGTTTATCATCTTAAATCAAACATAAACACGGATACAACTATATTTGTATTTTCGCGGGAAAAATCACATGATTCAAAATATTCAAAATACGCTTCCCCAAAACATAGTTCATAAGTAGTTTGCAAATATACCATTCATTTTTACAAGTTTATATAAATGTTAAGATTGTTGATTTTTTCCTTTAATGGTGATATTCATTTGGTTTATTTTATTACAAACATCAAAGTCGGCAATTCACCGGTTTTGTTTACCAATGCCGTTCCGTTTTAGAAAACATAAAGGTCACGACCTCGCTTATGACATAAAAATTATGACGTCTCAGCAGAGGTTATCAGAATTGTGACAAGTACATTTTTGTAGAACGATGTTTGTTGATATTGCTGACACGACAGTTCCTAATTTGATATATGTTTAAAAAATAAAATGTTAACTAGCTAATGGTGTTGCTGAATTTTATTTACTTTTGTCATCTTCACAGGAATTATCGTTTAAATGTTGGGAGAATTTGGTGATAACTCCTGCTCACTGTTGATAAGTCCAGCTCAGCTCACGCGAACTTTGATACGAGTTTTGCTTATGGAGTGAGCAGGTAGACATAGCGAGAGGGAAGGATGATAACATGTTTTATGGAACATGATATCGCATGCAGTGAAGTGCCATAATTGTATAATATTACACGATTTCAATTATAATCAAATGTATCTTGTATAATAAAAAGAATATTAAGCATTAGAAAATAGACAGATTAAGTAGTACATGTGTTCAATTACGGGGACTTCTGTCTACGTTTATCAGAGTCTTTTAGACACTGTTTCTTAAATTCAAGGAGAACTGTACATGTGGAGGCGATGAATGTATGAAACATTAATTGGACATGATTACAAAAATAATATGAAATACTTAGGTTAGTTAAATAGAGGACATGCACATATTTTGGGCGATTTATTTTGGCATATCAATATAATGGTGTGTAGGTGTATGTGTGCGATCCATTTTCTGTATCTGCTAATGTTCAAAGGTAGAACTCAACAATTTGATAAATCTAGAAGGTGCAGTAAAGTGTACCATAATTAATCAGAAGCAGCAAGTTATGACATATTTATAAAGATGCCATTGTATTTATACTAAGTAGTCTTATGTATTTTGAAAATGCTGTTCTTTAATGAAGGCCATTAATTTCTTCATAATTGACACTAAATCTGTTAGAGGTAAAAAAAAAATATCGTTTTTCGTTTAAAGAGTAATGGTCTTTTAATATTGTCTACTTTATTAGCTAGTCGTTAGTTGACTACAAGCATATACACTGATCCTGCTACATCCATTGTACTTGTCATTTATTTTTGAGAAAGTGTATTTGTGCAGGTTTTTTATTATTGTTTTTTTTTATTTTTTATCTCCATTGCCACTGGAGATCCAATTAGCAGGAGGGAAAGGAATATGATCGAATTAACCGGTTTCACGCCGCCACATGTGTGTGCCTGTTCCAAGCAGGACCTGATGTTTATCTACATATGTCGTGGTCCTGTGAATGAGTTGAGGTCATGGTTTTATTGACTCGGTGAAAGAATAACACGGGGCGATATATAAATGTATTGACCGATATAAAAAGACCAATTGTTTTATTATAATGTCAGGTTTTTGTTTATGGTGTTTAGTACCCCTTTTAACAATATTTCAGTTATATCGTTACTGTCAGTTTTATTGGTGGAGGAAACTAGACTACCCGGAGAAAACCACCGACCTGTCGCAAGTTACTGACTAATTTTATCACATAATGTTGTACCGAGGACACCTCGCCCGAGCACCTACATAAAAAAGCAATACTCTTAATTGTCAATCAATGAAATTAAATGTATTGCATCTGTGCTTTCTTTCTCACAGACTTACAAATACATACATAAAATATAATCTTCTTAGCGGCTTTTTCTAGTACATGTATACCTAACATAATAACAAAATGACCGATACAAAGAAAGAACCATTGGGTCTCATAAACATAGATGTAGGATAAAATGCACAGTTTATAGCGGTTTGAATTATTAATTAAAGCAAATTGACTGAAGACAAAACAAAGTAGAATCTCATATAAAAAGGTTTATACTTCGTATAAATTTTAAACGGAACGACTTTGTGTTAATCATATTTGTATATAGGTAACACTATTGAATTTTTACTGAATAGGTTGGGGGATTTTTTTTTTTTATTTAGTTGCTTGGGGTTATTTTCGTTTGTTTTGTTTTTTTCTTTTGTTGTTTTTTTTTTCTAAGAAAATGTATTCGTAATATCGTTGTCTTAGTATTGTTTATATCAACGCTAAAACTTTATAAAAGTGTGATCTATACAAACTCTTTACGGGTTGTTGACACCGCGTTTTGGTTCTACAGTTTATTTAACCTGACTGAACAGTAACAGTTTTCTAGACACCATTGTATTTGTTAATCAACAAATAATGAAATATATTCTGGTGTTTACTGTTATCCTCGTCTTGCTTATCAATGCTTTACCAGAGTTCTGGGGATATAGTAAAACAAACTGATTGACATTTTCAAAAAACAAAAACAAAACCCAAAGCCAAAAAAAAAAAGCTACAAATTACAATTTTCGCCCCATGAGAACATATCTAAGAAGTGATATTGTTGATGATCATTGATTATTGCAAGGGACAGAGAAGTGAAATGCAATTCACTGATGCTGCATTAAAAAATTCCAGACATTTGAAAACTCTTTTAATCCATTGATATTCTGAGCTGGTTTCTATGTTTGCATGGATATTTTGAGCCTTTTACACTCCTCAATATTTGGTTTATTCATTTCTATTATATTGTATGGTGCACAAATATTCCCGTGTGGGCAACTGAATTACTATTGGATGTTTTTCACACATTTTTGTATGATTGATATCAATATTAAATCTTTGCTTAATATCGTAACATTTGTATAACAACGAAAAGCTACATTTAATATAAATTTACTCTCGTAGAAATTGTTCAAACAAGTATTACATTTCTTCTTGATTTACTGGTCAATACATATTGACCTTAATGCAATAACAACAAAGTAAACAACTGATAACAACAAATTTTATTGACTGTATTACATAGTCGGTTACATTTACATTTACATTAGATAATTGTTTACCTTTATTCCGCATGGTAGTTGATTTACAACTATCTGTGCAATCAGTGCCTATCACCACTGACGTTGCGAGATCGAATCCTGCACAGGCGAGATGTGCTCGATACAATATTATCCAATAAAGTTTGTCAGTGGCTTACGACAGATCGGTGGTTTTCTCCGGGTACTCCGGTTTCCTCCACCAATAAAACTGACCACCACGAAATAGCTGAAATATTGTTGAAAGTGGCGTTAAACACCACAAACCTAAACCTAAACCTATATTAATTTCATTGAGATATTTGGCTATAGAATAGCGTGTGTAGAATAAAGTCTTATTGCAAGAAAATATCTTGATATTAAATGATAACAAATGGAAATTGATTTTGGTTTAAGGAAGTTTTCTCCTGATTTCAATCTTGTTTACATACTTTTTTGTCTTCAGGAAATATAACATTGATTACTTTGCATGTCATTTCAACAACCACAATCTAATCTGGCAAATTTTCAAACCATTTTCTCCTAAGACTAATTAATTGGACTAGCCAAGAACACCTTTCCTGGAATTCTTCCTAATAAGACATGGCTGTAATACATTGCAAATATTTTAGAATATTTCTTATATATCAATTAACCTTGCGGCCATTGAAATTCCAATTCTTATCTTCTAATTTGATTATTATAAATAAAGTTACAGTGTTCCGTGTCTAAAATGATAATATATTTCCCGAGGACGGACCACTATTATATTTAACAATGGGTAGACTGTTGATGATGACCGCTAGTCAATTGTCTCTGAATATCAAGCATGCTATATTCAATTTCAGAAGAACGCTGTAGGCAATGACAACACAATACGAAACTACTCTTTTTTCCGATTGGTCAATATTTCCTACTGTCTTGCATATAATTGGATGATCAAAGAGAATGAACAGTAACCGTATATGTGGTATATATCTCTCCGTTTATCCAATATTCCAGAGCTTGTGGTTCTTATTATAATTTACTTGATAGAGAGTTGCTGCTAACAAGAGAGCTACTGGACCAAGGGTTTATATTGGTTAAGTTGAATTTATCACTTCGGAAGTTATACCGTTGCCATCATCACTTGGTTTACCATTACGGAATATATATATCACAAATGACCAAGGATATGATCCACTTGTCATAAGCACTTCCCGATCCTTTCCTCGTTCATGTCTTATCATCGTGTTTGTAAATATAGTAACTCGACGGGTGTCACATATGAAGCAGGAACTGCCTACCCTTCCGGAACACATGAGTGCACCCCGGATATGTATTGGTGTTCGTGTTGCTTGATCTTTAGTTTTTTGTAAAATATTTGGTAGATCATTGTTTGTCCTTTTTCTTTTGACCATTTTATTTTCTGTATGTCCATTTACGGTTTTTGATTGCCCCTTTAGTATCTTCAAAATGTTCTCACATGACCCGATACCGGATTATCAGTGTACTTCGCATAGAAATCCGACAAACTCCTAATTTTAATTAAATTTGAAATCCTCTTGCCAAGATTATTTTTGCCACAATTTATTGACTACATTCACTATTCACTGTATCATCGCACGCAAGCATTTTATAATATAGTGCAGTACAGTTTACCCTTACAATAATTCGTCTATGTCATAATAATAATACTTCCACAAAAAATATAAATCAATTTCAAGCATTGTTGGAACTGAAACGGTAAATATGCAGGTTTAGACTTCTGGAATAATCCGATTTGCTCGAGATTAGCTTTCAATTACTATAAATTGAATTTCTTATCAAGTCAATTTCCTCTTTATTACAGAGGGTTTCAAAACACAGCTGTACTACATAGCGATTAGATTGCTAGAAAATCATAATTTAATAGTTCATAGTAATAGAGTTTCGTTAATTTACCCAATCTAATTTTGATAGCTACATGTATGATATTCGCTGATACATGTAATTTGTGCAGATTTCCTGCAAATGTTACATTTTCGATATATTATTCAATAGTTCCTGCAATTGTTACATTTTCAATATTTTATTCAATATTTTGTTAAATGACACGAAGACTCATAAATATAATACATAAAATCTTACACCAAACCTGCCTTGGGTTTTTTTTTTTAAAAACATGACAGAAACAGAATTTAGCCTTGATTTCCATAGTTGTCTGTAGTTTCATATAGAATTAACTTCAAGATACTAAAATGATCATCAGATGCCGTAAATCGGCGATAACACAACACAATGTCCATAAGAAAAAGAACAAACGAGCAAACAATGGTCTACAAAACACTACACAGAAAACTAAAGATGGATCAACACAAACGCAACAAAAATCCGGGGGTGAACTCGGGTGGCCTGGAAGGGTAAGCAGTTCTTGCTCCACCGTTGGCACCTTTCATATTAATCTTCTCAAATATTTGATGGTAAGAAAATGTCAAGCGTGTGCATGTATATAGTTTAATTTCCAATATCCAAGAGTAAGGGCTAGACACAAGTCTACAAAAATGCTTTAGGTCTTCTTTACGTAACATATAATACATATGCATGCCCTTTATAACTATATAATACCTTGAAAGCAGATACGGGAAATTAATTACTCTCTGATAGGCGTTCAATTTTGTGTTTTTTGTTTTGTCATTATGCTCCAAATACAGGAAATATTTTTCTACATACTAACCTTACTATTAAATCACACTACCAATCACCAGGCCTGTATTAATCTTCATTGAAAGTCTTAGCAACTCCCCAAAGGATAAATGTCTATAAATGTTCTAAAGATTTAAATCATCTTAATTATATCAAGTTTTAAGCGAGTTTGCGTTTCATCATGAAACGTCCCCAATATCTGTGTCTCTAAAGAATCAAATGAGATCAGGACCACATCGACTTGTCAATAGAAAGATTGTGGAACAAGACACATTAATTATTTAAATGACAATCCGAATATAGTCCATTACAACAGCACCACAACATATAAAGACAGAAAGCTACACAACATAAGGAAATCAATCCTATAATGAAAGAAGTAAATAAGAATAATATAATACAGAAAGAAATAAACTAGAGATAATAAGAAGAAGAATGCAACAGGTAGCAGGGTAACGGAACACAACCAAATGAAGGCAAAACAAACTTTAAAGAAGAGTTTGAAGATGCCAAAGGGGTAATCAGACTACGTAAATCGAAGGAGAGACAATACAATGGCCAAAATAAAAAGGACAAAAGGACAAACAACGATCTATAAAACATACACATAAAACTAAAGATCTTTGACAACAACTTATATCTTTCTAAAGAAGGAACATAGACAAACTAGTCAGACATTTGCAGGATATAAGATTTAACCAATACCCACGGGTAAGAGCAAATCCGCTGGAATGTTACTAAAACTAAAAACAGCCATATAAAGAAGAAACCCACATCCTTCACTAGCGAGAATATGATAATCAGTCATTAATATGTCATGCAGATACCATTTCCAGATGACTATTCCTTCGTTACAGGTAAGGGCAACAATCTAACAAAGCAAACTGAAGATATATAATAAAGTAAAATCTACACGTTAAACTTTCTACGTCTACACTCAAAGGTTTCTATACAATCATCATCATGCATAACTCAACCATTACTGGATTACTGTTGTAGCTACCTTGTCCCTCTTGATCTCTATTGAGTATATGTCGACTTTGTTAATGGAAGGGAGTATAATGTATAATGTTAATGGTGTTAAACGCTACTTTCAACAATATTTCAGTTATATCGTGGCGATCATTTCTATTAATGGACACGATCACCCCCAACACACAAATACATGACCACTCACTTTCCTGGCTTGGCACAGGAATTTAAAAAAGTGGAGGGGCTAAGCTAGTCTTTTGGACCCAATCCCTCCCTCTTAGTGAATTGATGTCGTCACGCAAGTGTTTCACATGTGAGTAAAATGGAAAACCCCACATATATCCGGGCAAGTTTAAATCTATTTGTTTGGTCTTCAATGTCAGAAACAAATATGTATATTTTATAAAGAACAATACATTTATCTAATATTAAAAACACTGAATGCATGTCTATAGAGGAAGGGAAATATAAGAAGATATATCAACAATTGACATAAAGATCGATTAATGACTGCTAATATTGTTTCCTTGTCTACCATAAGTGGCAGTTAAATGTTATGTTTTGCTGTTTTCTACATACAGATACATTGTAATGGTTTTGCTGTTTTCTACATACAGATATATTCTAATAGTTTTGCTGTTTTCTATATACAGATACATTCTAATGGTTTTGCTGTTTTCTACATAGATACATTCTAATGGTTTTGCTGTTTTCTACATACAGATACATTCTAATGGTTTTGCTGTTTTCTACATACAGATACATTCTAATGGTTTTGCTGTTTTATACATACAGATACATTCTAATGGTTTTGCTGTTTTCTACATACAGATACATTCTAATGGTTTTGCTGGTTTCTACATACAGATAGATTCTAATAGTTTTGCTGTTTTCTATATACAGATACATGCTAATGGTTTTGCTGTTTTCTACATAGATACATTCTAATGGTTTTGCTGTTTTCTACATACAGATACATTCTAATGGTTTTGCTGTTTTCTACATACAGATACATTCTAATGGTTTTGCTGTTTTATGCATACAGATACATTCTAATGGTTTTGCTGTTTTCTACATACAGATACATTCTAATGGTTTTGCTGTTTTCTATATACAGATACATTCTAATGGTTTTGCTGTTTTATACATACAGATACATTCTAATGGTTTTGCTGTTTTCTACATAGATACATTCTAATAGTTTTGCTGTTTTCTACATAGATACATTCTAATGGTTTTGCTGTTTTCTACATACAGATAGATTCTAATGGTTTTGCTGTTTTCTACATAGATATATTCTAATGGTTTTGCTGTTTTCTACATACAGATAGATTCTAATAGTTTTGCTGTTTTCTATATACAGATACATTCTAATGGTTTTGCTGTTTTCTACATAGATACATTCTAATAGTTTTGCTGTTTTCTACATACAGATACATTCTAATGGTTTTGCTCTTTTATGCATACAGATACATTCTAATGGTTTTGCTGTTTTCTACATACAGATACATTCTAATGGTTTTGCTGTTTTCTATATACAGATAGATTCTAATGGTTTTGCTGTTTTATACATACAGATACATTCTAATGGTTTTGCTGTTTTCTACATAGATACATTCTAATGGTTTTGTTGTTTTCTATATACAGATACATTCTAATGGTTTTGCTGTTTTCTACATACAGATAGATTCTAATGGTTTTGCTGTTTTCTACATAGATACATTCTAATGGTTTTGCTGTTTTCTACATAGATACATTCTAATAGTTTTGCTGTTTTCTACATAGATACATTCTAATGATTTTGCTGTTTTCTACATACAGATACATTCTAATGGTTTTGCTGTTTTCTACATGGATATATTCTAATGGTTTTGCTCTCTTCTACATACAGATAGATTCTAATAGTTTTGCTGTTTTCTACATAGATATATTCTAATGGTTTTGCTGTTTTCTACATACAGATAGATTCTAATGGTTTGCTGTTTTCTACTTAGATATATTCTAATGGTTTTGCTCTCTTCTACATACAGATAGATTCTAATGGTTTTGCTGTTTTCTACATAGATACATTCTAATAGTTTTGCTGTTTTCTACATAGATACATTCTAATGGTTTTGCTGTTTTCTACATACAGATAGATTCTAATAGTTTTGCTGTTTTCTACATAGATACATTCTAATGGTTTTGCTGTTTTCTACATACAGATAGATTCTAATGGTTTGCTGTTTTCTACTTAGATATATTCTAATGGTTTTGCTCTCTTCTACATACAGATAGATTCTAATAGTTTTGCTGTTTTCTACATACAGATACATTCTAATGGTTTTGCTGTTTTCTACATAGATACATTCTAATAGTTTTGCTGTTTTCTACATACAGATACATTCTAATGGTTTTGCTCTTTTCTTCATACAGATACATTCTAATGGTTTTACTGTTTTCTACATACAGATACATTCTAATGGTTTTGTTGTTTTCTACATACAGATGCATTCTAATGGTTTTGCTGTTTTTTACATACAGATACATTCTAATGGTTTTGCTGTTTTCTACATACAGATACATTCTAATGGTTTTGCTGTTTTCTACATATAGATACATTCTAATGGTTTTGCTGTTTTCTACATACAGATACATTCTAATGGTTTTGCTGTTTTCTACATATAGATACATTCTAATGGTTTTGCTGTTTTCTACATACAGATACATTCTAATGGTTTTGCTGTTTTCTACATACAGATACATTGTAATGGTTTTGCTGTTTCCTACATACAGATACATTCTAATGGTTTTGCTGTTTTCTACATACAGATACATTGTAATGGTTTTGCTGTTTCCTACATACAGATATATTCTAATGGTTTTGCTGTTTTCTACATATAGATACATTCTAATGTTTTGCTGTTTTCTACATAGATATATTCTAATGGTTTTGCTGTTTTCTACATAGATACATTCTAATGGTTTTGATGTTTTCTACATACAGATACATTCTAATGACTTTGCTGTTTTCTACATAGCTACATTCTAATGGTTTTGTTGTTTTCTACATAGATACATTCTAATGGTTTTGCTGTTTTCTACATATAGATACATTCTAATGTTTTGCTGTTTTCTACATAGATATATTCTAATGGTTTTGCTGTTTTCTACATAGATATATTCTAATGGTTTTGCTGTTTTCTATATACAGATACATTCTAATGGTTTTGCTGTTTTCTACATAGATACATTCTAATGGTTTTGCTGTTTTCTACATACAGATACATTCTAATGGTTTTGCTGTTTTCTACATACAGATACATTCTAATGGTTTTGCTGTTTTCTTCATACAGATACATTCTAATGGTTTTACTGTTTTCTACATACAGATACATTCTAATGGTTTTGTTGTTTTCTACATACAGATGCATTCTAATGGTTTTGCTGTTTTCTACATAGATACATTCTAATGGTTTTGCTGTTTTCTACATACAGATACATTCTAATGATTTTGTTGTTTTCTACATAGATACATTCTAATGGTTTTGCTGTTTTCTACATACAGATACATTCTAATGGTTTTGTTGTTTTCTACATACAGATACATTCTAAAGGTTTTGCTGTTTTCTACATACAGATACATTCTAATGGTTTTGCTGTTTTCTACATAGATACATTCTAATGGTTTTGCTGTTTTCTATATACAGATAGATTCTAATGGTTTTGCTGTTTTCTATATACAGATACATTCTAATAGTTTTGCTGTTTTCTATATACAGATACATTCTAATGGTTTTGCTGTTTTCTACATAGATACATTCTAATGGTTTTGCTGTTTTCTACATACAGATACATTCTAATGGTTTTCCTGTCTTCTACATACAGATAGATTCTAATGGTTTTGCTGTTTTCTACATACAGATACATTCTAATGGTTTTGCTGTTTTCTACATACAGATACATTCTAATGGTTTTGCTGTTTTCTACATAGATACATTCTAATGGTTTTGCTGTTTTCTACATACAGACACATTCTAATGGTTTTGCTGTCTTCTACACAGATACATTCTAATGGTTTTACTGTTTTCTACATAGATACATTCTAATGGTTTTGCTGTTTTCTACATAGATACATTCTAATGGTTTTGCTGTTTTCTGCATACAGATACATTCTAATGGTTTTGCTGTCTTCTACATACAGATACATTCTAATGGTTTTGTTGTTTTCTATATACAGATAGATTCTAATGGTTTTGCTGTTTTCTATATACAGATACATTCTAATAGTTTTGCTGTTTTCTATATACAGATGCATTCTAATGGTTTTGTTGTTTTCTACATACAGATACATTCTAATAGTTTTGCTGTTTTCTACATACATACATTCTAATGGTTTTGCTGTTTTCTATATACAGATACATTCTAATGGTTTTGCTGTTTTCTACATACAGATACATTCTAATGGTTTTGCTGTTTTATACATGGATACATTCTAATAGTTTTGCTGTTTTCTACATACAGATACATTCTAATGGTTTTGCTGTCTTCTACATAGATACATTCTAATGGTTTTGCTGTTTTCTACATACAGATAGATTCTAATGGTTTTGCTGTTTTCTACATACAGATACATTCTAATGGTTTTGCTGTTTTCTACATAGATACATTCTAATAGTTTTGCTGTTTTCTATATACAGATACATTCTAATGGTTTTGCTGTTTTCTACATAGATACATTCTAATAGTTTTGCTGTTTTCTATATACAGATACATTCTAATGGTTTTGCTGTCTTCTACATACAGATACATTCTAATGGTTTTGCTGTTTTCTACATAGATACATTCTAATAGTTTTGCTGTTTTCTATATACAGATACATTCTAATGGTTTTGCTGTTTTCTACATACAGATACATTCTAATGGTTTTGCTGTTTTCTACATAGCTACATTCTAATGGTTTTGCTGTTTTCTACATAGATATATTCTAATGGTTTTGCTGTTTTCTACATAGATACATTCTAATGGTTTTGTTGTTTTCTACATACAGATAGATTCTAATGGTTTTGCTGTTTTCTACATACAGATACATTCTAATGGTTTTGCTGTTTTCTACATACAGATACATTCTAATGGTTTTGCTGTTTTCTACATACAGATAGATTCTAATGGTTTTGCTGTCTTCTACATAGATACATTCTAATGGTTTTGCTGTTTTCTACATACAGATACATTCTAATGGTTTTGCTGTTTTCTACATAGATACATTCTAATAGTTTTGCTGTTTTCTATATACAGATACATTCTAATGGTTTTGCTGTTTTCTACATAGATATATTCTAATAGTTTTGCTGTTTTCTATATACAGATACATTCTAATGGTTTTGCTGTTTTCTACATACAGATACATTCTAATGGTTTTGCTGTTTTCTACATACAGATACATTCTAATGGTTTTGCTCTTTTCTACATAGATACATTCTAATAGTTTTGCTGTTTTCTACATACAGATACATTCTAATGGTTTTGCTGTCTTCTACATACAGATACATTCTAATGGTTTTGCTGTTTTCTACATAGATACATTCTAATGGTTTTGCTGTTTTCTACATACAGATACATTCTAATGGCTTTGCTGGGGTCAGTTAGTTTTATTGTTTGTGTGTCGATCTTCTCGTAATCCTATGAGACATAGTTTGTACAAAAACTTATAACAGACGCTTAATCCCTACTCTCACTTTCAGGTATACTGATGATATTTTGTTAATTTGTCAATCTAAACTTTGCTAAAGTATACTCATTGCGGTTGCACGTCTTTACGACCTTTGCGATTGGCAAGTTTGTAATTAACGAAGACAATGGAAGATACAAAGTATTGTCCGAAAACAGACGTCACACTTCTGAATTAGTCCACGAGTTGTATCGATATGTCTTGAACATTCCAAATCGTGTCTAATAATATTGTATGTTGCTATATTATTATTATAATAATATAAAGATTCTCACATTACATCTATTCGCATACTACATAGAAAAGTGTTAAAAGTATTGAATGAATAATCAAGAAAAGCTTAACGATGCTAAATGTGAAATGAGAAGACGTAAAACACTGACAGTCGTAATATAACGTAAAACACTGACGGTCGTGCTATAACGTAAAACACTGACAGTCGTGATATAACGTAAACACTGACGGTCGTGATATAACGTAAACACTGACGGTCGTGATATAACGTAAACATTGACGGTCGTGATATAACGTGAACGCTGACGGTCGTGATATAGCGTAAACATTGACGGTCGTGATATAACGTAAACACTGACGGTCGTGATATAACGTAAACATTGACGGTCGTGATATAACGTGAACACTGACGGTCGTGATATAACGTAATCACTGACGGTCGTGATATAACGTAAACACTGACGATCGTGATATAACGTAAACACTGACGGTCGTGATATAACGTAAACATTGACGGTCGTGATATAACGTAAACACTGACGGTCGTGATATAACGTGAACACTGACGGTCGTGATATAACGTAAACACTGACGGTCGTGATATAACGTAAACACTGACGGTCGTGATATAACGTAAACATTGACGGTCGTGATATAACGTAAACACTGACGGTCGTGATATAACGTAAACGCTGACGGTCGTGATATAGCGTAAACATTGACGGTCGTGATATAACGTAAACACTGACGGTCGTGATATAACGTAAACATTGACGGTCGTGATATAACGTAAACACTGACGGTCGTGATATAACGTGAACACTGACGGTCGTGATATAACGTAAACACTGACGGTCGTGATATAACGTGAACACTGACGGTCGTGATATAACGTAAACACTGACGGTCGTGATATAACGTAAACACTGACGATCGTGATATAACGGGAACATTGTTGAAAGTGGGTGTTATTATCAAAATTTATAGTATTGACGAACATCCTGATCACTCTTCATATTCTTATTTGTTTATCTTGGTATCCATATCCGATTACGGGGTCGTAGTGGTAGTGATCGTATTGTAGTTGGATTTACAACTACCTTTGCAATCAGTGCATATCACCACTAACGATATGAGTTCGAAAACTCGTTCAGGCAAGGTGTACTCGATACAACATTATGAGATAGAGTGGCGTTAAACACCATAACCCCCTACCCCCATCACTGATTAAATGTGTGCAATATTTTATTTCTAACACGGGCACTCGTACCGATTACCTTACTGTCAAAGCACTTTTGACTCAAATAATAATTGCGTTGTTGTGACTGTTTGTTCTTGTCAAAATGCATTAGATTTGTCGTTTATATGACGCCGCTTAAAACGTTTTATTAGAAGAATCACATAAAATGTTACAATATTATTAAATAGGAAAGAGTAACGATCTTTTTGTCAGGATATTCAAATTGATTTTCTAACACAGTTAAAATGGTAGCCTATTCAATGACGTCATTAGCTATGTTATTTTAGTATAACCGGAAGCACTTCGTTTGTTTTTAACATCCATCTTCCTGAGCTATATTGGCGGTAAAAAGGTTGAATGGACTAGATTACATAAAACAAGATTTAGTTATTAACAATCAAGACGTCTTTTACATGATTTCAGATTTCAAAAAATAGCACAAATTAAGATAGTCGTGCACCTGGGTGAAATAAATCTATTTTTGAATAGTTTATTTTTAAATTCACATGATATTTCTTAACTCAGGTACTTCAAAGGAAATATATTCCCATCACAACAGGAACATTTATTAGGTATCGTACGTTTTGAATCTAATCTGAAGGAACCTTGTCATCTGTGATAAAATATCTTTCCGGTGTTGGGTTTTTTCTAATGACGAATATCTTCTCATCTTACTGTCAAACCACTCTCGTCAATAGTAACGACACACATGGCATCAAGTTCTTCACAAAATAAGTCATTTTTCTAACATAAACTAAATTGAGGCAAATTTCCATGTCAGTTGTTAGAGAAATATCGGTTTCATGCACTTTTGCTATAAAACAATATCCTGAATATTTTAGTGAGGCTACTATTAATTCTTCAAATGCAAATTATAAAAGACAAATAAACTCAAACGAAATAAACAAGAAGCCATTTTGATTAACAACTCAGATCCTCAAAATCTAAACCATAACTGGTCGTTTACAGAAATTGGAAATATATGTACGATAAGGCAAACATTTTCAATATTCTTTCTATTTTGTTTGTTTGTTGCAATTGACAAAATGGGTCGTCGAATATGATCCGATTGAAAAGAGTATCCGAAGGGTTATCTCCACTCTGTATGCTTTGAGTCATGTGCTATGCAGATGTAATCGTATCAGGTGAGGTAATCGCTTGCATATCGTGATCCTTTACAAACCATGGATGCATCCAAGAAATTAAACACTCCCTCTAAGTGTATTTATTCCGGAGTAAGAGATGGGTACCTTTTCGAAGCACATATCATTTAAATCAGTTCATTTAATATCACATGTATAATCTGACGTTTTAATAAGATGTCACTCTCCTTTTCAATACAACCCATCTGGACATGTAATTACTGGTGATCTGAATATCATTCAACATGAGAGTCTCCGAAAGGTGATTTCTCATGGTCCTAAATTCAGAGAACCTCAACACATCAATTGGAAACATAATTTCAAGATAATTATGGATGCTGTTGAAGATTATGCCAGAAGGTGGATAAAGAGAGAAGTAGACCAAGATCCTGAGTTAGAGTCCTTGTCAGACTGGGTTAGAACAATTAGGTCTCTAGTACAAGGTCGGATTCACAAACTCAAAAATTGTGTTAATAGTCGACCTAAGTCTGTATTTAAAGACCAAGAAGCCGTTAAGTGTCTTTCCTCTCTTCATGACAAATATGTTATCGTTCCTGCGGACAAGGCTTCCAACAATATCGTGTTTGTATGTAAATCATATTACTTCGAATGCCTAATCAAGGAATTGGGCATAAATAGCAACACCTCTAGTAATACCACATACAAACCAACTTCGTTCGACAAAGATGAAATCCTAGCTAACCACAGATCATTCATGACCTCTTTAAACATTCCCTCTGGTAAAGAGTCTGAGGATTTACCCTATTTATATTGGATACCTAAACTCCATAAGACACCATACAAAGAAAGGTACATAGCGGGATCATCAACTTGTTCGACGAAAGAATTGTCTATTCACCTGACAAAGATTCTGTCTGCAGTAAAAGAGGGACAACAGAAATATTGTGAAACTGTTTACTCGCGTAGTGGCATAAATCACATGTGGATTTTGAAAAACTCTAAAGATCTTTTGGATAATCTGAAATCAAGATCTTTCTCTCAGGTATCCTCCATCAAAACTTTTGATTTTTCAACTCTATATACCACCCTACCGCATGACAAATTAAAAACCCGCTTAAAAGAAACAATTCATAAAGCTTTTAGTCATAGAAACTATGGCTCAAAATTTGTTGTGTTAGGCTACAATTCCACATATTTTTCAAACAAAATTCATAAAGGTAAAACATGCTACTCCGAGGAACAAGTGATCAGTATGCTGGAGTTCCTCATCGATAACATGTTTGTCTCCTTTGGAGGGACACTGTTTCAGCAGGTCGTCGGCATACCAATGGGTACGAATTGTGCCCCTCTTCTAGCCGATTTATTTTTATACTCGTATGAGTCGGAGTTTCTTCAAAAGCTTGTAAAAGATAAGAAGATTCACGAGGCTAGAGCCTTTAATTTCACATACAGGTATATTGATGACGTTTTATCTATCAATAATTCTAGATTTGCAGAATTTCTTCCATTGATATACCCTCCAGAGCTGGAAGTTAAAGAGACCACCGATACAGCTTCGTCCGCATCATTTTTGGACTTATACCTCGAATTTGACGACAGTGGTCAACTCAGTACTAAAATTTATGATAAGCGGGACGACTTCAATTTTAAAATCATAAATTTTCCAAACATGTGCAGCAATATACCAGCTTCTCCTGCATATGGTGTTTACATCTCGCAATTGATTCGCTATGCAAGGGCCAGTAGCAATTATTCTGATTTCCTGAAACGTCATCTTCATCTGAAAAACAGGCTACTGGACCAGGGCTATAAAAAGATTCGCCTTATTCGATCTCTTAAAAAGTTTATATTCCGATACCAATATCTTGTCGAAATATATTCCGTCTCTGCAGAAAAAATTATAAGCGATGCATTTTCATATAGTGAAAATGTATAAAGATAAAGAAGTCAAAAATGTCAAGAATTTTTTTTGTCAATGTGTGACGTAAAAATATTTTTGACATTTACGTCACCGAATATGGTACTGCTTTGACTACTATTTTACCTATTTTGTTCCTGTATTTAAATACTGTTACAGTGACAGCCGGAACCTTTGAACCGTAATGAGAGCGGGAGGTTTGGCGCCTTAAAATCTGATTCAACCCACCATTTCTTTAGAAATGCCTGTACCAAGTCAGGGTCATTACGGTTTTCACAGTTTTCCGGTTGTTGACTGATTTTGTCTGTTTATATAATTATGAGTTTTGACTTTCCCTTTGTAAGATTGTTCGGAGTTCGGTAATTTTGTTATTACCTTTATTTTGGTACACACACATCTTGAATACTGAAATGTATTTAATTACACTAGTGGAGCAGAAGCTGCTTGGAACACCTGAGTTCACCATTGTTTTTTGCGGGCTGGGTAAAGGAGGGTGGGTATCTTGTTGTTAGATCGTTAGTTTTATGTATATATTTTTGTAGATCATTGTTAGTCCTGTTGCCCCTTTTTCTTTTTGCCATTGTATTGTCTGTTATTCTTCGATTTGGGAACTTCCTTTAGTATCTTCAAACTTTTCTTAGTTAAGTAAAACAACCCACTCAAGCATTTTCACAAATACTAACTATTGTGTTGAATGTGTATTTCCGAACAATCCCTATCTTATCTAAGGTAATACGAGTTACTCCAGTATAACTATCACTGGTTTTATGCACAGCATGAGAAAGGAACTTGCATTCAAGAAGTTTCCTTGTGAATATAGAAAAAAAACCTCATCAATGTCCATTTCCATTAGATATTATACAATGTAGTGTCATGCATTGCTTACAGTCAAACCTGACCATGTGGTCACCTCTAATAAGCGGTCACCTGTAGTAAAAAGTCGCCTTTTGTTGTCCTGTCATAGAGCATTTCATATGAATTGAAGCTCATTTAAGAGATAACCTGTCTTATACGGTGACTTTTTATATGTCCCAAATGTTTGGCTGTATCTGGATTAACGATGAACATACGATTAGCATAAAGGAGTGGTGTGGATCCCACTAACCAGTTTCATCCCGCGACATTTTTATATTTGTCACAAGCAAGGACTTGTATTTCCATAAACATGTGTCGTGGTCGTTCTTGTGTTCGGTGGTTGGATGTGAGAGGGAGTTATTCTTTTTGTTGATATTGATAGAATTGTTGATAATCAATTTTTAATAAATACGTAGATATAAAATTTAGTGCGCACTTTTCTTTTCATAATAGTAATGTACTATGATAATTATAGCTAAATTAGCTGATCCTAGGTGACTATGAACAGCCAATATCTGCATATATCGACTTTCGGAATAACAGAATTCTACGAAATCACATTATATTGATATTCAATAGACGGATTTCACATTACATAAATCTGTAAATCGAAGAAGGACAGACAATACAATGGCCAATAGAAAAAGGACAAACAAGATACACAAAACACTACACAAAAGCCAAACCAAATATCGAGCAACACGAACCCCAATAAACATGGGAATGAAAATATTTTACTTCCTGCGGCGTGCAAGAGTGTTTTTCCTTGCTTATGTCAATTAAGGAAACAGTCTCTGTTTTCTATGGTTCTCACAAGTTTTTTTTACACAACTATTTTATGAGGAAACAGTCTCTGTTTTCTGTGGTTCTAACCATTTACACAACTATTTTATGAGGAAACAGTCTCTGTTTTCTGTGGTTCTAACCATTTACACAACTATTTTATGAGGAAACAGTCTCTGTTTTCTGTGGTTCTAACCATTTACAGAACTATTTTATGAGGAAACAGTCTCTGTTTTCTGTGGTTCTCACCATTTACACAACTATTTTATGAGGAAACAGTCTCTGTTTTCTGTGGTTCTAACCATTTACACAACTATTTTTGTAACATGATTGATGTCGGTAATTCAAACTATACGCCAACGATTTTTCATGGAAATTAATTTACAATTCAAATAAAACAAAATCGTTATATTTCCTGTATATGTACTTAGATATGTTTACTTGTCATATACAATTGCATTGTTATAAAGATATCATACTGTTCAATCAAATTGATGTCTGTTACAAAAGTGACGAATAAAATTACTAACTGTGCACCCTAGACTCTCATTATTGTATCAAAAACGACATTATACATACGTTTTATATCTCATTCAGGGCTATAGTTCATGTTCGGACATGTTCAATTGTATTGCAGTATTCTTTATTATATGTTCATGACATACGTCTTAACCAGATAAAAATTAAAACATAAAATAGCTTTTACAAGTTTTTTAATGAGTATTTAAATTTGTTATTCATCAGATCGTCATTAAATTGTGCTATGTAATTAGCAAAAAGACATGATTTGGCTGCTTTAATAATATTGGTGCTTAAACACAGGTTGTCATGTAAACACATCATCCCAAATGAGACAATTTGCTTTTCCTTTATTTGTTATAGCATCTGGAACACAAAGCTAATATCGATGTCTCTATTTTTTACCACAACTAACTTGTATGTAGCAATGATAGTGAATTGTTAGTATTCGGTATTAGTTACCACCAGACAAAACTCCCTTGTCGTTCTAGCTTCGATCCGCATGCTACTCTCCACCAGCGGTGAATCGTATTCGGAGTTTGCCACCAGACTAATCGTCTGTCCTCCATACTGATTAGAAAGTAACTTATACTGTTTCAGAAAGGTACAGGCATTAAATGAGAAATTATTATATTATCTCTAAAAAAAATAGATAGCCTGACAGGTAACTTGAGCACTTTGGTTTGTTGTATGTCCGTCAATGTGGGATCGGTCTGGTACCACTGATGAAAATAATTGACCATTGTCACTATTGCGCATCTGCAAGAAAACAAACATTGGTATGTTTGTTAGGTTGTTTAATATGTTTTTAGATAGGTTTGACATGTAGACTTGTAGCCGCCTATCAGTTAGTGGTCGTACGTCTGTTTTTGCCATTCGTTTACCATTGAACTCCATATTCATAATTAAATGGATTGTATTTAAACAGAGGTTTATAAGAATGCATTTTACTTTAAATTTGACTATATTTCTTGTATAAGTATATGAACGAAATCTGAATATGTGTAGATATTTATTCTAATTTTCAACATAAAGAATTGTAGTTATGCCTCAAATGGCAGAAACCTATCATGATAGAAACGTACTATCCAATTTAGTGCAGAATACATATCTTCATCAGGTACACTATTTTCTAACTAATAATCAGAATTTAATTTAAACGTATTTTATTCAGAAAAGTACTGAAAAGGATTGGATAGCAGGACAAGCCTATATATATCCTCTCCTCATACACATCGTACACTCTCTGTGAATGCTTGCATATTTGAACAGGAACCGTTTACCTGTCCGGAGAACCTGAGTCCATCCCCGATTTTTAGTTGGATTCGTGTTGCTTGATCTTTAGCTTTATGTGTAATGTTTTGGATATCGTTGTTCCTCCTTTTTTCTTTAGGCCATTGAGTTGTGAGTCCTTCTTCGATTTACGAATTGTGATTCCTTCTTTGACATCTTCATACTCCTCTTGACAAAAACAGCTAATATATTATGCAAAACGTCGTGGGCGTTTCCATGTTTAAATGTCAAACGATAATGGCATTATATACATCTCTATCCCTGTCAATTGTTTAACAGCAACCAAAGCAATATTGATCGACTGGTTACTTTACCGCTCTAGCTATTATTCATCTTTGTAGTGGGTACCATATTTAGGGGTAGGGACAAAACATCCGCTAAAGTCGGAATGCATTTGTCTTACGCGTACAATTCGGGCAAATAACTTCACGAACTTACTGGAAATCTATACCTCAAAGACAAGACAGTCTGTATTTAGCGAAATTGATTAGTCGCTCGAAGGAAATGGTGTCAAAGACAAATGGAAATGTTTAAGAAAATGGCGGAGGGATAATTAAGATATATGTAAATTTAGTAATTTATCATGCGTAATCGCCAAATGGAGAGAAATTCAATCAATTTATCATGAGTTTTTAGAATGAAGTATGGATAAATGCTTAGAAGGTTGGATTACGTTCCGCTCTCAAGACATGTTCCACCATTTTGTCAAAAGAATATATTAGTATTCTTCACATCGATTCTAGTCTTTAATGAAACCTTTATGATATATTTACAGTCCCTCAATTCGATCCAATTTACGATAGAAATTCAAGATATACCGACGAAATGAATTACTTTCCAGGTGGTAAAAATTGTATAAGTCTGCTTTCTTATTGATGGCGATACCAGAAGATGAATACGCACCACGTGGGTTGATGTTCATTTATGTTTGTTGAATTGTCGTATTATAAAGAGACAGTTTAAACAGTGATGGTAAAACAATTCCACCAATATCAGCATATCGAACTATCACTTCTCATTTGAACATCATTGAACATAAAAACGACAACGACAAATTACATTGGATATCCAAAAATATGACGGTGTATTATTATAAGTTAAATAATACCACTTCTATTTTAAAGAATAAACATTATCACCGATAAAGTATGTTTTGTTTAAAGTTAGTAAATTTACATCCCAGGGGCCAGTTCCCATGACAACAATCAATACGATTTCAACTGCGGCAAACATCGGTACAGTCCAGCGATTTATATTGATAGCTTTGTATTCAAGTCTTATATGGTTTTCTTTGGGAAGTTTTGTGGCAGTAAACCGATTTTGTATTACATAATTACAAATTGTTAAAATGAATGTAATGTTTCCAAAGGAACATAAAAAGCACGAAAATGAGGATTTATATTTATATATATATGTATCCATTTAGAAGAGTTTGAAGATATCAAAGGGGTAATCAGAATCCGTAAATCGAAGAAGGACAGACAGCACAATGGTAAAAAAAGACAAATAACGATCTACAATTACAAAACATTACACAGAAAACTAAAGATCGAGCAACACGAACCCCATTAAAAACCCGGGGTGAACTAAGGTGTTACAGAAGGGTTAGCAGTTCCTGCTCCACATGTGACACCCGTCGTGCTACTGCTAAACGATACGAGCATCATCTGACATGGACATCGTGTTGGACACCAGAATACGTAAATAAATACAAATTACATAAATAAAACATGAACCTCACAAAAACAACAGACCGTTCGTCGATCATGGTTTTTTAGGCGGAAATCGGTGAAATTTATGTTTAGTATAGGCTATCAAATGTTGTCTGAGTCACCCGAGAAGTGTCCACCAGAAAATAGCTATAATTACTACTTTCTTTGTTTATTAATCAATTATGTCATACATTTGTACGTAAGGCACTATTCTGCAAAATCGATACTGTGCTTAATGTCAAGCTTACGGCATTGTATGTCATTTTAATAGGTCTGACCTTTGGTCAGCCAGTCATTATTTTACAGGACAATAATGCCAGACGATCTTACTGACGAGTAGAGTTGATCTTATATCATCATGTAAAGCGGCAATGTTAGGAAAATCAGCAAATCTATCATTTACATTAAAGCTTGTGTCAACTTGTCCTTCGTTTTCTTATTGTCTTCGATGGCATTAGGTACTACCTAACATGTAAATGATGATCAAGGTCATCGATTCTTTGTTATAGAACTGGTATTATACATATGGAAATTTATGAAGAATAAATACACATGGTAAAAACAAGATCTGTTCTTGTTTTATTGACCTGCCAAGTGTTCTTGACTCATTACGGCATACTGTTGTATTATGCATAAGGCAAAGATAAACAGTGCTGGAAAGAAAATCTTCAACACAGCTAGTAATGTATACAAACATAGTTAGTCACCACTTAAGATCCTTAATGAATACACTGACTTCTTAAACAAGTAGAGAGCCTCATACCTCTTATATTTAATTGTTATAAATGATTTACATGTAATGTACACTTTGTTTACACTTAATGTATATGCCTGTTCCCTATGAAATGTGTCTACTGTATAAATAATAAGGGTAATAACAAAATTACAGAACTCCGAACAATCTTACAAAGGGAAAGTCAAAGCTCATAATTATATAAACAGACAAAATCAGTCAACAACCAGAAAACTGTGAAAACGTAATGACCCTGACTTGGTACAGGCATTTCTAAAGAAATGGCGGGTTGAATCAGATTTTAAAGCGCCAAAAATCCCGTTTTCATTACGGTTGAAAGGTTCCGGCTGTCACTATATCAGTATTTATAACAATACAGGAACAAAATAGGTAAAATAGTTGTCAAAGCAGTACCAAATTCAGTGAAGTAAATGTCAAAGACACTTTTACGTCACACATTGATAAAAAAATATTTTGACATTTTTGTTGACTTCCTTATCTTTATACATTTTCACTATTTGAAAATGCATCGTTTATTATTGTCTCTGCAGAGACGGAATATATTTCGACAAGATCTTGGTATCGGAATATAAACTTTTTAAAATATATTAAATATATAGCAAAATATTTAACCTTGTAGTTATTATTACTTAAAGAGAGAGTAAACAGAGAATACAGTTTACCTTAGATTTACCTGTAATTAGCATAATCATTCACTCTTAATAGGACTCTTTAACCACTCTTAATTAGAAAGGACAACATTCTTTGACTTTGCAAAATGTTGGCATTCAAGGATAAACGATTCTTGATACGTTTGCAAAATATCAAGATGAAAAATTCCATAATAAAATTTGTAATCAGTATTATGATTTGAAAATACCGCCTTTCATATTGTATCAAAATCAGAATTGCGGAGATTTCCCACTCCTTCATTTATAACAATTTAAGTTGTGGTATTATCCTCAATTAAACTTAAATGAAATCAGATTTAACGCATCAGTAAAAAAAAAGAAAAGCTTATGCAACTAACAAAAATCTTCATGATAATTATGTTTACATTTAATAAACTTTTGCAACAACAAAAATTATGGACTTCAACCGATATTTGAGAGAAATGAATTTTATAGATATTTTCTGAACCGGGTATTCTTTTGATATGGTATACTATTACGATTTTTAGGGGGCCATCGTTGTCGAGATCGTATGGTAGCTGGATTTACAACTACACGTGTAATCAGTGTCTAGCACCAATAAAGTCGTAAGTTCGCATCCTGTTAATTGTGAGATGCACTCGACACAACACTGCGATAAAGTTTGTCAGTGACTTGCGACAGGACGGTGGTTTTCTACTGGTACTCCACCAATAAAACTGACCGCTTCAATATAACTGAGCTATTGTTGAAAGTGGCGTTAAACACCATAATCCTAGCCTCATATAACACGTTTTTCCAATTATGTGTCCAATTCAATAGTTTTCATAAAACAAAATGTACTAGTATAATCGACGTAGGCCTACTGATTAGCCAATTAAATTAAATTATTCTTGTAGATGCTGTTGTTGAATATAAAAGTTAATGGCTCGTCAAATAAACTACCCACGACAACACGAATAACTACTTTGACAAACTTCAAACTCCCAATAAACATAATGACAAAGACATAAAGCATTGGAAGTCAATGTCCAGTGTTACAGCAAGTACAAACATGTGCCTTGGTTACCTGGTAATGTGTAACATTATAATCCAACCACAACAGAAGGAACCACTCCTCTGACAAAATCCAAACTCCCAAACACAGAAATGACACAGAGAGAAAGCAATGAATGTCAAGGTCCAGTGTTACAGCAAGCACAAATATGTGGCGTGGTAACCTGGTTGATATGCGATACTTTGTAATCCAACCACGACCAGAACGAACCACTCCTCTGACAAAATCTGAACTCCCAAACACAGAGAGAAAGCAATGAACTTCAAGGTCCAGTGATACAGCAAGCACAAACACGTGGCGTCGTTACCTGGTTAATATATATAACATTGTAATCCAACCACGACCAGGACGAATCACCTCTCTTACAAAATCCAATCTCCCAAACACAACAATGACATAGACAGAAACCAACGAGTGTCCAATGTTACAGCAAGCACAAACATGTGGCGTCGTTACCTGGTTAATATATGTAACATTGTAATCCAACCACTACCAGAACGAACCACTCCTCTGACAAAATCCCAACTCACAAATACAGAAATGACATTTCCGTAAATGTCTATATATTTTGCCCATCAAACGGAGCACCTGTTGTGTTGACAAAAATGACATTTCCGTAAATGTCTATATATTTCCTGACAAGTAGAATTAATTGGAAATTGCAAATTGACCGTCAAACATTACCATGAAAGACAAAAGACAATGACAAAGAAACGACATCCTGTATTTGAATTACGGAATTGAGTGAAATTCTTTTTCTTTTTTATTATTGTTGATAAAGTAATTGAGTTTGACCATACTTTTTTAAACTACTAGTAATAATGCATTCTCATTCTCTTATGATTAATTATTTCATCGCTAATTTGTAATCGACAGAGCAGAATATATTTTGATGATAAATAATTAAAAACACAACTATTTAAAAATAGTTTATTTTTCAAAACATTTTATGAAGAAATTTTACTCGCTTTTTATGAATAGTGAAACATTTGATGACCTGTTTGGTCAATAACGTTGTACATATTATTTCAGCTTTGGTTTGGCTTATGGTGTTTAACACCACTTTCACAATATTTCAGCTATATCGTGGCAGTCAGTTTTATTGGTGTAAGAAACCAGATTACCCGTAGAAAACTACAGACCTGTTATAAGTCCCTGACAAACTTCATCACCTAATGTTGTATCAAGTACACCTTGCCATGAGCCGGATTCTCACTCGCAAAGTTAGTGGTGATGGACACTGATTACACAAGTAGTAGTAAATACAACCACTTTACGATTACGAGCACCGCGGCCCCTCATTACTTGACCAATGGGCAGTAATAATGCTTAGGATTAAAAAGTCAAAATACGCATGAACATTTACAAAGAGGAATTTATTCTGAGTAAACACTACAGTTTAACAATTGTTTTATAAACGTCGTCTCCGTTGTTGATGAATATTTTTATCAAGATGTTCTTACATATAATTAGTACAGAATTGTAACGCTACGTGATACTAATTTAGATACTTACATGTATCGATCTAACTACGTGATACTAATTTAGATACTTACATGTATCGATCTAACAACGTGATACTAATTTAGATACTTACATGTATCGATCTAACTACGTGATACTAATTTCAATACTTACATGTATCGATCTAACTACGTGATACTAATTTAGATACTTACATGTATCGATCTAACAACGTGATACTAATTTAGATACTTACATGTATCGATCTAACTACGTGATACTAATTTCAATACTTACATGTATCGATCTAACTACGTGATACTAATTTACTTACATCTATCGATCTAACTACGTGATACTAATTTCAATACTTACATGTATCGATCTAACTACGTGATACTAATTTCAATACTTACATCTATCGATCTAACTACGTGATACTAATTTCAATACTTACATGTATCGATCTAACTACGTGATACTAATTTAGATACTTACATGTATCGATCTAACAACGTGATACTAATTTAAATACTTACATGTATCGATCTAACTACGTGATACTAATTTCAATACTTACATGTATCGATCTAACTACGTGATACTAATTTCAATACTTACATGTATCGATCTAACAACGTGATACTAATTTCAATACTTACATGTATCGATCTAACTACGTGATACTAATTTCAATACTTCCATGTATCGATCTAACAACGTGATACTAATTTCAATACTTACATGTATCGATCTAACTACGTGATACTAATTTCAATACTTACATGTATCGATCTAACAACGTGATACTAATTTCAATACTTACATGTATCGATCTAACTACGTGATGCTAATTTACTTACATGTATCGATCTAACTACGTGATACTAATTTCAATACTTACATGTATCGATCTAACTACGTGATACTAATTTACTTACATGTATCGATCTAACTACGTGATACTAATTTCAATACGTACATGTATCGATCTAACAACGTGATACTAATTTCAATATTTACATGTATCGATCTAACTACGTGATACTAATTTCAATACTTACATGTATCGATCTAACAACGTGATACTAATTTCAATACTTACATGTATCGATCTAACTACGTGATACTAATTTCAATACTTACATGTATCGATCTAACTACGTGATACTAATTTCAATACTTACATCTATCGATCTAACTACGTGATATTAATTTCAATACTTCCATGTATCGATCTAACTACGTGATACTAATTTCAATACTTACATGTATCGATCTAACTACGTGATACTAATTTCAATACTTACATATATCGATCTAACTACGTGATACTAATTTCAATACTTACATGTATCGATCTAACTACGTGATACTAATTTCAATACTTGCAGGTATCGATCTAACAACGTGATACTAATTTCAATACTTACAGGTATCGATCTAACTACGTGATACTAATTTCAATACTTACATGTATCGATCTAACTACGTGATACTAATTTCAATACTTACATGTATCGATCTAACTACGTGATACTAATTTCAATACTTACATGTATCGATCTAACTACGTGATACTACTTTCAATACGTACATGTATCGATCTAACTACGTGATACTAATTTCAATACTTACATGTATCGATCTAACTACGTGATACTAATTTAGATACTTACATGTATCGATCTAACTACGTGATACTAATTTCAATACTTACATGTATCGATCTAACTACGTGATACTAATTTACTTACATGTATCGATCTAACTACGTGATACTAATTTCAATACTTACATGTATCGATCTAACAACGTGATACTAATTTCAATATTTACATGTATCGATCTAACTACGTGATACTAATTTCAATACTTACATGTATCGATCTAACTACGTGATACTAATTTCAATACTTACATGTATCGATCTAACAACGTGATACTAATTTCAATACTTACATGTATCGATCTAACTACGTGATACTAATTTCAATACTTCCATGTATCAATCTAAGTACGTGATACTAATTTCAATACATACATCTATCGATCTAACTACGTGATACTAATTTCAATACTTCCATGTATCTATCTAACTACGTGATACTAATTTCAATACTTACATGTATCGATCTAACTACGTGATACTAATTTCAATACTTACATATATCGATCTAACTACGTGATACTAATTTCAATACTTACATGTATCGATCTAACTACGTGATACTAATTTCAATACTTACAGGTATCGATCTAACAACGTGATACTAATTTCAATACTTACAGGTATCGATCTAACTACGTGATACTAATTTCAATATTTACATGTATCGATCTAACTACGTGATACTAATTTCAATACTTACAGGTATCGGTCTAACTACGTGATACTAATTTCAATACTTACATGTATCGATCTAACTACGTGATACTAATTTCAATACTTACATGTATCGATCTAACTACGTGATACTAATTTCAATACTTACATGTATCGATCTAACAACGTGATACTAATTTCAATACTTACATGTATCGATCTAACTACGTGATACTAATTTCAATACTTACATGTATCGATCTAACAACGTGATACTAATTTCAATACTTACATGTATCGATCTAACTACGTGATACTAATTTAGATACTTACATGTATCGATCTAACTACGTGATACTAATTTCAATACTTACATGTATCGATCTAACAACGTGATACTAATTTCAATACTTACATGTATCGATCTAACAACGTGATACTAATTTCAATACTTACATGTATCGATCTAACAACGTGATACTAATTTCAATACTTACATGTATCGATCTAACAACGTGATACTAATTTCAATACTTACATGTATCGATCTAAATTTCATCACCACACTACTCCTTTTTTTCCTTTCTACTCGAAAGCATTGAACTTCTGGATTTTATTTTCAAAAGTATGTAAACATGCTAAGGTTCGTCATATAACAAATTGTCCCACCCACCGACCTGTCGCTAGTCACACACAAACTTTATCACATAATGTTGTTTGAAGTACACCTCGCAATGAACGGGGTTCGAACTTTCGTGGTGATGGGCACTGATTGCACATGTAGCTGTAAATCCATGAAACACTATACCATCACGACCACGACGGCCCCTAGTCCCCGAGAGTATCATATATATATATATATATTGCACAGGTAGTTATAGATCAAACTACCATACGATCACGGCGACTCCTGTGTATATTCTATCATTGTCGCTTATTACCGAACAATATTACCGAAACACACACAACCTATTTAAGTTAGTGTATCGGTTTTGCTGTTTTTCTTCTGAGAATACACTAGAGCTGTTTATATATATAATATGGTCTTTCACCAATATTTTGTAGCTTTGATTGTTTAACATTTATTGCACCTTTTAGTATCTTCAAACTTTTCTTTCGTCATAGTTTTTATGTTGTAACTTGTATTACACGACCGAATTATTTCGATTTACTGAACTTGTCAGCGTTTGATAATAAAACAAACCAAACTGCTTTTCAAGTAACTAAACGAACCATAGCTATGTGATGAAAGCATATTAATTACGTCAAAAAAGAATTTTTATTAATTTTAAGATTTATTCTCTTGTAGCGATGACCTGTCATATCCATTCGATAACAAAGTGCTAATGTCTTTGCAACCATAGCATTTGTCAATTTATCCAGATTTTATTCTCTCTTTGAATTAAGGAATTTTTCTTTATGTACGAGATAAAATACGTTAAGATTAAATATATCCAATTATTTAACGCATTTCTTTCATGTTACTTTCTTTTCCTTTCTTTTTCAATCAATTATTTCATTGAAACAAACAATGATGATGAAAGTGGACTTAACCAACATTTGTGTAAAGAAACAAGACATGAACGTCACGTCACGTATACCATCATGGCTGCCAGTTCAAAATCCACATGGACAATATTAGGATTAAGCTGTAATCCATTATCAAAACTTAGTGTGACAGTAGTTGACATGCAGTGACGATAAACATTTTTCGATTTTCAAGACAGCAAGAAAAATAATAACGGAACCGAGTAACCATTCTGGACCGTTATCTGTGTGTCCATCTTGACTAAATGATAACATTTTAGTCAACTAAAACAAACTCATGTAATACTTTACATGTGAGTACATGTAAATGTTGTGAGAGTCGCTCAATTGTCCACATAGATTTTAGGGTCAATTGAAATGGTGTCGCTCAAATGTCCTGTGTAAATTAATTGTTCCGCTCAAATGTCCATCGCCCGCCCCATTGTGAACTTTTTTTCCTCCCCTTTGAAACGATTTTTATAAAAGCAAATCCGCCGCAATGTATGTTAGCCGATTTAAATCATGATTACTCATTGGACACGATTATTGGTTACTCCATAGATTCGGATGATGCCCAACCCCAATATTACCCCAATACTATTAATATCGTAATCGTTAAATAAATTTGATATAAAAAAAAAAGACAATATACCTATATACTGAGCTAGTCCTAAGATATAAGAGTCCTTCTGGTTCCAATCCTTTACCTTTAACGGTGTATTATTGTGGGAAACGTAACCCCCCATGTGAAACGAAAATAGTGTCCAATATCGGAAAGTGACAATGCAATTCTACGTTTTGTAAGAAGAGTTTGAAGATACCAAAGGGGTAATCAGAATCGTATATCGAAGAAGAACAGACAACACAATGGCCAATAGAAAAGTACAAAAGGACAAACAACGATCTACAAAACATACACATAAAACTAAAGATCGAATAACACAAAAGGAAATGGATGTAAATGAACATGAGAAACTATCTATCAATACACTTAGACACAAATTAAGATAAAGGAACGAACAACCCTTGTATTGTTGATATTCGCTTTTACTTTAATAGCATTAAACATTATCAGGAGTATAACTATGGAACACTTTTTCTCAGATAAAATTTTCTTTGGACTGAAACCAAACTATATTCCATTATAATGCAGTTAAATGCGATATTGTTTATCTTTCGTATCCAGATTGATATTGAAATGAACAGTTAAACGATTTAAATTACCATTTCAGAAAATTAATAAATTTTTGGCAATAAAATTCGCCAAATTAAAGCATTTTACAATAATATAAACTTATTATAGTGCATATTTTATAAATTTAAGGGGAGAGGTGGGTGGGCATTTTTACGTCTTCACTTCAAGTTTTACATCATAAAATTTCAAGTATGATTTACTGAACACTTTTCTAAAGGTTTATAAAGCCAAATAGACAAAGGGATTTTAATTAACCAATAAAATAGATCTAAACATACCAGTGCAGGTGTAGAAATCAAACAGGTTTTTAGAAATATATAAATTGAATAAAGGGAATTAAATACACTTTATCTTCATGTTAATTAAAAACTTTGAAAATCTAAATTTAACAATTAATCATGGGCGAACAGTTCAAAGAAAGACAACTATAATAAGTTTTACTTGTATTGTCGAAATCAATTATATACAAAAAGTCATAAATTCAAATACACAATAATTAATCATTCATAATAAGTTTCATAAATAAACACATTCCATTTAATAAATTAATAAATGTTTGGCAATAAAATTCGCCACGCCGCTACGGCCGCCAAAAATACAATAACTGTCTCTGGTACTACTGGTAATTTTTTTCTTTTCTCGGAACATAAAGGTCATGAAGAAAAAGAAAAAACACTAGTGATGTATGGTGATCACAAGTGGAACTGGCAGGGAACATCATCATGTATAGGATGGGAGCTCCCTGAAACGAGAAAAGAAAAATTACGCAGCAAACTATGTACTAATACATACAACATAAAATAAATAATACAATATCACATCAATAAAACTTAAAATAATCTATAAACTGAGATGTTTGATAATAAAGATAATTTTCTTTCTGAATAACTCTGTTCCAGAAAAATTTAAGTGGAGTCCACTTTTGGGTGCGTAAAAAGACGGGTCTGGTTTGTTATTGTGTAAAAATGAACGATATAAATTACAAAATAATAGAGATCTTCTGTTGCATAGCATTCTTAACTCGGAATTTACTTATTAAGTTTTCTTTCTGAAAGCTTAAAATCAACCAAACGAGGTAATAAGGAAGTAAAAATAATCTTAGCATGTCTTGCTTTTAATTTTATGAATCACATCACCATAATAAGACAAAATAATATCTACAGATTGAGATGAGGAGACATTATTTGTTCCTACATGTACAATAACGAAATATATATTTTTTAGATTAATTCTACCATTTGAAACAAAATCAGATAACCTGGCTATTGTAGCCCCAGGAAAAGCTTGTATAGTACATCCATCAATTCCTCAGACATACCTAGGAATAGAAGCTGAGATTATTGTCCCTCTTTTTTTCCTTATAACTTTCTACAAAATTAACATTTGAATTTTTTATTTATAGGTTCCCTCATTCGTCTACTTATGTCAATTTTATCCTCAAAATTAAATCTTAAATAATGTTATAACGTCACTTTTCCAATCGCCATACAACTGAATTAATTCACTTGGAATTTCCGAAGAAAATGCCCAACTAGCTCCACCTCGCCTAAAACTATGAGTATAAAATTGCTTTGAATTTTTACCGATGCAATTAATTAAATTTCTTAAGGTAGACTGAAGCAAAGGATAAGTAACTGGAACAAGTTTGTACGTCTTCACATCAAGTTTTACATCAAAAAGGTATAAGTTACTGAACACTTTTCTAAAGGTTTATAAAGCCAAATAGACAAAGGGATTTTTGCTAACCAATAAAATTGATCTAAACATACCAGTGAGTATTAATTCACCTCAAAGGCATATCATGTACAGGTGTAGAAATCAAACAGGTTTTTAGAAATATATAAATTTAATAAAGGGAATTAATACACTGTATCTTCATGTTAATTAAATATTTGGAAATTCAAAATTTAACAATCGACCGAAATTCCAGCGCTTCCAGAAAAGTAGCGATCTCACGAATTTTACAATAGACTCGTTCTGTCGTTAGAAAGCAGCATAAAAAAATAAAAATAAACATAAAAAGTCAGATAAGTAAAAGATAAATATAGAATGATAGAAAGGGCTTTCTAAACGACAGAATAATTCGATCTAGGTGGCATGTTACTCACACGTGGAAAACACTTGTATGACCGAATTATTCTACAACTAGGGAATATATTGAATGATAAAGCTAGTTTAAACTCTCCACTTTTCATCGAAGTGCCTGTACCAAACCAGGAAAGTGAGTGGTGATATATGTGTGTGATTTGGGTATTGATTTTATCTCTTTTTACGATTTTGCTATTGAATTTTAGAACTGTTCTGACAGTGTGGTATTTTTTTTCTGGTTTTACATTTTATTTAAAGGCATACAGTCGCTCAAATTGATTTTTTTTGTTTATATTAAAAGTTGCCAATATTCGATGTTTTATATAAATAAAATGTTCTGAACAAGAAGCCAGGTTTAAAAAATATGCTATAATGTCGTAATTAGTGAAAAGAATTCGACTGTCTGTTGGTAAAATCGCCATTAACACACCTAATTATAAGTCGGTTGATTTTCCGAAGTTTGCCGGACACTGATAACTGCTTCTTAAGTGTAATACCACTAAACATGGGTACCAGTCGAAAAGAACGTACGTAAACACAAAATGGATTCCTACATTGTTGGATAAAAAATAAACCCTATTAGATACTGCAAAATACTGAATGTCAGCAGAAACCTACCTATTTTAGGATAATTTTAAGCCCATAGTTAATGTCCTTGTGGTTTTAAATAAAACATTGATTGCATTGGAAAGAAACCACCTGAATTTGTGTTAAATCGAAAGTGAAAGAAGGATTTTTGACGGTAGTCATCTTCAGACTCTGTTTTTTTCTTATATGCCATTAAATGTATGTTGATTTTCGGAGTTAAGCTTCCAATTAGGTACCGCTTCCATGAGATATGAGTGTCACTTAGATTAAACTTAAGATGAATCCTGTATGAAAGCTCAATTTTTTTATTATTTAACATAGAAGGCTATGGAGAATTCTTTAGTAGTATTACACACAGGAAGCATGCTTTCCATGTAAATTCGTTATAATTAATATAATTTAAGAAATATATATATGAAATTGGATCTGGGGTAATCAGTTAATATTATATAATGGTATTTAGTAAGAATGACACTTAAAATCTGAAGTACGTGATGTAATCAATAAAAACAAACCCAAACTCTGCAAAGGGGCCTGATAATGGGAAAATTGTCAACAAATTGTATTGTATATTATTGACAACACTTGAGTTAACGTGATTATATTTTTTTCGGAAAAAAAACCAGTCATGAATTCATTATTTTAGTCTCTAATTTAAAAGAGATATCACCTAGCGTTTTCTCCTGAAAAAAAAAAGAATAATATAAAAAACGACGATGCAATTCTACTGTCAAAATACGATTCGGCTGTAAAAAGATACTAAATTATGTTTACCGTATACGTGTTGAAAAATGGAGTAGATCGGTATAACACTTTTTTTTCTTTTTTTTTTACACGAAATCCTCATATTTGTGTCGTTTTCGTGTAGAATCCGTCAATATTTTTGTTTGTGCCATACATGTGCTTTTCCTTCCGCAAACAATTTCGCACATGCGCAAATGCTTTACCGAATATGTTCACTTTGTAGGTCACGGAATGTTGGCAACTTTTAATATAAACAAAACAAATCAATTATGCCTTTAAACCAAAATTGTTTTTTACAATATTTATATTTATTATTTACGGAATAAAAAGTAACTAATTATGTGTTCCTCAAAGAAGAAATATTATGGAGTAGTTTAAAAATAAATTATCCAAAGGAACAAATAGACGTTCATAATGGTTCAGTTTTAGAGTAGGACAAACCACTAATTGCAATATTAATATCCACTATCCCATGGATGGGGTTCGTGTTACTCGATCTTTAGCTTTATGTGTATGTTTTGTAGATCGTTGTTTGTCCTTTTTCTTTTGACCATTGAGTTGTCTGTCCTTCTTCGATTTATGGATTCTGATTACCTCCCTTTGGTATCTTCAAACTCTTCTTGACAAGTAAACCTGTGATTTATTATGAAGGACGATAATACTACAATCGTGTTCAATTTTCTATATGTGTTATGTATTGGCAAACAAAGTTTTGAAGTTTGAATATTTCCATAACATAATTAATATTTTGGTCAATGATAAATTATTGTGTGTTATTACGTTTCTGATATTCTATGATCTTTCATTAATAAGTAGATATCAAATTTAGTGCGCACGACACCGTCTTTGGAATAACCTTCATCAGGTATGCTCAAATTCGAAAGATTGTATTGTACCTGTTATTCGATGAGGACTGCTGCAAGCTTCTTCTCTTTTTTCCAGCAGTCCTATAAGGGTCAAATTTCCCTTCAAACATTACTTGCGCACTTATTTCATGTGCAAATTTGACAGTCTAAACACCTATCCAACTACATTCCCATCTGTGATGGTCCCATCAAACGTGTCTGAAGCAGCTGGTCAGGCAAAGTATTAAGGGTATTTGAAGGAACTATATGACCGTGTATAAGCATCTTAACGTTCGAGGAACGCGACAGTCTCACTAACTTACACTACGTTATGTATTTGAGCAATCCACTACAAGTGAACGCCATACACTGTGCTCCCTGACCGATAATTAAGATCCAAATTAAACATTGTATATACAAAAAAATACCAAACAATTACTATTATATCTGTCCCTCTGTGTTGTGCTAAACAGAGAACGTAATCCATTTTTCAGACTTGAAATGCATGAACTCCTCACGCTTACTGTTCAAAATATGTAATGCTCTCTCATTGATTCGGTGTAGCTCTTCTCGGTGTATACATTTCCTTTGAAAAGACATGTAAACCATATAGTATTGTATACAAGTGGATTTGTATTGGTAATGGTAATTCAAAGAATTCTTGACGAAAGTTTATTTAAGGAAAGACGATAAAATGGAGTGATAATAATATATCTTGGTTATGTAGATATAATTAATTGCATTGCCTTGAAATGGAGTTTCACTTTAGTAGTTTTATTCCATATAAATTCACAAAATTAAGATTTATAATATTTTCTAAATATGAGACGTTATATAAGCTGTGGTAGAGCTATGGCACAGGTGCACAATAGACATATATAACCATTGGCATATAATAAAAAAAATTGCTTCATTCCCGCGTAAATAAAATCATATAATCAAACTTAATATTCACGCAGAGAAGACATCAGTTTTGCAATCGAATAGTTGATTGGTTTTTTCTGGCTGTTTATTGACATGTTATTCTGTTTGTTTACATTTCATTGAGCAATTGACCTATATTTGACAGCGACACGATATAGGCCATGGGCCGAGATAGCCTACCCCACCTCACCCCACCCCACTAATTTTTGCTTGTCCTTTGATATGTCCTTTTGAAAAAAAAACATGTTTTACATTGAATATTTTGGGACGAACTTACATGTTTTAGCCCTTTTTTACATCCTTTCGACAATTTTGCCGGATTTTCAGATTTTTTCATTCTTCACTGTTTCTGAGGTCTTGTAGCTTATGAACAATTATTAGAATATAAAAACTGGGGTTTGGTTTGATGGATAGCTGACTTTATTATACCTCAGTATATATTTTCTATATAAAATTAAATGCAGATAAAATTACTATTTTGCACATAAAAATCCAATTGCTGATTTTGTTTAAATAGTTTTGATGACTGATCATGACTATTATCCCTAGGGAAATAGTCTCGATGACTAGTTCCCTAAGAAAATGGTTCAGTTTAAACAGCATACGTTTTCCCGCGCTTTTATGGTTCGGATCTTTCGTGTTTTAACGTACATGCCCGAGAGATACGATTATTTGTTTACCAGACGATAAAATGGCATCTGCTGAAGCAGGTCGATTTGCCTCGCTCTCCGAGGAGGATTTTGAGTTTAATCTTGTTGATCAATTCTTTAAACTGGTTAGAATTGTTGTTAAAACATGTTTATTGTTGATAATATTTCTTAATATTACTATTAAGAACTTCTATTTGTGTCTTTTTAATAGCCATATTTTCTCAGATTTCCTAGATTGCCTTTGGTATAATAAAACACTTATTTACTGGCTATTCAGACAATAGCAAGTTTATTTTCCCCATAGCCAGTAAATAGGTGTATAATATTATCGTTCAAATGAATACAAGTTATTAATATTTTATGAAGTTCAGTAATCGTAAGAGACAAAAAACATATCCCTACCCCTGATAAAATTGTGTAAAAACCAAGATTTTTTGCCTTTTGTTTTGAATAGACAAAATATTACACAACTTTGATGATATTTTTATATTTAATTTATTAAAACTATTGCATTTACGGAAAATTAAACCCATTACATCATCAAAAAACATGTTTTGTAGTGTAGATTGCAGAAAAATGGAATATTATTATTGTTGCCGATTTTAGCTCTATTCAGCCCAAAGCGCGTAATATCTTTTTCATAGTATAAATTGACAACCAAATTATACATCTGTCGTGCGAAGTTATGTCATAGAGGTGTGAAACCTATAATTAATTTCTTTTACATTTTCTACTAAATTTGTGTTTTTTCGAGCCTATTTTATCTTAAGTTTAACCTTTCTAAGACCATATATTTTCTGAAACGTACATGATTCCTCTACGTTCTGTGAGAATATCAGGGGATGTTTAAAGTCTTGCAGTGAAATGCCAGGCTATGGAAAACACCTACTCTAAAAATAGCTCGGTCATCCCCGGGAAATTCAATAGTTATAGGTCATGCATCAAATCCTGCATAGTGGTATTAAAATACAACTAAATGCATCAAATTTGGGCTCAAAATAATCCATATATATTTAACTTCAATTATCAATTTTCATTATTCCATTCCATTCAGTATTTGTTACAATACAACAAAGCGAAAGGAACTATTTTCTTTAAAAGAGACTACTAAGCTCTGATTGGTGAATTATTGGTTTGACACCTATAGAGACATCTTAAAATAAAACGTGTTCTAGTACCACTCTGTATAGGGCTTCTAGCGGCAACATATTACCCCTTAGTTACCTTGTATAGGGCATCTAGCGGGAAATATTACCCCTTACCCTGCCAAAAATCGCATAATATTTTCTCATCAGTATATATAAAGACAAATTTACAGTTTTGCCTGTTGTTAATTTAGATAAATGTTCTTAAACAACACGGAAGAAACATTAAATTAATTAATTTCGCAATATTGCCCCATTTTATAGTCCAGTTTACTGTATTTAATAAATTTACGCAGATCAAGATTATAAAGAACAAAAAATTTGTTTTGACGTTCTTCTGTCATCGACATTATCCGTGAAGTTCTGGTTTCAGATACTTGCACAGAAGTCTTTGACTCAAAGTTTTCGAGTGTTTAATACCAAATTAGTTTGATATTAAAATAAAATGAAATTAAGAAAAAAGAGAAAAGCACAACAGGAGGATTGTGCAGTCTGTATAATACACAGCGCAAAATCGAACAATGAAAATTTGTTTTGAAAAATTGTTAGACATAAAGCTGCTACGTCTTGAAAGCACAGCAGAAGCTCTTAGGATGGCGGATGTCCAAATCCCGTCTACTCTTTCTGAGGGATTGGGATATCACAGGGATTGCTACCAGAAGTTCACAATGAACCTGAGTCGCTTGCCATTGCAGGCAGTAGTGATTTTGAAAGTAGACGCCGTAGGTCTCTTGATCCTGACAAAATAATATTCAGACCAGACTACATTTTGTGAAAAGGAAGGGAGAAAGAAAGTTAAAGTGAAGGGTAGTTGGACGACAGAAGGAACCGTTCGGTTTAAATATGATGGAGGGATGACTGTCCAAAGAATTGCACAAGAAAAGCATGACGAGCATCTGTTCACTAGAATAAGAGGTGTTGACCTGTTTGCCTGTGAAGCGCAGTACCATCCATCTTGCAGAAAAAGTACTGCCAAAACCCTGAGAAATGGAAAAGTAAAGATGAAGATTCCAAAGAGCGACAAAGTCACACTGAAAAGGCGCACAGAGAGGCTTTCGATGTAGTGAAATCGTTCATTGAACGATTCGTTATTTTAGGCAAATCAGTTGTTAAATTGAATGAACTCGGGGAAATATATGTCTAAATTAGCAGAAACGGAGTTTTCAAATCCGCATTATAGTAGCGAAAATCTCAAGGTTAATTTGGAAACTTTGAGCCGTAATAAAAGGGGGAGGTTTGGTGCTTTAAAATCTGATTCAACCCACCATTTCTTTAGAAATTCCTGTACCAAGTCAGGGTCATTACGGTTTTCACAGTTTTCCGGTTGTTGACTGATTTTGTCTTTTTATATAATTATGAGTTTTGACTTTCCCTTTGTAAGATTGCTCGGAGTTCGGTAATTTTGTTATTACCCTTATTGGAAAAAACTTGTGGAAGAAAGATAATGTTTATAAAGATGAAGAACGGGAAATTTGAGTCTTACCTGGTAGCCAGTTCTGATATAGATTTAGAGTCTCCCATTAGATGTGCCTATGACCTTGGTAGTGCGGACAAATTTGGTAATACCGCTTCTCTTCTCAGACAGGAAATTAACGATATGTTCGAGAGTGAAGGAAGCAGTTTGTCATGACCCACGACAGCAAAGTACCTGAACGATCTGAATTTTTCTTTGCCTGAAAAACTGGATCAATTTCTTACTTCTCTTCTTACTGGAAAAAAACCAGTTGCCCGTTTAGTTAATTCCATTGGGCAGGATATATGTAGAGCAGTAACGCATGAAAGCTGGAAATTGCCCAAGCACATTCTCTTGTGCATGGCATTTCGTCACTGGTTTCGAAGTGCTGAGATCACAACACTTCTAAATAGGCTCGGTCACTCCGAAACGTACTCATTTTCCCTGGAACTTGAGACTTCTATTGCCATAGCAGTTGAAACAACATCCACTTAATTGTCACCTCAAATTGTTAGAAATCCAAATGTTCCATTCATATTCCATTCAGACTTTGATCACTGGTTAAATGATCTTTGCGGGATGGCTTCTGTACACACCTCACATGGAATTATGTTACAATATTGTTCTTGTCCAGCAGATCAGGAGGTAGAGGGTGATATGCCTAGAATTCCACTTGTTCACAAGAGTGGTATTAGATCATTGAAACTTGAAACGCAGGAAGTTCTTCCTGACTGTTATTTGACCCATAGAAGAAGTCCTAGTTATGAAGTCGAGAAGACGGAAATGTCTGGAACGGAAGGTTTGTTTGAGCTTGAATGTAAGCAGGATCTTTTGTGGGTAATGGCAAGGTATCTTAGATCCTATTTAGAGCAGGAGTTACCTGGACTGGCTGGATTTTGGTCAGTACTAGGAGATGAACCACCACGACTGACGATAATAGATTACTATCCAGTTATAACAAGGCAGTCCAGGAATGCCTTCGTTATTCAGAACAAGGGGCAAGGAAGGTAGGACAAAAGTATGTGGTAATAACTTTTGATCTAGGCGTATACATGAAAGCATACCCAATCATTTGGAATCAATCTAAAAAGTTTTGAGGATCATATCATTATGATTGGAACATTCCATGTTGTGTGCGCGTACTTCAAGATGATCGGGAAAGAACTGGATTGTCAGATATTTTGTTAGAAGCAGGTTTCTGTTACGGGTGTAATGACAGGAAAACATTATAGCAGAGCAATGCACTGTCACAAAATACTACTAGAGACTTTAGAAAAACTTCTTTTTGAGGAGTTTTGTTTTTCTTTAGGAGAAGAAAGGCCAATGATGGGTCTTCCAGATGATTCTTTCGAATTACTAGAGACTCTTGTCCATGAACCAGATAACGCTTCATTTGAGTCGGCATTGAACAATGAAGACATCTTTGGATATCATACATGGATCACATCTAGCTCGTTTTACAACTGACAACTTCCTTCTTTATGCCAGGTGTCTTTTCCTGATGTGTGACCTGTTTTTCGGTTTTGGAGGGCAAAATTATGCTCGATATCTGACGTTTTTCTCAGTGTTTTTGGCAAACATAGAAATATCCCATTCTGGTGCAACAGATTTATTAAAAAGGGGCGCCATCAGCGTGGCAAGATCTCTTTCGTTCCAGGAAATAGATGTCCAGTAGATAAAACTATAGAGGAAACTTTTATGTCTAAATCACATGGAGGTGCTGGAGGTGGCAGTGCTGGTTTGCTTAGTAATTACGACGCATATCAAAGATGGGTGCGAGCAGCCCATGAAAGAGTAGTTTGTGAAGGGAGCTTTAGCCATGGTTGATATGTTGGCGGACGATTCTGACGCAAAGAAACATCGTGATCTGCGCAGAACCGAGATAGAAAGGAGTGAGGCAAATGTCGTAAAAGTTGCTGAAGCAATTGTTGGTTTCATCAATCCATTCGAAATGGAGCAAAAAGACAAGTTATACTGTATTTCATCTGGTGCGTCTGCTACCTCAGAGATTGAACGCGACATTATGCTTGCAGAAGCATTCGGTGCTGACGCTAAAGTTGATTTCATTTCAGAACGCTTGGAGAAGCACGAGAAGTTCTTTGATCCAATCAAACGATTACATTTGAAAACGTTGTCTGAGGTGGCAAAGAAAACGACAATCAAGTCATCTCAAAACAAAATTATCGAATATCGCCAACAAAGTAACATTGCATTTCAGCTTCTTGTTCGTTCACAATGTGATTATCTCAGGATTGATTTGAAAGAACTTCTAGTATATCCCCTCACTCCAGTTCCATATAGTATTGCGACTCCCGATGGTTTTCTGAACAAGGCAGATAAATCCAAAGGCGATCACTTTTTGAATAAAGATGTGGAGGATGTTCCACCTCCTCCAGATGATAAGACGCTAGTGATAGAGGATGGCAATGCGGCTTTTTGCTATCTGAAAGATTTGCCACCCAATTTCAGAGACATCTGTGCCAGACTGTTTGATATGGTAGTTAGAAAGTCGGATATTATCTTTAGCACAGACATTTATCTAGAAAACTCCATGAAGTCGATGGAACGAAAGCACAGAGGTTGCAGTGAAAAACTGATGGTTACTGGTGAAAATACGAAACAGCCACCAGACTGGAAGACCTTCCTTTGCCAATGAAGAAAACAAAAAGCAGCTCATTGAACTTCTTTGTCGTGTTTGGAGCACGGATAATTTCGCCCCTAAGCTGTTGGGCAAGAACATAATAACCGTTTCTGATGGGCTTGTCTTTCATGTTACAAGTTATGATGGGTATGTCGCACAGAAATGAAATCAATTGAATCGACACAGGAAGAAACTGATTCACGAGTTGTTCTTTATTGTTTCTATGGAAAACAACAAGGATACAGAAATATTAGAATTCGTAGTCCGGATACCGATATATTCTTTATCCTCCTTCACTACGCGTTGGAATTACAAGGAGTGACAATTCTCTTTGATACTGGAACTGGAAGCAAGAAAAGGTTGCTAGATATCACCAAATTAGCACAGCAGTACCAGCAGGAATTGTGTACAGCACTTTTAGGCCTGCACGCGTTCACATCCTGTGATATAACGAGCGCATTTAAGGGGATTGGAAAAGTCAAGCCAATTAAGACATTACAAAACTCACCCCAATTCCAAAGTGCTCTTGCACAAATTGGAGATTCCTAGCGAATTTCAGAGGATTTGTTTCTGCAGATGGAGGATTTTACCTGCTTGTTGTATGGCGGTAAAGAGGTCTCCTGTGTGAATGATTTCCGCTATAATAAGATCAGAGGAAACTGCTGTTCAACGGGTGAAACGTTTGATGCCTCAAAAAATATTGATCTAGGTGCATTGCCTCCATGCAGAAACTGTCTGAGAGAACATCTGAAAAGAGTTAACTATCGGGTACGAATTTGGAAAAGAACCCATATTGCAAAACCAGTATATCCGGAGCCTACTCATGACAATGGTTGGCAGTGTGTTGATGGGGATGATTGAACCAAAATGGGTGTCTGGTGATTACATTCCACAAAAACTCGCCGACGTTTTAGTCGAGGAAAATATTGCAGGTTTGACAGAAAGCGATGAAATTGATGATGAATTCGACGATGTTTTATACTCGTTGATTGATGGTGAAGAGGAAGACTAGTGAAAACTGTTTCGCCAATTTTCATTACTGTTTGGCGGTTTGCAATACTCATTGTTCAGGTCATTTGTTGAAGAATGAAACTGAAATATGGAAATATTGAGTATATCATGTATATTTGTCCCAGTTTTCAAGTAGAGGAAGGGGTAAAATAGGCATCATAATATGCATATATGAGGGTTAATGTTTTTTAAAATAAATGCTAATACATTCAGCATTCAGATAAAACTATATTGATTGGACAAAAATTCCCATAAAGCAGCTTAACCAATAAGGAATATTCTGTAGAAATTCTGAAAATCAGAAATTACCCATTTTTGATGTTTTCTGACCTTGGTAGAATTTAAGTCCTCTTAGATGATGTTTATATGATTTGCTTAAATAAAGAATTGAAAGATCTTACAGGGCAAATAAAAATTTCACCCTACCCGACCATGTTTCTAAGGAAATAAACCGAGTTTCATCAAATTTTACGTGTTTTTAGAGAGGTAGGGCTAATATTTTGCTATTTTTTTGTTAATCAGTAGGTAGAAGGAACATAATTATTCCCTTTTTACATTGTTATAGTACCCAGATACAAAAATCAACCGTCATTATGATGCGGTATCCTTTATTTTATTAGTAAAATTAAGATATATGCAGAATCCTGTGAAAATCTATTTTGACCACAAAAATCACTTCATAAAGGATTACTAGTGCTTGATTTATCAAATGTGATATATTTGTTTGGCTTAGTATAAAAAAAAAGATCGCAGTTTAGTACGAAATATTTTTTTATCTAAACTTTTAAGAAAACATTTTTTTTTTCATTTCAGGAAGGGGGAGGGGTAGGTTTTTCACGCCTGACAAAATTTGATAGCCACAAAGTGTATATATCTTGTATTCAATTGAAAGGTAATACTATAAGCTTTCATTTGATACCATATTGATATACTTTCAAGACTGTTTAGTATACATTTAATGCTCGCAAAGACAAACATTGAAAAAAATCAAAAACTCCTCAAAAAGCTGCGACAGGGTGTAAATATTAGCCTCAAACGTCAAGTTCGTGCAACAATTTTCAATGTTAACATGTTTTTTTCTTCAATAGGATATATAGGAGGACTTAAAAAATATGTTAACATGGAAGGTGGGGGGTTATGCTAGCCCACGGACTAATACTTTTCTCTTGTGAAACCGTGCATTATTAAGAAGAATTATCATTCTTCCGTAAATGGCCGTTTTCGGGTGGAAACGACCGAAGTAAGACGAGTTCACCTGCACTCGTCTTTACTCGTTGTGACATCTAATCAAAACGCCTCTAACAAGAAAAAAATCGCTTAAATATATATCCTAAACCGGGAATGTCACATTATATATGTTTGATAGCTGAATAACAGATATATTACGGATTTAACCATTGTTTTTTTTTTTCAAATACAGACTCCAACCGTATTAAATATATTTGTGTCTTTTATTTTCATTTTTTCGTATTTCTAGATGTCCTTTTCCGTACCTTTGACGTCATTCTTCAATGACGTCAAAATATATGTCACGTCATATTTCATGTATGATCATGTATGTGGTGTCTCATGAAGGAAAATACTGTACTTTCAATAAAATATTTGTGAGAAAAGCTAAAATATCAGTAGAAAGCTACTTAGTTTATCAATCGGTGTCACAAAAGTCAATTTTATTTGATGTGTATTTCATAACGCTCAATGATATTGATTTTATAATTTATGCAAATTAGTTACTGATCAATGGCGGGGGTCTCTAGGAGTTCGCGATAGTGAAAGTTGTTGGTTTACGGAAGAAATAGGTACTTACATGCGTTGTTGGGAAAGCCCGGGTTATATATACATTGTGTGGCTGGTTATATATACATTGTGTGGTTGGTTATATATACATTGTGTGGCTGGTTATATATGCATTGTTGTGGCTGGTTATATATACATTGTGTGGCTGGTTATATATACATTGTGTGGCTGGTTATATATACATTGTTGTGGCTGGTTATATATACATTGTTGTGGCTGGTTATATATACATTGTGTGGCTGGTTATATATACATTGTGTGGCTGGTTATATATTCATTGTGTGGCTGGATATATATACATTGTGTGGCTGGATATATATACATTTTGTGGCTGGTTATATATACATTGTGTGACTGATTATTTGTTCTTAAAATAAAAAGGTAGACATCTCATTCAGTGCGAACAACGCGTTTCTGGAATAACCATCATTTGTCACGTTCATAGTCAGAATATTGGAAAACCAAATAATTCAATAGTCATTAGGAGAAAGTAAACCAGGACAAAATCAGGTATGGTTACACGTGTAGAACAGGATAGACAAAATCAGGTATGGTTACACGTGTAGACCAGGATAGACAAAATCAGGTATGGTTACACGTGTAGACCAGGATAGAAAAAATCAGGTATGGTTACACGTGTCTGTGGTCTTTAGGAGAAAGTGGACCAGGATAGAAAATATCAGGTATGGTTACACGTGTATGTGGTAGTTTAGTAGACCAGGATAGACAAAATCAGGTATGGTTACACGTGTCTGTGGTAGTTTAGTAGAGCAGGATAGACAACATCAGGTATGGTTACACGTGTCTGTGGTAGTTTAGTAGACCAGGATATACAACATCAGGTATGGTTACACGTGTCTGTGGTAGTTTAGTAGACCAGGATAGACAGCATCAGGTATGCTTACACGTGTCTGTGGTAGTTTAGTAGACCAGGATAGACAACATCAGGTATGTTTACACGTGTCTGTGGTAGTTTAGTAGAGCAGGATAGACAACATCAGGTATGTTTACACGTGTCTGTGGTAGTTTAGTAGAGCAGGATAGACAACATCAGGTATGTTTACACGTGTCTGTGGTAGTTTAGTAGACCAGGATAGACAACATCAGGTATGTTTACACGTGTCTGTGGTAGTTTAGTAGAGCAGGATAGACAACATCAGGTATGGTTACACGTGTCTGTGGTAGTTTAGTAGACCAGGATAGACAACATCAGATATGTTTACACGTGTCTGTGGTAGTTTAGTAGAGCAGGATAGACAACATCAGGTATGGTTACACGTGTCTGTGGTAGCTTAGTAGAGCAGGATAGACAACATCAGATATGTTTACACGTGTCTGTGGTAGTTTCACATTAGTTTTAATAAATAACATTATTTAGGAACTGTAAATTCCAAGCATGAATATATATATATATATATGATACCCTCTGGGACTAGGGGTCGTCGTGTTCGTGATGGTGTGGTATTTCATGGATTTACAACTACCTGTGCAATCAGTGCATATTACCACTAAAGTTGTGAGTTCGAATCCCGCTCATGGCGAGGTGTACTAAATGTAAATTTGTCAGTGACTTGCGACAGGTCGGTGGTTTTCTCCAGGTACGCCAATAAAACTGACCCCACGATATAACTCAAATATTGTTGAAAGTGGCGTTAATCACCCTAACCCTAATCATCGGGGACTAATAATCCACCAGCAGATAATGATAGTTGAAAACATGTAGATATTTACTTTAGTGTGGAAGTTAGATTTATGTTATTATATGTTTAAGCTCTTGAAATGAATGAATGAAATACAACATCAAGGACATTGATACCTGACAGGTAATTTCAATTTCCCATTGTGTATTGATTCAGGACTGATGTATGTATATACAGTTTTTACTTTTTAATTGAAGTTCTAACAGCCAACATATGTAAGTCATTATTATGTTTTTAACGGCACCTGATTAAAACTTTGGATACATGTCAACGACTTGTTCATATATCATATACGTTTCTAAAGAAAACATTGTTTTGTATAATGACATCCCATTCTTTGTCAACATCAGAATGATTGATGTCTAATAATTAATTGTAGGAAAATTAATATCTAGGGTTGAATAAATCTTCTGTATCGTGATTGTTTTATAATAGCTTTTTATATGTGATTCCACTTATCTATGTTCAATGAGGACCATGGACCATCATGGCCGTGATCGTATGGTAGTTGGATTTACGACTACTATGGGAGTTGAATTTACAACTACCTATGCAATCTTTGCGAGTGACTTGCGACAGGTCAATAGTTTTCTCCGGTTCCTCCGGTTTCCTCCACCAATAAAAATGACCGCCACGATATAGCTGAAATATTGTTGAAAGTGGCGTTAAGGTTCATTATAACACTAATAACATCAATGAGAACCACTGATTTTGATCTATGTTCAGTTATCATAAAACTTACTTCCATGACAAGCTTTGTGTCAGATTTAGTTTTTACTACTGTAGTAAACAATGTTTGGATTATCGTAGTATATACCTTGAATCTGAACACTACAGAAAGCATGTGAATATAAATTTAGATAGAATATCACATTTTGTGTCTGGTGCACTGAATACATGTGAATGGCCTCATGTTTATTATCTTCTGTCAAGTGCTGACTTTTACAAAACATTAAATTTAATCATATATACTAGAGTGATCAGTGATGTCAATATAATTGTCCAAACATATATAGAACGCATTAGTGAAAATTTAGGAAAATTAACAGAATCAATTATTTAGGCATACTAATTAACAACGACAGCCAATATATATTGTTCATGTTTTATATATATCATGCATAATCATCAGTTTTCCGTCTTTAAGTCCAAAATAATTAAAAAAATAATTTATCATTTTCAAAACTATTGTAACATATTCTGCCGCAATTCTGCGCATATTGTGTAACTCGAGTATGTAGGTTCACATTCTGATGGTTTGGTGTGATTTAAATGATGAACAATAATACTAGTACCATATGATACTGAAGAGTTGGCATCTCCTTACACATAGCATTTTTCAAAAATGAATATTTATAAGAATGGAAGAGCACGATAGCATACCTTTTCTTAATTTTTTGTAATCTCTAATATATATTCCTTTAATATGGGTAGAGTTATGGGTATTTCACGCTACTGTTAACAATATTTAAGTTATATGGTTCATATCAGTTTTACAGAACAAAAAGGGGCACGGGACCAGGAGAAAACCTTCGATCTGCCTAGAATTACAGAAAATTTATCACGAAGTGAAATCCAGTTCGCCTTATTACTGACAGGAAGAATCGTACTCACTATATGAATATAGTAATGATATGCACATATTACATATTTAATTCAGCTACCTTAGGACGACCGAAACCACGAAGTGTTCCATTTCTCATTTAACCAAAATTCGTCGAAAGGAATGATATTAAACTTTTCAGTCAATTTAATATTTACAGATTTCTGATCGATTCAAATTACGGATAGGAAAGACTAATTGTTTTAATAAATCAGACATCTTGTTTGTAGAGATACGTTGTGTAAATTGACTCTCCTACGATGATTTATTTTCTGCATCCCGACCCAATTCACAAGCTGTTAGCATTGTTTTGATTTTAATTAGATACGCTGCTTTGTATGCATATTGTCTCCCTGATGTCGACATACAATGAATTGTTGCACTGGATACATTTAATTGCGTTCTATCAACAATATTCATTATTATGTATGGAAATATTTCCCAGATAAGTTCTCATTACAACGATTTTTGCTCTAATTTTCTACACGTTTTCCTTGTCTTCGACGTTTGATAATATACTATTAATGTCTATGTCGCTCTAATATACTTCTGATCAAATAATGTACACGTAATTATCATTTCCTCCTTATTGCCGCCTTATTAATGGATTTAAAGTCTAAAAGGGTTATCTTGCTCAAATCACTCTTCGGACATTTTTAGAACATGTTTCTGTTATTCCGGAATTGTCTGACAGGCACTCTGAAATTAGAATTCTATAATCATTAGCTGTTGTCGACGAATGTTACGTAATAAGGCACACAATCAACCAAGGTTGGTTGGTTTATGGTGTTTAACGCCACTTTCAACAATATTTCAGTTATATCGTCAAAATCAACAAAGACACTATAGTGTTTATACAACATGGGAATGATCTTAACAATTGAATTCAGACAAAACATATTCAATCTGAAGTTTATATGATTTATGTTTTTTACTGTAATTTCAATAAAAGTTTGAAGATACCAAAAAGAGTAGGGTCCGGGTGGCTCAATGAGTTAGGGGGCCCGGGTGTCTCAGTGAGTTAGGTAGTTGTAGGGCCCGGGTGGTTCAATGAGTTGGGTAGTTGTAGGGCCTGGGTGGCTCAATGATGTAGGTAGTTGTAGGGCCCGGGTGGCTCAATGAGTTAGGTAGTTGTAAGGCCCGGGTGGCTCAATGAGTTAGGTAGTTGTAGGGCCCAGGTGGCTCAATGAGTTAGGTAGTTGTAGGGCCCGGGTGGCTCAATGATTTAGGTAGTTGTAGGGTCCGGGTGGCTCAATGAGTTAGGTAGTTGTAGGGTCCAGGTGGCTCAATAAGTTGGGTAGTTGTAGGGTCCGGGTGGCTCAATGAGTTAGATAGTTGCAGGGTCCGGGTGACTCAATGAGTTAGGTTGTTGTAGAGTCCGGGTGGCTCAATGAGTTGGGTAGTTTTAGGGTCCGGGTGGCTCAATGAGTTAGAAAGTTATAGGGTCCGGGTGGCTCAATGAATTGGGTTGTTGCAGGGTCCGGGTGGCTCAATGAGTTAGGTAGTTGTAGGGTCCGGGTGGCTCAATGAGTTAGATAGTTGTAGGGTCCGGGTGGCTCAATGAGTTAGGTAGTTGTAGGGCCCGGGTGGCTCAATCAGTTAGGTAGTTGTAGGGCCCAGGTGGCTCAATCATTTAGGTAGTTGTAGGGCCCTGGTGGCTCAATGGGTTAGGTAGTTGTAGGGTCCGGGTGGCTCAATGAGTTAGGTAGTTGGATTACCTAACAACTCATACAAGCCAGGGCCCGGGTGGCTCAATGAGTTAGGTAGTTGGATTATCTAACAACTGATATAAGCTTATCACCAATACGGCGTGGGTTCGCACCCGGCTTTGTAAATTACTAAGAAAAGGTGCACACCACTTGCAGCCGCAAGTGATAAAGTTTACTAGTTGTTTGCCCATGGTCGGTGGTTCTCTCCGGGTATTCCGGCTTCTTCCACCACTAAAACTGGTCGTCATGATATAGCTGAAATATTGCTGAAAGTGGCGTTAAACACCAAAAATCAAATCAAATCCAACAAGAGTAAACAGAAGCCAAAAAAGGACAGGCAATGCAATTGCCAAAGGAAAAATACTACAGAGTAAGCTGAAGATTGAGATCTATCGACATTGTACCATGGTTTTTTTGGTATAATATCAATACATTGAAACAGTTGCATTTTCACATGCCAAGTGCGTTACACTTTCTTAAGCTAAACAAAATAGAACACTTAGTTTCTATGTATATTATAACAAGATACCAATTTCGGATATAACTACGCAAATGCTAGTAAAATAAGGAGAGTGATACGTATCTCGTTTAGGAAAATAGTCATGCAAAGTACGGGTACTAAAAGGACGTATTTTATGTATTGTTTTTAAACTATTGAGTATCTAGTGATGCGTTCTATAAAACACATTTCATGATTTAAATTGTAGAGACCGCCTTTATATTATGCATTATTTATCACCATTTGTCAAGATGACAGCCATTTTTAGTCAATTAAGGTTTGTTCGATCGATACTTATCTTTTATCTGAACGTATATGTGAAATAAATTTGTTCAACACACATTCTCATACCAATTAATTATCAATGAGAGACGGTGTTTTTAAGAAATAATTTATCATTTGGGACTCTGTTTATGGTCAATTTATTATGAAAAATTAAATGTGAGATTCAGATAAAATGGAATAAAATATGATTTAGCTTTGTGAGCAAAACGTATTTGGATGGCGAATATTTTTTTTTTGTTTTTGTTTCCTTTGTTTTGTTTTGTATTTTTATTCCAAAGATTGGAAGAAGTAAACATGCACGCCCTCTCTTCTAGATATGAGGATACGTTTATGAATGAAGAAGAAGCACATAACCAAAGCTCGAGAATTATCAGGATTCCCCGGAAATTGATTGTTAGACATAGTAAACATACTACTCACGAAACGTACACACATTAATCTAGATAACCATTCCTGGGTAATTAAAAGTGGTATCACGGTTTGTAAACATTAGTCATGTCTTTCTACAATGAGGTCTCTTAACAATTGTAGGATAAATATGGTTCTTAATAGGAATGCAAAGTTATGTATATTTACGGTTCCTAATGTGAAGACACTCTTATAAATATTGGAGAATTTTATGACAAGAAAGGTTAAATAAATAGCGATGGTAAAACATTCCACCATTACCACCAAACAAACAATCACTTCTCACCTCAAATCATTGAATATAAAAAAAGACTACGAGATGTGACGTAGGAAATCCAAAAATGCATTAAATACAAAATATTAATACCAAAATCGTTATGAATTTGTACCGCAGACAGATGTATATTATCAAACAATATTTGTTCCATGTCCAATTAAGCTAAGCTGAACGTTAGTATAATCTGCAATAGGCATAGTTACAGTCTAGAAAAATGGGTTAATTGGTTAATGCCTTGATCACCATCGGATATGATCAGCTTTACATGTTGGGTAATAAATATGACCAGGTTCTTACCACCGACCAGTTATCATCATCCTTCCGGCTACAGATGAAAACTTTGAATATTCCTAATGGGTAATCAGAAAATACCTAATGGGTAATCAGAATATACCTAATGGGTAATCAGAATATTCTTAAGGGGTAATCAGAATATTCCTAATGGGTAATCAGAATATACCTAATGGGTAATCAGAATATACATAATGGGTAATCAGAATATACCTAATGGGTAATCAGAATATGCCTAATGGGTAATCAGAATATACCTAATGGGTAATCAGAATATACCTAATGGGTAATCAGAATATACCTAATGGGTAATCAGAATACTCCTAATGGGTAATCAGAATATACCTAATGGGTAATCAGAATATACCTAATGGGTAATCAGAATATACCTAATGGGTAATCAGAATATGCCTAATGGGTAATCAGAATATACCTAATGGGTAATCAGAATATATCTAATGGGTAATCAGAATATACCTAATGGGTAATCAGAATATACCTAATGGGTAATTAGAATATACCTAATGGGTAATCAGGATATACCTTATGGGTAATCAGAATATACCTAATGGGTAATCAGAATATACCTAATGGGTAATCAGAATATTCCTAATGGGTAATCAGAATATTCCTAATGGGTAATCAGAATATACCTAATGGGTAATCAGACTATATCTAATGGGTAATCATAATATATCTAATGGGTAATCAGAATTTATCTAATGGGTAATCAGAATATATCTAATGGGTAATCAGAATATATCTAATGGGTAATCAGAATATACCTAATGGGTAATCAGACTATACCTAATGGGTAATCATAATATATCTAATGGGTAATCAGAATATACCTAATGGGTAATCAGAATATATCTAATGGGTAATCAGAATATATCTAATGGGTAATCAGAATATATCTAATGGGTAATCAGAATATATCTAATGGGTAATCAGAATATATCTAATGGGTAATCAGAATATACCTAATGGGTAATCAGAAGCCGTAAATAAAGGAAGAACAAACAATACAAAATGACCCAAACAAAACGAACAAACAACGATCGACAAGACATTACACAGAAAACTAAATGTGGAGCAGCACGATCGCCACTAATTCCGGTAGAAATCCACAGTTGGTGCCAAGACAAACCCGTAAATACTGTGTAGTTTGGTGTTACTGTCTTATCGTGTTTTCCCGACCATCCGAATTGTCAAGGAATATACATGTATTATTATTTCCATTTCTACATCGTGGACATTTCCATGCAATTTTAACCGTATGGGTGGTGTAATGGTTAACATGCTCGCCTCGAGTGTGGTAGATCGTGGGTTCGAGCACTGATCGGGTCAAACCAAAGACTATAAGATTGGTATTTGTTGCTTTTCCGCTAAGCGCGAATCATCAAGGAGTTACAGCAAAGACTGGTTTGCTCGGAATCGCGGTAATGTGTCCGAGTGGGGCAACATGTCTATCCGCGGACTGTTGTTTCAGTGAAAATCGGACCTCATCGTCATCTTGTTGAAAATTAATTTGTTCTCGCCATGATATAGCTGAAAAATTGTTGAGTTGGCGTTAAGCAACAATCACTCACTCCATGTAATTATCAATATAAATATACTAAATTTGCAACAAATGTTGGAGGTGGATTTGAAGTCTGTTCTGTAAAGCTTCCTTAGTTTCATCGCTAAAAACCTTTGAAATATGAAAATGTCATCTGTAAATAGATGTAAGTCTTTTATGTTGGGAGTATCGATTTTATCTCTTTCTAACAATTTTCTCTTGACATTTGGAACTGTTCCGACTGTCCGGTATTTGGAACTGTTCCGACTGTCCGGTATTTGGAACTGTTCCGACTGTCCGGTATTTGGAACTGTTCCGACTGTCCGGTATTTGGAACTGTACTGACTGTCCGGTATTTGGAACTGTTCCGACTGTCCGATATTTGGAACTGTTCCGACTGTCCGGTATTTGGAACTGTTCCGACTGTCCGGTATTTTAGAACTGTTCCGACTGTCCGGTATTTGGAACTGTTCCGAATGTCCGGTATTTGGAACTGTTCCGACTGTCCGATATTTAGAACTGTTCCGACTGTCCGGTATTTGGAACTGTTCCGACTGTCCGGTATTTAGAACTGTTCCGACTGTCCGGTATTTGGAACTGTTCCGACTGTCCGGTATTTGGAACTGCTCCGAATGTCCTGTATTTTTTGTTTTTCATGTTATTACGATCGTTTCAAGTTCGAGTTTGAAAATGTCTTACATCAGCGCAACGTAATTAGTTTTCTTTTTTACTTAAAACACACCTTCTCGGTATCTGACCGCAACTTTAATTCACGAAAGCGGAATCGAAAATATGTCTTTGATGTCTGTTACGATTTCCGCATATAAACGATGTTTAGTTCGTCTTCACCTCCAGTTTGTAAGAGGATTCATGTCTTATTTACGTTATTTGATTTAATTTGAGCTGATTTGATTTATTGTGTTTAACGCCACTTTCAGCAATATTTCAGCTATTTCATGGCGACCAGTTTTAATGGTGGAAGAAGCTGGAGTACCCGGTGAGAACCACCGACCATGGACAAGCCCCTGGTAAACTTTATCACTTGCGAGTCGATGCACCCTTTTTGTAATTTGCAAAGCCGGGCACGAACCCACGTCGTATTGGCGATAGGCTTGTATGAGTTGTTAGATAATCCAACTACCTAACTCATTGAGCTACCCGGGTCCTTACGTTATTTGAATTTGTTTGCGCATAGTGGTGTCCAACACATATTGTGTTGTGTTTAGTTTTGTTTTTCTTCGTCTTGTGAACCACATGTTACCAATTTCTCTTTATTGTCCATTCTTGATCGCCACTTCGGTATTCTCTAACGTTTATTTACCACGAAAACAGGTATTTGTGACCTTACGAACGCTTTGCAAAAACTGGTATGAACATAATACGATTCTAATGATATATAATGTATAATGATTTTCTTGTTGTTGTGATATTCCAAAGTATTGCATTGCATGTTGATTAAAGTTTGACTGGTAATTGTATGTCACCTTGTATTTTTATTAGGTAATAAGTACATCGACATAATTATAGAATTGCAATGTAATTGTAACAATTGATACATTTTCCTAAGCAAATTTGTTTCTATCAGAAACATCAAAGACTCTATTATCAAATCCAATCACAACACCGTATATTTGTAGTTTATTACGTGTATAAAGAATTATATTAGCCTGTATATTTCTAACAAAGATTTCTTTGAAACTGACATCATTAAGATGTTGGAGTATTCCATCGACAACATGCTCGTCATGTTTGGCATTATGTGATAAAGGTTATCAGTGGCTTACAGCAGATCTGTGGTGTTCTCCCTCCGGGTACTTACTCCGGTTTCCTCCACCAATTAAACTGACCGCCACGATATAACTGAAATATTGTTGAAAGTGGCGTTAAACAACATAATCCTAATCCGTTATGTTTGGTGGATATGATTTCTGTGTTGTGATTTGTGGATCACTGGGCCATGATCTATATTTCTGTGTACACTGGAAACATATAACGATTTTAATTCCATATGAAATAAAGTTGGGTTAAAAACAATGGTCGGGGCTAAACCTTTGCACACTCCAAAAGACTACTTCTGAAGTATATTGAAAAAGCAGTAAATTATACCATTCATAAATGGATAACATATGGCTAATAAAACAATTCCTTTAAGATATAAAGGAAGCATCATGTCAGATAGATATTCGCCTATCTTCCTCTGTACATTAACCCTTACTTAACCTTAACTTATGACTTAATATAATACGTCAAATGGTATATGAATTGACGCCAATTAAGAATGAGTGTTGATATGTCCCTATAAGTCAGTGCTTTGGCTACTTTTTTTTTATATGTTTCATCCACTAAACAACAGAATGTGTATACTTTTCGTCAACATGCGTGTAATACATTAAATGTACAGACAAATAAAAAAAATACTATATTTGTATATCGAGATTTATGAAGTCCCTATTTTATGGAATGCCTCTGTTATAGATTAAACTTTGAGTTTTACTGGTGACCTGTGTTAGACATCCGATGTAATTAACTCTCATTTCACTGCATTCCACTGGGGAAAAGACGGGAAATGCTTCACACTCGTGAAATCTATTTTTCCCTGATTTTCAATATGGACTGCCGTATATATGTGCATTACGTTTGTCGTATAGATGTGTATCACGTTGTCGTATATATGTGTACAAGTTTTATTATTGAAATATTGTAGACTCATTACAATCAACAACTTAAATCAGGGCGAAATTACTCATACTAGTACTTGATGGAAATGTCTACGATAAATCTAAGATTAACCATTATTTTTATTACTACATACTCTGATAAAACAAAATTCACTGTGGACTCCCTTGTTGTGTTATGAAGAGAGATAACTTACTATTATCACTGTCTCTTTGATTCCCTTTTTGTTTGTGTGTTTGTTTGTTTGTTTGTTTGTTTGTTTATATGGTTACTTCTTGAAGAGTGGGGTTGTGATTCTCATACAAGCATATGACAATTAAATAGTTTTGTCCCATAAAGTACATTTGTTATTGACGTAGTAATTATTCCTGTGAGTTTTCTTTTTATTCTGGCTGGAAATGTTCATAAATGTTTTAACACCCAATATGTTTTGCTCAAGCAATCCCTACTTGATTAACTTTTTATCATTAATAATAAATGAGAAGTCGGATATTTGTCTTAAAAAAACGTTTTATGTATTTTTAATGAAATAAAGCATGAGTTTCTCTTCCCTGTAGGTTTTTCATTAGTTACTGTCAATTAATTTCCAATTTTGAGGTAAATTTAATTATTTTGTTGTACGGTTGGATTTAACAGCAGCACTTTCACGTTCAACGGGAGATAACTCTAATGGATCTACATTGTTACTGCTGTACTATACATATGGTGATAACAATTTGGCGTAGTATTAAATTAATTATAATTGGCGATGATCTAAGCTTTATTTTAATAAACTAATACATACATCGTTACATAGAAGATATAAAATACATAATTTACAGTTTTATAAAGCAAGTGTTTGAGAAAATGAAAAAAAAACATATTATAAAATTCCACAGCAGAAGGATAGACTTTCACAGAAATAAATTTAATGAACTTCCATAGTTAATTGAAATTCTACCATATTAATAGAAGGGCTATAATTACACATTACAATCTTATGGTATAAACATGTGGTTTGTTATTACTGAAACATGATGTTCAAACACACCAACAGTTGATCGGGAGAGCTCCGTTGGATGGGTTAATCAAAGTCAGCTGGCAGGTAATTGTAGTATCTGAGAATATGTGGTGTTGGGTCGTTTATGTGTATGATTAATCCTGAGAATGTCCTCTGGGATAATATCACAATATTCTGATGAAGAATTTCTAACATTCTTCACCGTTTTATAAAATAAGCTATCTTCGTCTTAATGTTGATGTACTTCTTGACGAGGATTACTGTTTATTTCATAAATAAAAAGATGATTTATCAACAATCGGCAGATATTAGTGTTACTTTTAGTAGAATATCAATTTGATAGGGTGTTGGTTGCTCAGTTATATCCACGACTTATTCTCCTAGCACTAGCACTTTTTGTGATTCTAACATTGAGTCTGGGTCTTTCAGATGTTTACTTACCACTTATTCTCCTAGCATTATCACTTTTTGGTGATCCTAACATTGAGTCTGGGTCTTCCAGATGTTTACCTACGACTTATTCTCCTAGCACTATCACTTTTTGTGATTCTAACATTGAGTCTGGGTCTTTCAGATGTTTACTTACCACTTATTCTCCTAGCATTATCACTTTTTGGTGATCCTAACATTGAGTCTGGGTCTTCCAGATGTTTACCTACGACTTATTCTCCTAGCACTATCACTTTTTGTGATTCTAACATTGAGTCTGGGTCTTTCAGATGTTTACTTACCACTTATTCTCCTAGCATTATCACTTTTTGGTGATCCTAACATTGAGTCTGGGTCTTCCAGATGTTTACCTACGACTTATTCTCCTAGCACTATCACTTTTTGTGATTCTAACATTGAGTCTGGGTCTTTCAGATGTTTACTTACCAATTGAACTTCGAAACTGTTATACTCTCATGAACATGTACACCTAAAATTCATTCCAGTATAATTCAAATTTGATATATTCTCATGAACATATACATCTAGAGCATATTCCAATATATATCTACAAGTGGACAATAAAACCCAAGCATCTTTGACCAGGATTACGTGGCGTATAGTAATCAATCGTAAATAAAATATTTTTATTTGGCATATATTAAATGCAGAAATTGTGTATATGATTAATATAATATAATTAACTGTTCAAATTATATAAATATAAATTTTTTACTGTTCAAAAATAATCAATTGATAAACGCCAAACCGAAGGGCCAATCAAATACACAAATCAAATGATTATTTACACAAGTTAAAAAATCAAAGTTTTTACATTGGCAACTGAAGCCATGGTTCTAATAGTCTAAATGTGATCTATTAAAATACAAAGCCCCGCAAATAATGTGTAGTCAACCATATATACCATGTTAGTAAAATAAACAACACAAAATGTATTATGCTAATCTTATACAGCATTAACACATAAACACAAATAATAAGTCAAATTCATACAAAATTCGTTACATCCACGTATAAACAAATTAACACATCCATGATCCATGTTGTATTTACAACCTATTACATACATATAAATACTGGCCAAACTCAAGTCCAGGTCCTACTACGAGTGAATGAGTCTAGAAAAACCTTCACCCAAAAGCAAACTGATGAGACAAAAGTCCTCAGAATTAGCAATGTGCAAGAATCTGAACAAGAAAATTTGTCAATTTTATATTACCCTTGTGATTTGGATGAAGACCACACAAAGGAGAAAATAATTCCAAAATTGGTTGACCATATTTAACGAACGGCTTGTAGGTAGCTATGAAATCAGCACCTCTGTACAAACACAGATTTCGAAGTAAACTATTCACTGCAACGACAAATATTTTCGTTTGATTAAACTCCACAGGTCTTGATAAAATAGCAGATAAAATTATCTTGGCATTCCTTTTTACTAAACATGTCACATATGTGGCCAACTGGTTATAATTATTTTCAAAATCCCTTAACTTATAATTCCATATACAAATGTATTGTTAGTTCCAACATGTATGATAATAATATCAAAATGCAACTTAATTATGCCCTTGTTAATTAAATCTATAACATCGATTATACCGACACCTAGAAATGGTTGAAAAGTATATATGTTTAAATATATATGCTTGCCAATAGAATCTGTTATTAAAGTTGCTGTCTTTGTATCTGAAAATACAAAGCTGTTTAGTATTATCAAACTTACGAGAAGATATCGGCACTAAATTTGATTTTCTAGATAAAAGAAAAAATGCAAATAAAAATAAATTCCGATTTTGTGAAATTTAAATACTTATGGATTTTCTCCAAAATCTCTAACGTAATAGGCAAAGCTTATTTTTGCAAATGCTGTAATACACGACTTAAACCCCTAAGTTTCAATTCAAAGGAAGAAAACTTGTTAATTTCCATACCTTGCAACAAAAATAAAATTCGAATGCCGTTTAAAAAAATTTAATACTACAAACCGATTTAAATTATCTGCTCAAAAACTGACAATAGCAACACAATACATTAATAGAAATTTTGAAAGGATGGAATTGGTAATAAGCAGAAATTAAGAAATAAGCTTTCCATTGAATTGATAAATTTGAAATCGTACCTTTCGCGAAAGCCACTTTCCTAGATTGTAACATTTCATCATGAAGAACTTTTAAATTAGAAACTTCTGAAACATTAAATTACCATACATGACTGATAAAAAAAATTAATCCAAAACGAAATCTTCAATCATTTCTAAATCAGAGGGTAATTGTTTAAAATCTCTGCGAAATTTGTCATGTAAATCCCATCTGGACAACGTATCTGCGATTCTATTATCGCAGCCTGAAATATGTTGACTTTTGATATCGAAGTTATTTAAAGCGACAATATAGCATATTTCCCTTAAACAACTTTGTAGAAAAGAATTCCTAGATGCTCCAGTGTTCAACACCCTAACTGATACCATATTGTCACAGTTTATTACAACCTTTTTATTAACAAGCATATGACCCCACAACTTCAAGGCCACTACTATTGTCAACATTTCACATAAATTGATATTTAAATTCTGGTCCAATAACAAATTGGGAAAAGAGGAGTGGAAATACCTGCCATTCATCCACCCTCCACATCTTAGCAAACATGCATCTACTGATAATATTTCATCTGGACTTGAAAATTCCTCGGACAACATTATCGAAACCCCGTTATACAATGGCAAACATTTATTCCACCACAACAAATCTAACTTCAGATCTAGAGGAATGCAAAACGAACCTTTATCCGAAATCTCTCTAAGCCAATTCAATAAACGAGAAATAAAAATTTTACTCGGTTTTACACATTCAGCAACAAAGTTCAATTTCTCTAACAAGGATTGTAATTCCTTTTTTGAAGCCATCATCTTGTGCATCCAACACTCCACAACCAAACGAATTTCTGTAAGCCTGTTTTCGTCAATAGCAATCGTTAATTTTTGAGTATCGAACAATATTCCAATGAAAATCATTCTTGTACTCGGAGGGCACGCACTTTTTTATCAACCGACTCCTTAATACCACAGTTCTGCAATCAATTTCCAAGAAAGTCAAAGGCAAAATTACTGTAACGTTCTTCTTCACAACCAGCCAAATCATCTAAATAATTTAAAATTTGAATACCATCTTTTTGACAGATAAAGCGAATTGCAAAAGTAGTCGGCATACAAACATATGCTGCAGATCGAAGTCCCATTGTCAAAACCCGATCAAAATAAATATGACCTTTCCTCTTATAACCCATTAAATGTATGTCGCCTGGATCGATGACCAACTGACGATAAGCTCGTCGTAAATCTCTTTTGAATATCTTACAATTTCTACCTTTCCTTTTTATTAACCTAAGGGAACGACCATTTAACTTGAAGGGGGGGGGGGGGGGGGGGGGGGGGGTTATGTTTTTTTTCTAAAAAAAATATTCTGATTCCCAATGCTGCTGAAAAAAATATTCTGATTTTGGTGGAGGAAAAAAAAAATAATCTGATTCAGAATTTTTGTCATATAACCTAATGATGATTTCTGGAAAAAAAATTCTGAACGAAACAAAAAACCATAACCCCCCCCCTTCAAGTTAAATGGTCGGTCCCCAAATAAAATCATTTACAGTAGGATAATGTACCGACAGTTTTTCACCCAAATACAAGTCTTTAGATATTCCATCGTTAACTGCCAAACCTTCAGGAAAACTTAAGTCAACAATGACCCTACGTTCTAAAGTATCCTTTTTAGGAACTGAATTTAAAGGAGAAATCACCCTTCTATAAAAGGGTTAGCTTTGAAGGGTCCAACGACTGCATGATATGATAATACGTATGTATATATGTGGAGAATTTGGTAGCCCCTTTATGGTTCCTCACCGTCGACGATCTAATGGGCGTATCCAAATGACCTACAGGCCACCCATATTCTAGTAAATCACATACTGCAAAATCATGATAATCATGTAAACATTTCCTTATAAAACTAATGTTTAACCCTGAATTCACTGGAATTCTATTACTTTCAAAATTATACTTCCCTGATAATCTAATGATCTTATGTAAAGAAACATAACTTTCCAAATCTGAAAATTCCAAAGCACAATCTTTGCAAATATTACAGTTCTTGGTGTGTTTTATTTGCCACACTGAACTTACAGATAACTTATCCATGTTTAGTCACTCCGTAAAATGTGGGCAAGCTGAAGAACTTTCTGGGTGAACCCTTTGAATTTTGTCTACTTTATAACAAGTAGCACAAAAATGCAGAATTTTTTCTGTTTACACCTCTAATCATTACTGAACGAGGGGAATTTATAGAACATTTGTTCTTTTGATATAAGAAACAATACCAAACTGTAGGATATTTATTATCCTTTTTAAACGTGTTATTAGATTTATTGAAATCCTGCTTGACATGCTTCGATAAAATAGGAACTTCAAGATCAACTGAACTATCCCCCCATGAACGTTGACCAGACTCAATCTGCATACAATTCTAATAATGCTTTCCAATGATATATTGAACTGTAATAAACAATTGTTTTAAGAAGAGCCACTCTAGCTTTCTTTTCTTTGTCTCCTATTTTTTTTTAAGAAATAAAATCCAATTCTCCAGCGACAAATAACTTGAAATCTAACTTCTGAAATGTAACTCCTTTGCTAACATACTCGTATTGTAAATTCGTTTGTGGCCAAATTTGTGGATTCACCACATGGTCGGTAGCCATCGCTACCATGCCGGATTTTTTATTGTTTGATTTTTTAATTTTTTTTAAAAAAAAATTTCGTCAACGGAAGATGAAGAATCCGTGTCACTATCCGAGACACTACTGGTTAACTCTGAATCACTTTCCGATAAAACGTATTTTTTAGATTTACCTTTTTTAAGAGACTTACGTTTTGAAATTTTAATTGACACTGAACTACATGAGATACTAGAATCACTAGCAGGTAATGACTTTCGCATTTTGTTCTTTTTCTTTTCCTTCTTAACACTTATTGATTCAACTGACAAATTAGAATCTGAAGAACTTTCACTACTAGACTGCGAACTCAAATCTGAAGTTACTTTAAATTACGTTTTTTTAGATTTATATTTTGAAATTGGAATTTGTTTACCTTTTAGCAAATAACGTAGCTGCTTTTCTACTATTTTATTTATTTCCTTATTTTTTCTCAAATCATCTAAATCAAGCTCACCTTTCATTGGCTGCTTTTTTTATACGTTCTTTCCAACCTTCTTGCTTTTCATTCTGTCACTTTTCTTTTCTCCTTCCGTTTGTCCAATTAATGTCTTTAACGGCGGTGCACTTGACTCATTGACAGGCGGTGCACTCGCTTGTTCAACCTTATTTTGCACGTTTTTCGGAATAGCACTCTGTTGTAAATACAGTTCCCGCAATACATGATCTCTTTCGGCAGCCCTTTTTGATACACTTAATGACAATTGTTCTATTTCTTTTTGAATGTTATATTCTTCATTATCAAATAAATCAGAGTTTGGGTCAGATAAATTTAACACATCCATTTCGAAAGAATCTGAATCAAAACCTTTGGCATTTAATTTAGAATAATATATTCTTGCCAGATCTCTTGTTCGTGGCATTCTTAAAGCGTGCAAAGGAAAGTCTCCCATGTAGGGTTTGCAAAAATAAAATAATCAATCGATAACTTTTAATATAAACGGAACCCCATGGGATGAACTTTTTAAAAAGTCTCCCTTGCCAAAACAAAATACAAAAAATTAAACAATAAGGGTATTAACAAAATTACCGAACTCCGAACAATCTTCCAAATTTAACCAACACTTAACTTAATATAAACGAAACCCCACTGGATGAGCTTTTCCAAGCACGATGCTATTTTTTCGGAAACCAATGCGGGAATGACATGGGCTTAAAGCATGACAAATTATTCTCATTAAGCAACCAATGAAATTATTGGATTTAGAAAAAACATTATGATACCAATCAGAGGCTCGTTATGGACACGTAAAAGTCCAAGATAACCTCGTTTATTCGATACCCATCACGATTCCAAACAAAATGTTTAACATTATTTGGCGCCAATTATTTATTTTTTAATAACAAATATCACACTCATTCTCCTAGCATTATCACTTTTTGGTGATCCTAACATTGAATCTGGGTCTTCCAGATGTTTACCTACGACTTATTCTCCTAGCACTATCACTTATTGCGATTCTAACAATGAGTCTAGGTCTTTCAGATGTTTACTTACCACTCATTCTCCTATCATTATCACTTTTTGGTGATCCTAATATTGAGTCTAGGTCTTCCAGATGTTTACCTACGACTTATTTTCCTAGCACTATCACTTTTTGTGATTCTAACATTGAGTCTGGGTCTTTCAGATGTTTACTTACCACTCATTCTCCTAGCATTATCACTTTTTGGTGATCCTAACATTGAGTCTAGGTCTTCCAGATGCTTACCTACGACTTATTCTCCTAGCACTATCACTTTTTGTGATTCTAACAATGAGTCTGGATTTTTCAGACGTTTACGTAACATTCGCCCTGATTCTAAATTCACTCCTCTATGATGAATGCTGAGTGTTAATATCTTTCTCTCATTTTATTCTATCTTATGTTTTCTTAATGGTCAATGGTGTGGGTAACAATAATTAGCTAATACATACAGGAGTTCAACTCCAACATCTTCATCTAACCATTCGTGTTTTGGTAAATCAGAACAACCGATATCTTTACCCAATATGTCTATATTAAAATGAGAGTCAATCAAAAAGAAATATATCTATTTTATTTGAATATAACTGGTTATTCTGCCATTTATTAGGTCAGAAAATAGGTCATGACAACTATAACCAACTAAACATTATGTGACATAAAAAAAAAGTACCTCTCATGTATGGATTTTTTATATACAAATAAGCATACGAGCTAATGGTACAATGCTATGATATATGGGGTGTGGGAGAATGCAGGTCAATGTTCAAACAAAGGCATTTGAAACACTCTGTGGGAGAATGTCCAACTGAAGTATACATTTACTTAAATTTAATTATGCTGTTTAGTCCCTTTGATTTTGTTGTTCCCAAAACTTTAAATTATTTGACTTTCCAATCTTTCGATTTTGAGTGTACCTGATGAAGGTTATTCCAGAAACGCGTCGTGCGCACTAAATTTGATATCTACGTTTTTTTAATGAGCTTGCATACTATCTCATTTTTAAACTATAGAAATATTATCTATATTATTTAAAACTAGGTATGTATTCTATAGAAATACGGGGTGTCCACCATTAGATACTAACCAACAGATACAAAACCTTGTATCATATATGTATGTGACACAAGATGTACGTAGAGCAATCGTGCATTTGGACGATGATTGTGATTGATAAAATAAACGTTTGAATGAATGTTATAACGTTATGTAACACAATATGTCACCTACAGAACTATTTTCCATGCCAGAACCTTAATATAAATATACAAATGAACGTTCACAGTATTACCATCTTTTGCCCTGTGGAAATGTTAAGTAATTGTGTTGGTACAATTGTTTGTATCATGTCTCGTCAGTTTTGCAAACATGATCACTACTCAGCGCTATGCCTCTCGTACTGATAGTAATGAAATCAAAGTCATAAACAGATAATGTGTTTGTGTTTAACATATAATTAATAGATTTGCAAGAATATTGTATTGTATTAATACAACATAGCCGTTTGACAGAATAAGTGGATTTTTACCAAAGAAGTTATCATGTGTGTTGTTATTTTCCATTCGCATGTGAAACTTTTAGGTTTGGGTTTATGGTGTTTAACGCCACATTCAACAATATTTCAGTTATATCGTGGCGGTCAGTTTTATTTTGGTGGAGGAAATTGGAGTACGCGGGGGAAACCACCGACCTGTCGCAAGCCACTGACAGACTTTATCACATAATGTTGTATCGAGTACACCTGGTCATGAACGGGGTTCGAACTAACAGCTTTAGTGGTGATATGCATTGATTGCACAGTTAGTTGTAAATCCAACTATCATACTATCACGACCACGACGACCCCTCGTGAAATTTTGGACAGTGAAAGGTACTCACAAACTTTCCATTAAATCATACGGAAAATGTTCAGCTATTGAGTGACTCGGTCCCATTTACAAACTGATTAACTATTAAAAAGTATACTTTAGGTGTATATCAAATACGTCAATGTACTTTAGCATTCTGAAGTTGCGTTAAAGTCGTTCACTGTTTCTGAGTAAATACCCAAAATAAAATGACAATATTTTGTCAATTAAAACATAAATATATAATGTAGTGCGTACTATGGTACTTAAAGTAGACTTAGTCTTAAATATTAACTTATACAACCATTCAATTATCTATCTTTAATACTGTCATTTGTTCGTAGCAACGAACTTGATGGAACTCCCAGGACGGTAAAGTACATTTACAACACTCACGTGTTCAAGTATTGATTATCCATTATTTGCAATGCAACCGAGAACAATATTTGTTTTGAATTTGTAACTATTTTCAATGTCATTCCATATTAAAGTTCGTTTCCTCGGGATAATTTTGAGATATTATCGTGAACATCGAACGGTATAATCAACATTGATAGAGATAACAAGAGGTTTAATATAGTTCATGCTTACACAATAGAGTACAAATTAATATGCCATTCGTCTGGTATACTCAGGGGAAGTGTTGTATTGCTACAATAATTCCTCTTACAAAGCCATACGGTGATGTGATTTATTTCAAAGGTAAATTAATTTAGTGAGGATAAATCAGGATTATTAAGTTGTATTTTTGAATTACTGATATTTCTATTGGAAAGGGACATATCATTTTTATTAGATTTATTTCTGTAAACCTAACCTTTCAGCTCCAAAGTACAAACATGAAACGCATTCTCTGGTATTAACAATGACTTAATGACCACAAACATATTTCTAATTAGTTGTATGCTATAAATATTCACTGTTTCTAGAAAAGAGGCGTTAGACGTCATCAACATACATTCTGGTCACATTTTCGCTAATAAGGAAGTAAACAAACAAGTCTATAATTAGTAACAGTTACAAAATAACTCTGAAAATCAATATTAATTGTATTGTATAAAAATAACTAACACTTTATTACATGCTACTCATATTAACAAGGCCAGGATAAGGTATTACTACTCATATTAACAAGGCCAGGATAAGGTATTACTACTCATATTAACAAGGCCAGGATAAGGTATTACTACTCATATTAACAAGGCCAGGATAAGGTATTACTACTCATATTAACAAGGCCAGGATAAGGTATTACTACTCATATTAACAAGGCCAGGATAAGGTATTACTACTCATATTAACAAGGCCAGGATAAGGTATTACTACTCATATTAACAAGGCCAGGATAAGGTATTACTACTCATATTAACAAGGCCAGGATAAGGTATTACTACTCATATTAACAAGGCCAGGATAAGGTATTACTACTCATATTAACAAGGCCAGGATAAGGTATTACTACTCATATTAACAAGGCCAGGATAAGGTATTACTACTCATATTAACAAGGCCAGGATAAGGTATTACTACTCATATTAACAAGGCCAGGATAAGGTATTACTACTCATATTAACAAGGCCAGGATAAGGTATTACTACTCATATTAACAAGGCCAGGATAAGGTATTACTACTCATATTAACAAGGCCAGGATAAGGTATTACTACTCATATTAACAAGGCCAGGATAAGGTATTACTACTCATATTAACAAGGCCAGGATAAGGTATTACTACTCATATTAACAAGGCCAGGATAAGGTATTACTACTCATATTAACAAGGCCAGGATAAGGTATTACTACTCATATTAACAAGGCCAGGATAAGGTATTACTACTCATATTAACAAGGCCAGGATAAGGTATTACTACTCATATTAACAAGGCCAGGATAAGGTATTACTACTCATATTAACAAGGCCAGGATAAGGTATTACTACTCATATTAACAAGGCCAGGATAAGGTATTACTACTCATATTAACAAGGCCAGGATAAGGTATTACTACTCATATTAACAAGGCCAGGATAAGGTATTACTACTCATATTAACAAGGCCAGGATAAGGTATTACTACTCATATTAACAAGGCCAGGATAAGGTATTACTACTCATATTAACAAGGCCAGGATAAGGTATTACTACTCATATTAACAAGGCCAGGATAAGGTATTACTACTCATATTAACAAGGCCAGGATAAGGTATTACTACTCATATTAACAAGGCCAGGATAAGGTATTACTACTCATATTAACAAGGCCAGGATAAGGTATTACTACTCATATTAACAAGGCCAGGATAAGGTATTACTACTCATATTAACAAGGCCAGGATAAGGTATTACTACTCATATTAACAAGGCCAGGATAAGGTATTACTACTCATATTAACAAGGCCAGGATAAGGTATTACTACTCATATTAACAAGGCCAGGATAAGGTATTACTACTCATATTAACAAGGCCAGGATAAGGTATTACTACTCATATTAACAAGGCCAGGATAAGGTATTACTACTCATATTAACAAGGCCAGGATAAGGTATTACTACTCATATTAACAAGGCTAGGATAAGGTATTACTACTCATATTAACAAGGCCAGGATAAGGTATTACTACTCATATTAACAAGGCCAGGATAAGGTATTACTACTCATATTAACAAGGCCAGGATAAGGTATTACTACTCATATTAACAAGGCCAGGATAAGGTATTACTACTCATATTAACAAGGCCAGGATAAGGTATTACTACTCATATTAACAAGGCCAGGATAAGGTATTACTACTCATATTAACAAGGCCAGGATAAGGTATTACTACTCATATTAACAAGGCCAGGATAAGGTATTACTACTCATATTAACAAGGCCAGGATAAGGTATTACTACTCATATTAACAAGGCCAGGATAAGGTATTACTACTCATATTAACAAGGCTAGGATAAGGTATTACTACTCATATTAACAAGGCCAGGATAAGGTATTACTACTCATATTAACAAGGCTAGGATAAGGTATTACTACTCATATTAACAAGGCCAGGATAAGGTATTACTACTCATATTAACAAGGCTAAGGATAAGGTATTACTACTCATATTAACAAGGCCAGGATAAGGTATTACTACTCATATTAACAAGGCTAGGATAAGGTATTACTACTCATATTAACAAGGCCAGGATAAGGTATTACTACTCATATTAACAAGGCTAGGATAAGGTATTACTACTCATATTAACAAGGCCAGGATAAGGTATTACTACTCATATTAACAAGGCCAGGATAAGGTATTACTACTCATATTAAACAAGGCCAGGATAAGGTATTACTACTCATATTAACAAGGCCAGGATAAGGTATTACTACTCATATTAACAAGGCCAGGATAAGGTATTACTACTCATATTAACAAGGCTAGGATAAGGTATTACTACTCATATTAACAAGGCCAGGATAAGGTATTACTACTCATATTAACAAGGCCAGGATAAGGTATTACTACTCATATTAACAAGGCCAGGATAAGGTATTACTACTCATATTAACAAGGCCAGGATAAGGTATTACTACTCATATTAACAAGGCTAGGATAAGGTATTACTACTCATATTAACAAGGCCAGGATAAGGTATTACTACTCATATTAACAAGGCTAGGATAAGGTATTACTACTCATATTAACAAGGCCAGGATAAGGTATTACTACTCATATTAACAAGGCCAGGATAAGGTATTACTACTCATATTAACAAGGCCAGGATAAGGTATTACTACTCATATTAACAAGGCTAGGATAAGGTATTACTACTCATATTAACAAGGCCAGGATAAGGTATTACTACTCATATTAACAAGGCCAGGATAAGGTATTACTACTCATATTAACAAGGCCAGGATAAGGTATTACTACTCATATTAACAAGGCTAGGATAAGGTATTACTACTCATATTAACAAGGCCAGGATAAGGTATTACTACTCATATTAACAAGGCCAGGATAAGGTATTACTACTCATATTAACAAGGCCAGGATAAGGTATTACTACTCATATTAACAAGGCCAGGATAAGGTATTACTACTCATATTAACAAGGCCAGGATAAGGTATTACTACTCATATTAACAAGGCTAGGATAAGGTATTACTACTCATATTAACAAGGCCAGGATAAGGTATTACTACTCATATTAACAAGGCCAGGATAAGGTATTACTACTCATATTAACAAGGCTAGGATAAGGTATTACTACTCATATTAACAAGGCCAGGATAAGGTATTACTACTCATATTAACAAGGCCAGGATAAGGTATTACTACTCATATTAACAAGGCCAGGATAAGGTATTACTACTCATATTAACAAGGCCAGGATAAGGTATTACTACTCATATTAACAAGGCCAGGATAAGGTATTACTACTCATATTAACAAGGCCTAGGATAAGGTATTACTACTCATATTAACAAGGCCAGGATAAGGTATTACTACTCATATTAACAAGGCCAGGATAAGGTATTACTACTCATATTAACAAGGCCAGGATAAGGTTATTACTACTCATATTAACAAGGCCAGGATAAGGTATTACTACTCATATTAACAAGGCCAGGATAAGGTATTACTACTCATATTAACAAGGCCAGGATAAGGTATTACTACTCATATTAACAAGGCTAGGATAAGGTATTACTACTCATATTAACAAGGCCAGGATAAGGTATTACTACTCATATTAACAAGGCCAGGATAAGGTATTACTACTCATATTAACAAGGCCAGGATAAGGTATTACTACTCATATTAACAAGGCCAGGATAAGGTATTACTACTCATATTAACAAGGCCAGGATAAGGTATTACTACTCATATTAACAAGGCCAGGATAAGGTATTACTACTCATATTAACAAGGCCAGGATAAGGTATTACTACTCATATTAACAAGGCCAGGATAAGGTATTACTACTCATATTAACAAGGCCTAGGATAAGGTATTACTACTCATATTAACAAGGCCAGGATAAGGTATTACTACTCATATTAACAAGGCCAGGATAAGGTATTACTACTCATATTAACAAGGCCAGGATAAGGTATTACTACTCATATTAACAAGGCTAGGATAAGGTATTACTACTCATATTAACAAGGCCAGGATAAGGTATTACTACTCATATTAACAAGGCCAGGATAAGGTATTACTACTCATATTAACAAGGCCAGGATAAGGTATTACTACTCATATTAACAAGGCCAGGATAAGGTATTACTACTCATATTAACAAGGCCAGGATAAGGTATTACTACTCATATTAACAAGGCCAGGATAAGGTATTACTACTCATATTAACAAGGCCAGGATAAGGTATTACTACTCATATTAACAAGGCCAGGATAAGGTATTACTACTCATATTAACAAGGCCAGGATAAGGTATTACTACTCATATTAACAAGGCCAGGATAAGGTATTACTACTCATATTAACAAGGCCAGGATAAGGTATTACTACTCATATTAACAAGGCCAGGATAAGGTATTACTACTCATATTAACAAGGCCAGGATAAGGTATTACTACTCATATTAACAAGGCCAGGATAAGGTATTACTACTCATATTAACAAGGCCAGGATAAGGTATTACTACTCATATTAACAAGGCCAGGATAAGGTATTACTACTCATATTAACAAGGCCAGGATAAGGTATTACTACTCATATTAACAAGGCCAGGATAAGGTATTACTACTCATATTAACAAGGCCAGGATAAGGTATTACTACTCATATTAACAAGGCCAGGATAAGGTATTACTACTCATATTAACAAGGCCAGGATAAGGTATTACTACTCATATTAACAAGGCCAGGATAAGGTATTACTACTCATATTAACAAGGCCAGGATAAGGTATTACTACTCATATTAACAAGGCCAGGATAAGGTATTACTACTCATATTAACAAGGCCAGGATAAGGTATTACTACTCATATTAACAAGGCCAGGATAAGGTATTACTACTCATATTAACAAGGCCAGGATAAGGTATTACTACTCATATTAACAAGGCCAGGATAAGGTATTACTACTCATATTAACAAGGCCAGGATAAGGTATTACTACTCATATTAACAAGGCCAGGATAAGGTATTACTACTCATATTAACAAGGCCAGGATAAGGTATTACTACTCATATTAACAAGGCCAGGATAAGGTATTACTACTCATATTAACAAGGCCAGGATAAGGTATTACTACTCATATTAACAAGGCCAGGATAAGGTATTACTACTCATATTAACAAGGCCAGGATAAGGTATTACTACTCATATTAACAAGGCCAGGATAAGGTATTACTACTCATATTAACAAGGCCAGGATAAGGTATTACTACTCATATTAACAAGGCCAGGATAAGGTATTACTACTCATATTAACAAGGCCAGGATAAGGTATTACTACTCATATTAACAAGGCCAGGATAAGGTATTACTACTCATATTAACAAGGCCAGGATAAGGTATTACTACTCATATTAACAAGGCCAGGATAAGGTATTACTACTCATATTAACAAGGCCAGGATAAGGTATTACTACTCATATTAACAAGGCCAGGATAAGGTATTACTACTCATATTAACAAGGCCAGGATAAGGTATTACTACTCATATTAACAAGGCCAGGATAAGGTATTACTACTCATATTAACAAGGCCAGGATAAGGTATTACTACTCATATTAACAAGGCCAGGATAAGGTATTACTACTCATATTAACAAGGCCAGGATAAGGTATTACTACTCATATTAACAAGGCCAGGATAAGGTATTACTACTCATATTAACAAGGCCAGGATAAGGTATTACTACTCATATTAACAAGGCCAGGATAAGGTATTACTACTCATATTAACAAGGCCAGGATAAGGTATTACTACTCATATTAACAAGGCCAGGATAAGGTATTACTACTCATATTAACAAGGCCAGGATAAGGTATTACTACTCATATTAACAAGGCCAGGATAAGGTATTACTACTCATATTAACAAGGCCAGGATAAGGTATTACTACTCATATTAACAAGGCCAGGATAAGGTATTACTACTCATATTAACAAGGCCAGGATAAGGTATTACTACTCATATTAACAAGGCCAGGATAAGGTATTACTACTCATATTAACAAGGCCAGGATAAGGTATTACTACTCATATTAACAAGGCCAGGATAAGGTATTACTACTCATATTAACAAGGCCAGGATAAGGTATTACTACTCATATTAACAAGGCCAGGATAAGGTATTACTACTCATATTAACAAGGCCAGGATAAGGTATTACTACTCATATTAACAAGGCCAGGATAAGGTATTACTACTCATATTAACAAGGCCAGGATAAGGTATTACTACTCATATTAACAAGGCCAGGATAAGGTATTACTACTCATATTAACAAGGCCAGGATAAGGTATTACTACTCATATTAACAAGGCCAGGATAAGGTATTACTACTCATATTAACAAGGCCAGGATAAGGTATTACTACTCATATTAACAAGGCCAGGATAAGGTATTACTACTCATATTAACAAGGCCAGGATAAGGTATTACTACTCATATTAACAAGGCCAGGATAAGGTATTACTACTCATATTAACAAGGCCAGGATAAGGTATTACTACTCATATTAACAA